>CP136063.1:25466986-26066986 GCA_032622095.1 Siphonodentalium dalli | reverse complement strand
TTTAACACGGATGAATATATTTTGGAACCATTTTCTAAAATTAGTAAAATTTATGCACCAATTATTTGCCTTTTTTATAGTGTACCTGGTTTACATTTTCCGAGATACAAAACACATCTACCTCTGAACCTCTTGTAAATAATATATCTTTATATTGTTATGGTGATATTTTCTTGCCAAAATCATTGCATTCAACATTGTTTTAGGATATTTTTTATACTACTTTTATTCACATAAGCTGCATGTTCAAATTACCTCATTGTATTTTGTTTTGGAACTAACCCGTAGAAACGAAAGATAATGGTCATCATATATGTACGATTGACCAACATACTTCGCGGAAAAAAATATCTCTAGGAGAATAGTACAGTACAATAGCATATTCGCAATTATTTTGGTATAGTTTTTATTAATATAACCTGGAGGCCATCTGAAACGAGTATTTTTTTTTACGACGCTGTCCAGGCTTCTATTTTTTTTTTAATTCAGCTTGAGTACAAAAGACGTCTTTCCGTTGATTTAAATATATAAGTTTCTATAAGCTTGATATCACTCGTTCACTTTTGAAAATTACATCCTGGACATAAGTTGTTTTACCTGTTACGGGTTCTGGAGCTTATAAATAAGACTACTATTGTTAATCATGGCTGTAATGTCTGTAACATTGTGCAGAAAATTATGTTGGAACTACCATATCATTTCGACATCATTCATCGGTTTTCTTTTTTGCTAGTCATTTTGTTGTGTTTTTTACAATGTTTTAAAACTGTCATGTGTTTTATTAAGTTTTTATGTTTGATGATCATTGTAGAATATATTGATTTTTGTAAAACAACATGCTGTTAAGTTGTGCTCTATAGAAACCCTTACAACAGTCATTTCTGGTTGAAACTATATAATGCGCTCACTGTCTGTATCATCGCGTGTACACGACTTGACTGCAATTATTTCTCTTATGTTGTGTATGCGCGTGTGTGTATTGAAACGGCTATGAGGAGGTCATAATCCTTTGTGATGAAAATTTAATGGTTGTTTATGTCCTTACACAATTTAAGGCTTGCGCGCAGCTTTATATATGATGTAAATCTGATTACGTCAAACACTTTACTACTGCGATAGCTCGCTAAACGTTTGTTTGTAAAAAGGCGGCATAAGGAACGCAGTTTGTTCTACGTAACCGTCACGTTGTCTATTATAATAATTTTATTCAAGACGTTTGTAGAGCGTGTAATTGATATATATGAGGACATAAATTTATTTTCTGTCCTTAAAGATCTCATGAGGCCTGTAAACAATGGTTATACCATACTTCAAACCTCTATGCATTATAAAAGCCCCATATTTACACACCGAGATGCATTCTACACAGCATCATAATGTCTGGACAACTGAACTCAACACAAGGCACAACACCCGAAAACGCGATTGTCGTCGAGGACAATCCCGAGGTAAGTTTTATAATTATTTCTGCTAAGATGCACGTATGTACGTTGAAATAATACGTTTTTCCCCTCTCAGAAATGCTATGCCACTTTGCCGTTCATAAATAAAACCAATTTTAAAAACAGCCTATATTTTTAGATTAATATAGCCCTGTTTTCTGTTAAAATAATTAAACCCATATCGTCAACTTAAATGCACGTGAGACCTTGTCTGTTGAATTATTCATATTTGTGCCGGGAGTTTTAATATTGATAAGCTCTGTACTAGAATATTTTAGGGGGGTTTGTTTTCTGATTGAAGATATTTTTTTATATTGTTTTACTAATTAATGCTATTTTATTGCAGACTTTAGACGCTGGCATCATGGAGCAATTGTTCGACCCCTACCCTGAGCCGCGAAGGACACCCCTAAAAAGGAAGAGGGAAAATGGCGGCGGTTCGATGGAACCGCCGTGTAAAAAAAGAAAGATGTAATAAAAAACTTTCGACGGAAATATGTTTTTTCGGATTTATGAATTCCTTAACAAACAGGTATGTTAAAATATTGTTCTGTATATGTATGCGTGTCTTAACGTTTTAGGATTACAAAAACGTTGCTAAATTCATAAGACATCTAAGATGTTCTTATGAATTTTTTTTTTTTAAAAGAAAATACAATAAATAAAATGCGTCCATATTAAACGACTTTGAGAGGAGTAGGTTTTCTAAGTATAATATTGTTACACGCATGCATATATCGAAAACAATATTTTACCATATTCTACGTTTATGAATATTCCCCCCCTGCTATAATGTACCAGTGTGGCACTACAGCTAGCTGTGATTATTTTTTCATAAGGGTACTCACAGTCTCAGGTTATTTCGCCGTTACGTTGATGTAGTTTGGAATATCGCTTCAAAGTTGAACGCTCTTTTATATGTTCAGACACACGCTACGTACGTTCATAAACAATGTTTCTAGTACTGATATTTAAACGAATTATTACCCTGTGCGTACATTTGTGTGTGTGTCTGAACATATAAAATGAGATAAACAATAGCTTTTATTATCGCTATTAAAACGAATAATGCCACCTTAACAACCAATGATTGAATGTTCATTGCCTGTCCTATCAGGGGGGGGTGAAAAAAAAAATTCCGGCACGTATGCCGGGGTGGGTGGGTGGTCAAAGCCACCAATGAGCAATTTTTTCCGCGACTTAAAAAAAAAATTCCTACTTGTTTTTTAGTGTTTTGGCAATGAGTTGGGCTTCAAAACCACTTTGAATGAGAGAAATAATGTAATTCTAACTGGTAAACTGACTGCAGGCAGTTATCGTGTTGTATTTTGTTGCAAATATTGAAATCCAAGATGGCTGCTGGCAGCCATGTTTTTTTGGCTGAATGACCTCAAAATGACTCATTCCTATTTACATGTCCATGTTAACATCCATGATAAATAGTATGCACAGAAATTCATATACAGCTGTTTACAGTGAATTTCCCCCCGAAAATCTCTGTTTTAGTGTTAAAAGGGGGGTGGGTGTCAAAAAATGGTCGGAAAAAACTGCCGAAAACGGAAAAAAAATTGGCGGTGGGGGTGGGTGGGTACAAAAAATGATCGAAAGGGAAAAAATGCCATACGTGCCTGAAATTTTTTTCCGACCCCCCCCTGGTCCTATAAGAAATATTATAAACAACCGCTTTTATTACCACTATTAAAACAAAAATCCTTTTAACTCTCTACCATAGCTCAAGCGTATAATAGCTGACCCTCCCCCCTGTGCATGTTACAAACAACATAAATGTCAGAGACGCACTGTTTACCTTTCAGTCACAATGTGTTGATACCTATTCGCATGAGTAAATTGACCTGATGTTTACTACGACTAAAAAATTTGCACGCCGGTAGGGGTGTACGGATTTTTAGGATCCTGATATGTTAAACGTAAATCTATTACTTTTAGCCTGATATGGAAATAATAAAGAGCGTTTATAAAATATTTTGACCGATGAACCGTTAGCATCGCGCGGTGTTATGCAAACAGAAGCACAACTTCTGTGACATGCGCAGTCTCTTTAAGTAGAACAACGTACATCTTGGCGGTGCCAATAGACACCCCCTTTGATGTCCCTAAACCCATTTTAAACGCTCTCATAACTTCAAAGCATAAATTTGAATGTTCTTGGACGGTCTTTGAGTACTTTCATGATCACCGCCAAACGGTGCCATATAGAATTTATAAAACACACACCCACCGCTGCTTGTTTCGCAGTCTTTGAACACTTCCAGATCGGTGCCATATAGCATTTATGAACCACACCCCACACCGCTGTTTGTTTCACAGTCTTTGAACACTTGCAGATCGGTGCCAGTAATTCCAAAAAACCCTCTGGTGCCAACCAAACTTCGAAACGTATATAGTACTTTGTTAGAATCGCTTTGGAACATTCTTGGACGGTCTTGGAGTAGTGTCAGGATGATGCCATGATTGGTGCCAATAGGCACCCCTTTGATGTTTACCAATTCCACCCCCCACCCGTAAGCTTTCATCACCTCTAGGATGTCTGAGGCTGCAGAAACTACTAGCATAATAAAATAGACTTTGAAAAGCATTTTTGAGTTTTTTGGAATCCACGTGAAAATTAAACAGGAAATTGCGCTAGAATGAATATTCGTACTTCTCGAGAGTAGTACCGCGACGATTTTGGATAATAACACCGTTGTGGAAAGAGTTCTGAAATAACGCAGTTTTTAAAAAACACGTAAGCCTCATAAATAAGCCACCCTGATACTAATTTCTGTGGTTTCTTTCTATAAATAAATAAAATATTAAAAAGTACGAAAACAAATGATAATGAAAACTCTGCATGTTTTGACAGTCTCAGCACAGTACGGAAGGACGAAAGGGTAACAATTACTAAACTGAGCTAACATAATTCGGGGTTGTGTGGGTACACAGACCCATCATCAAAAAACCCCACTCGCTAAGCGTTTAAGCCCGTCACAAAAGCTTTCGGTGGTGAGCCTCGCTATACGGAAAGAACTCGGTAGAACTGTTAAATAATAACTTTGAAAAGTATGAACCCCTTTAACGCGGTCCCTAATTTATGTAGAGGGCCCTAATCAGCAAATTTGGTTCATAGATTCATAAGCAATATTCATTCCAAAAATTAACTAAATTGGCCGAATAGTTTCCGAGCAAAAGCATTTTTTTCAAATAAGTCGAATTTACTGCAAATGTTAGAGAGTTTCCAAAAAATCATGAAATATACACTAAAAACTGTAAAACGCTGTAATTCCTTTTATATGCGGTCTGGGGGGGGGTGGCGTTTTTCACCATAACGTGCAGTACGGCGCTCCGGTCAATTTGACACGTCGAGCGATGACGTAACCCTTCCGGAAGTGAAAATCCAAAATGGCGGCCGGATGTTATTGTAACTTCGGTCCTCGTAGGTCTAGAGAGTAGCGGTTTTCACTATAACGTGCAGTACGGCGCGCCGGTCAATTCGACACGTCGAGCGATGACGTAACCCTTCCGGAAGTGAAAATCCAAAATGGCGGCCGGATGTTATTGTAACTTCGGTCCTCGTAGGTCTAGAGAGTAGCGGTTTTCACTATAACGTGCAGTACGGCACGCCGGTCAATTTAACAAGTCGAGCGATGACGTAACCCTTCGGGAAGTGAAAATCCAAAATGGCGGCCGGATGTTATTGTATCTTCGGTCATCGTAGGACTAGAGAGTCGAGGTTTTCACTATAGCGTACAATACGGTGCCACGACCAATTTAACAAGGTCTGTGACGTAACCCTTCGGGAAGTGTAAATCCAAAATGGCGGCCGTCTGTTGTATCTTCGGTCCTCGTAAAATGTCCGTCGTTGAAAATGTGTATGATCCTTCAGGTACAGAGAATGTTTTGATAGAAGATTTCTGGTAAGGGTATACGGCATCATTCTTTGAAAGTTCCTTTTCAATCAATTTTCTCGATTCTTCAGTTTGTTTGACGAAACGGGTTAATAACGGGTTAGAACGGGTTAATAAGATAACTACACAGCAATAATGATGCTTTAATATAGAGAGGGTTATAATAAGGTAACTACACGTCAATGATGCTTTAATACATAACTGGTTAATAAGGTAACTACCCGCCAATGGCGCTTTAATATAGAAAGGGTTAATAATGCAACTACTCACCAATGATACTTAGTATAGAAAGGGTTAATAAGGTAACTACCTGTCAATTAATGCTTTAATATAGAAAGGGTTAATAAGGTAACTACACGCCAACGGTACTTAGTATAGAAAGGGTTAATAAGGTAACTATATACGACAATGATACTTTGGTATATACAGAGTTAAGGAGCCAACTACCCGTCAATGATGCTATACTATAGAAAGGGTTAACATTGTAACTACACATCAATGATATTTTAATATAGAAAGGGTTAATAAAGTAACTACGCGTCAATGATGCTTTAATAAAGAAAGGGTTAATAAGGTAACTTCACATCAATGGTGCTTTAATATAGAAAGGGTTAATAATGTAACTACTCACCAATGTTACTTAGTATAGAAAGGGTTAATAAGGTAACTACCTGTCAATTAATGATTTAATATAGAATGGTTAATAAGGTAACTACACGCCAATGGTGCTGTAATATAGAAAGGGTTAATAAGGTGACTTCAATGCAGATTATACAGTTTAACAAAATACCACAGGTGTATATATCCGGGTGAACACTGTAGTAAATACCTGGGCGAAACCCTGGTGTAAATACCTGGGTGTAAATACCTGGTGTAAATACCTGGGTGTAAATCCGTAATAACCTGGGTGTGACCTGGGTGGAACCAGGGTAAAACCTATATGTACCGGGGTATACCTAGGTAAACACCAAGATTTACCCAGGTACATTTTTATATGGGTATCGATGGGAAGACATCTCCGCGCGGTATAGGATTATCCAATCAGGGTGATTGGTGTCAATCATAGATTGACCACCGGTCACATAAACATGCTGCGTGTAACAGTACACGTTTTGTTAATTTCAACAATGAGCAACCGAAGAAATGGACGTGGGGCAAAATCTACCACCGACGACAGGGCGGAGGTCTGCAAAAAAAGATTATGTATATAGGGCCGGGGTGGGTGGGTGGTCCAGAGGCCGAAACAATCGTGTTTGTAATTGTTTTTCCAAAATAGGTTTTTTTTTTTAAACAATTTACAAGTACTGGCCATGTAATGTTGTGTGTAAGCATGTTAGTACCATGTTTGTCGGTATATGGTTATAGGCAGCTAGAGTGACTATTTCACAGGATCCCGTCCCACTTCACAGTGGTCCACCGTAATAGCGTTCAGGAAACATTTGATCAACGGAAGAAATATTTAGTAACAAAATTAATATATTACCCAGTTGTATTACCCGAATAAAATTAATAAAATAAAAAAAACTGAATCACAAATACTACATGGTGAATACTCAATGATGACTAGATATCATTAACCTGATTGTTGCATAACATGAAATTGAAAAGGGTATCTCATAAATTTCTAATGTCTGAAATACTGTCTTGTTCTGGCATGCAATCAAATTCATTCCTTCCGGTTATTTCTCATCTTGAATGATTGCAAGTAATGTTAATTTGCAACACTTATCCAAATAAAACTGAATTGGTTATGGTGAATAACCGTTACTGTTTACTGTTCAGACAATCCCAACTGAAGGTGACGCTATTCTCATTGAATTTCCGAACTTTATCTTGAAGCTTAAAGGTACTCAACCCGTAAAGAGGGTCCCCATCTCAACAGATTCCAACAACAACAATCCGATCAGAGGGTCCTATATTACTATTTCTTTGGCTTTGGGGGTAAAAAATATTTGATTCGAGTCGAGGAACCCATCAAACAAAGCTCAGAGTTATTAGATATTGATTTTTGAAAATTCTTATGTTCTCGAGATGAGTACCAATAACTGCCGTCAATTTGGTAACATGCTCGAGATTTTACGCCAAAATTATATTCAAACAGACAATGATGGATAACTCTATGATCAAGTGGGTAATAACAACGAATTTTTTACTGTCTTCTGGGCCAGAAACAATTCCCGATAATGAAAAATAATAGATTTCTAAAATCGATATCTAACAAATCTGAGCTTTGATGGGTGACTTCCTCGACTCGAATCAAATATTTTTGACCCCCGAAGCCATTGAAATAGTAATTGAGAGGAGTTTTATCGGGTTGAGTACCTTTAAATACTGTTCAACAAGACTAAACTAAAATACTAATTGTATACTCTTATCGCTTACAAATAGATGAACTGAAATAATGTGATGCATTCAGATGCTTTGAGAAATGACATTCTTCAATGTCTTCAAAGTTCAAACTAAAATCAAGAATAAAATCTGACTGAGACTATACTGCAGACTCTAGTGCACAAATATACATACACATGGTTGAGTTATAATAATGCAAAATGTGTTTACGGATGGAACCAGGTGGTAGCTCTGGTATGCATCGACAGGCGAAACCTGTATTATGCAGTAATATCTGCATACATCCTTCCCCTATCATTCAGGTCTGTCACCATACCAAACCACTTCAAAATTCGACAACCGACACTTCAACTTATACATGTATTGCAAAAACTTTGTACGGAGTGAATTTCATAAACAGGGCCCATGGATAACTCTGGTAGGCATTGGTCCTCACAACCCTTTATAATAATTATGCATATTCGTTCCCCATTTCTGGTCCGTCACCATGCCATAGAGCATCAAAATATGACAACCGACTCTTGAGTTATAATGCAAAATGTTTGTACGGACGGACGCACGGCTCGAGACGTCAACTATATGCCCGCCGACTAATATCGGGGGGGGGGGGGGGGGGTATAATAACCATATATTTATGTGTATACCTAACCAAAACAATTCCCCTCCTCACCTCACCCCGGTGGATAAGACTAAAGAGTTCTTTGGTCATGCACAAGTAATTGTAGAACCCCTGAACTGTTTACCACTATTTACACTGGCCAGTGTTCTCTGTCAGACAAAACACGCTCGATATATTAAGGCTATAATGCAGTCTAAGGCAATTTGTGACATACAGTGTACATACACAATGTTTTATTATTGTTGTTAGATACTGGAAACGTACACCTGGAAATACAGTTTATTTTTCGTTTTGTTCTGACCTGTGCTTTACCGATTAAGCATGTTATTGCTTGAGTCTTAATTTTACACAGTTTGCACCAGAAAAGGATAGTGGAATGAGATTGAAAGGCAGTTAACACAGTTATTGAAGAACGGCTAAAAAACTCTGAAATTTTGATAAAAACATGAGAAAGGAGGTGGGTCCCCAACATTTGGAGGAACAAATTTGCACAAATGGGGTGGTGGGTTCCTCGGGGTCGGAAAAAACCTTTTGGTCCCTATATGTGCAATTTTTTCCAGACCCCCCCCCCCCCCCACCCCACGACTGCCGACGAGCGTAAAACTTTTTTGCGATTTGTGGAGAGAACAATCAAAATATTAAAGAACAAAGAAACCGGCACCATTCATCAGCGCCGGAAAAATGATGCAGGGAAATATCCAAACAGAACCAAAACACAAACAACATTCTTCTGAGACGTTATCTTCTTGGCTCTTCATTTCCACACTGTGCTTATTAAAAAACCTCATTAATATCATTGACACTCATTCTGTTGATATATAAACGCAAGCATAAGTCTCCACAAAATTATACCCAAAAAATGATACCGTTATACATGCCGATTGTGGCCGGTGAGTGTTCACGAATTAGTCGTGAGATAGCGTCAATTGACATGTGACAAATCTGATAGATTGGATCAATCACATCATCGACAGCGTGTGTCGTTGGCGCTAAAGCAAAGATACCTTTGCGTTCAACCACTACCGAATAAACTACCTGGTTTATAAAATAGTCTCGCTTGGTGAATAGCACCCCTAGAGTTTTAACACTGTATACGATTCTATCATTGGTCTCATTCTGCAACATGTTTATGCTAAAGGAAGTATGCAGGTTAGTGCTTCAATATATCGCAAGTAGCTTTTGTCTGTTCATTTGGGAAATGCAACTATGTGCATAATAACGTTATCTTCTTGTCCATGCGCTTGTAACCCTTCGCTGATCTCATAGAACGATTCTTTTATTTCCAGATAGATGGATGCCGAACCATACAGATGCAGTTATAGTCCGACGAATTTCGATAACTTACAATCAACAATCGACCACACGTGTGTTGAACATCCGGACACAGCGGTGTGTTACTTGCAGTACCGTTTAGAGGACAACACTGGAAGGATTGGCTATTTGGAAAGGAAACATCCAGCACTGATTCCAAGAGTATTAAAAGAACAGAAAAGGCGTTTGGTTGTCAATGGAGATAACTGGTTAGTTTTTGTTGACTGCGAAGGCTCAAAACGTCGGAAGATTGATCATCCACATTTAAATTTAGATATGTCCAGTAAAGACAATGACGATGAGACTGACGACAGAGAGGCTGACAATATTTCAACAACAAAATGCATATATTTGGAAATTAGTAAATGTAAGCGAACGCCTGAACGATTCAAATTCAAATTAAATCATGGCAACATTGTTCAAAAACAGAAATGGCATTGTTTATAACAACAATAGGCGGTTGGTTGCGCACTAAAATACATGCAATATGTTATAGATGGTGTTTCAACTAACATAGACCATTTAGCCATCACATTTCGTCAGCATGATTTACCTTGCAGCACAGAACATCGGTAGCTTAACCGATGCGCGTGGTATCGATAACCGTTGTGCGTGGTTTAAACCATTTTTGAGTAACCGTTGTGCGAGTTCATTCCGAGCTTCAACACTCAAGTTGATTATGTCGGTTTTCGTCGGTGACCCACTTTCACGCGAAACGCTGGGCATGTGAATATCGTGGTGGATGTTTGTGCTGTCCGATATGGGTGCCAGTTTTTATCTAGATCAACAGGCAACTGTGTGAAGATCCATTGAACCAGACAGTTTACACGAGTCGGGGGAATATTTTTCATTTATCAGCCCATATACAAACAAATTTGATTAAACACTGGTGTTTTAACGATCATGTCATAGAACCATTATCTATATAAACAATGAACTCAGAAAATATTTGAATTATGGCACATTACATGGGTATATATCATAAAGATTACACTTACCGTATGTCATGCTTAACCGTTGTTCGAGTTCTTAACCGGTAATCGAGTTCACGGATCTCCAGTGTGATTATACCTGATTATGGACATTCAAGGGAGGTATATTGCTGTTATTAGATTGAAACTGTCGGTCTGTCAGAGTGTCCATCCATCCATCAACAATTGTTTCCTTCTCGAGATCCATATGAAATTCCTACCTGAAGGCGACTACATTCAGATTTGTTCAAATAAGTTCATCGGGTCAAATATAACTTTTTCCCTCCATAGTAATTGTAAAAACTATCACTTCTCAAGAACCATCAAATCTATTTAGCTGATATTTTGTATGCATGGTCTTTGGGCGGCATGTTCAGATCTGTTCCAATGGGGTCATTTTTGGAAAATCAACTTCAACTCTTAAAAGCGACTGCTTAAAACTACTAGATGAATAGATCTCATAGATGGGGATTCATGTTTGTTCAAATATGGGCAGAGGTAAGAGATTTAGTTCCCACACTACCTGTATATATGTTGTATGCTACTGGTATCTGGGTATAATTATATGTAGATTCCTCTTGAAGATTTCATTTTCTGATACACCGTTAGTTGTAGATTAGATTTTCACACCAAAAATAAGTTAGAATAGTTCTCATAATTTGATTTCATTTTCCAACCAGTATGTTTTTAAACCAACAGTAACTGTTGTACCAAAATGGGGCACAAATTTCAACTTTATGGGATATGTCAGGTTGGAAATTCCCAAAAGTTTTTGAGCTTGAAGCACCTATTCAGTTATAAAATTTCAACATAAGAGGGATGTGCAAAAAGAAATTTTGTGGGCTTAGGACTATGGTGTGGTTAAGAGTATATTGTTTAATAGGGGTTGATGATTTGACAGTAGTGTGCACTTAGGTGAAGAGGTGAAGAGACCGGCTCATCAGCAAATCCCTAGCTTTTTAGAACTACTTGTTATTTTGACAGAACAGCGGGACACGATCAGCCTCTAAACCACTGTGTAGGAACTGTTACATCGGAAGTCGTTCTATCGCCGGTATTGTGATGGTTCTTGCCTGATTTGTTACGGTTCCTGATGATTGAAAAAAATCATTTTTGTGACAAAATCACGCATAATTATAGATATCTTGAATATATTATACTTTCCTGAATGAACAGAGGCTGCAGAAGTGTCGTGTTATCGAAACCTGAACTCTAGACCACAATTAACTCGGTATTAGCGAGTTAACGCGTAAATATCAACATGTTATCACTGAAAATCAAGCCACGTGGACGCAATTTCTTTGTTTTTCGTGGCGTATAAACTATGAAACGCATTCTGAAGACAAGCAATGACTATAGAGTATACCCGTGTTATTCTTTTTGTAAAATAGCTGAGACAGTATTCCGATAGGGGTTGATAATTGGGAGCTGTGACCTCGTAATCAACACGGGTGCGTGTTACGGTTCTATTTCAAACCAATCATGGCTGTGACGGTTCTGTGCATGAGATTTATTCGAACGATTTCTGCACTTTGGTCCGAAAATCGTCTTGTGTATCTGACATTTTAAACCAGTTAATTTGTAACTGCAGGATTCTTTGCTTTTTTATATCTTCTATTAAAAACCAGAGATCCCTATATATAGTCAATCTAAAATATGATTGAATGAAAGGTTATCGTGCTTTAATAGCTGCATATTCTAGAATTCTAGAATTTAACCTAGATAATCAGCATCCAGCAAGCGGATGCCCGACAAAACTTCATAAACTGCGTAATCAGAACATTGTATGGGTGTCAACGAACTTTTAACGTCTTATTTTTGGCTTTTTGTTGAGTAAAATACGTCTATGAAAATAGACAACACTAGCCGATGTGCCCCCTCTTCATCCGGGCTATTTAGGGATTTATTTGTGATCGTCTCCGATTGGACAAACTATTGTTCGATCGGCCCGGAAACATGCCTATATGGGAATATGGTCAAGGTCAAGGATACGGTCGCACGTGAAATTGGACCCACCCATATTGTTCCCGGGATCAAAGTAGGCCTACATTATACCAAATTTGAATCGGATCGGTCGTGGTCCAGAAACATGCCTATATGAGCGAGGTCAAGGTCAAGGACACGGTCGCAAGTGAAATTGGACCCGCCCATATTGTTCCCCGGATCAAAGTAGGGATTTATTTGTGATCGTCTCCGATTGGACAAACTATTGTTCGATCGGCCCGGAAACATGCCTATATGAGCGAATATGGTCAAGGACACGGTCGCACGCGAAATTGGACCCACCCATATTGTTGCCGTGATAAAAGTAAACCCAGCTACCAAATTTGAGTGGGATCGGTCGAGTTCCAGAAACATGCCTATTTGAGCGAGGTCAAGGTCAAGGACACAGTCGCACGTGAAATTGGACCCGCCCATATTGTTCCCCGGATCAAAGTAGGCCTACACACCAAATTTGAGTCGGATCGGTCGAGCAGTTTTTCGAGTCTATAACACAAATACATACATATATACAGACAGAAGTTCCAAAACATATAATAGATAAAATACAAGACAGATAACTCTATATATTCCGTCTACGCTCACGCTTTCCGAAGTCCAGTGCTATCAAATGTCACTATTGTTAACCGGCTATTGACTCGTGAAAAATGTTGGGCTTGCAAAACGCGTTATTTTTCAAACTAGATGGCGACTTTGTGAATTTTGATAGGCGTAACACAGGTTATTGAATAAGCATAGGAAGGCAGTGTAATTCATCGAAATTAATGACAAGTGGTGCAAATTTCAACTTAATGCATAGTTTGTTGTGTTTATCTTTGTATACTTTCACAAAATTGGCAGTTTGAACCATGTATACTATATATCATGGCAAATATTAGCCATAGTTTTACCCGTATAGAACGATTAAATGGGGAGAGAACCGACTCGATCAGGAGAGAACCCAAACAATTACCAAAATTCGTGGTTTTTGTGGTTGTTATGACTCGCACAATGAAAGTTTCGTTATTAACACGCTCATTGGTGCCACAGGTTGTGATGGGATTGAAAATAACTAATCGAATTATCACCTAGATGCCTCAAAATTGCGTTTTAACTGTCAAAAAGTCGTGAAAATGTATAATTTCGATCATCAAGAACCGTCACAAATCAGTCAAGAACCATCACAACCCGGCGATAGAACGATTTCCGATGTAACAGTTCCTACACAGTGCTCTAAACGGGATATACAGAACAGTGAGGCGTATTAAGCCTCTAAACGGGATATACACTTGTCGGACTCTTTATGTCGAAAAAATGGTCGCGCGTTTTCGGAATGTTAAAAGCGATATGAGAACAGTTTATATAGCACCAGTGTGTCTTTTTTCAGAATCTACCTGTTTCCAGCTTGATATTTTAGTGGAAACAGGTTTGTGTGAGGCTTTTGTTTGTGTATCCCTCTATTTGTGTCCCGTCCACCTGGTAATAAATACATGCTATTACGCATAGCAAGTTCGGTGAGTGGCTTTCTTTGTTCTTGGATATCGAAAAAACATGGGGAGATCTTGCCAAAAATTACTTAATTACATATCTTAATGTGGAATTTTATAAAAATTCATCAGACGAATTGCATTTATGACTGCATTTTCAATTTTCTTTCCCAAATATTAAGGTATTGTATATTTTTAGATTCAGCTATATCACATATAGACGAACATAAACAATCTACAATGATATCTTGATCATATGCCACAAACAAAACTTCGATACATCGAGTTTTGGTGAAGATATCGCAGAAAAGCTAACCATACCACCATCCTAGCTGCTTTCACAAGTCAGATTCCTTTGGTCGAAAACAACGGTCGCGCCAATTCGGATTGTCTAAGACGACATGCGAACGGTTTACTTATCAATAGCATGTCTACTTTCAGAGTTTACCTGTGTTCATGCAGTTGAAATTTTATTGGAAAACAAAGAGTTTTTGGACTGTTTTAAGAATTTAAAGAGCGTTTGCTTATTATACACATATTAATCCTCATAACTGACCTTCTGGTGGAGTCTGCGAGTTGAAATTAACAAAAGTATCAAATATGGCGGTCTACTTTCAGCACTGTGTAGGAACTGTTACATCGAAAATCGTTCTATCGCGGTAGTGTGATGGTTCTTGCCTGATTTGTTACGGTTCCTGATGATTGAAAATAATCATTTTTGTGACAAAATCACGCATAATTATAGATATGTTGAATATATTAAACTTTCCTGAATGAACAGAGGCTGCAGAAGTGCCGTGTTATCGAAACCTGAACTCTAGACCACAATTAACTCGGTATTAGCGAGTTAACGCGTAAATATCAACATGTTACCACTGAAAATCAAGCCACGTGGACGCAATTTCTTTGTTTTTCGTGGCGTATAAAATATGAAACGCATTCTGAAGACAAACACTGACTATAAAGTGTACCCGTGTTATTCTTTTGTAAAATAGCTGAGAAAGTATTCCGATAGGGGTTGATGATTTGAATCTGTAACCTCGTAATAAACACGGGTGCGTGTTACGGTTCTATTTCAAACCGATCATGTCTGTGACGGTTCTGTCCATGAGATTTATTCGAACGAACTTGGGTCCGAAAATCGTCTTGTGTATCTGAGATTTTAAACCAGATAATGACTGTAGCTTATGTAATTTGCATAATAGAACAGGTATATTAAGAAATAACACAATAAATACCTAATACGGGAGATTAAGTGACATTAATAGGCAGAAATAAAATATTGAAAGTCCCGATGAGTATAGTATCATAATCATGCCCGCCTATATAAATGACCAATGTTAATATAAATCTACTCTCAGGAGAATATGATATGTTATATTCATTTAATCTGGGCATTATTGAAAGATCCAGGTGTGACAATATTTCAATGCCAGCGCCATCATATTTCCTCCTCTGAAGTCCGCCTGAGGGACATTTACACATGTTTGTCGCCCAGACATGACTATAACTTGTGAAAACACGTTCAACTGAATCACTGATAGGTTATGACGTGATTGGGGTGGGGGGGGGGGGCTTGGAGAGGGGGTGCTTAATTGGTGTCTATCCCCAACTTTGGTCAAAATGTTCAACAGTTACAAATTTCTTATCTTACAATAGATTGGTTTGAAATTTAACACCAACAATATGTTGAAATTGTTCTCTTAATTTGATTTGACAACAATTTAATAGTGGGGATTTTGTCGTTTTTAGACTAACATTTGCATACTTTCCTACACTTTAAACATGTAATCAACCATATTTGACATATACAAATGGACCCCTCTTCTTTAGAGTTGATCCAAAACTCATGATGGGTGGACATGAAGTAGGGAGCAGGTGTGATCTAGTTTTCTATATCACATTTACCCCCCCCCCCCCCAATTGACAAGAAACTGGTTTAATGGACAAAGAATCTAATTCCATTTAATTAATATGCTTTGTATTAAATAATGTATGCTCTTTTGCAAAATAAATAATAGGATTCAAGTCGCTGCTCTTAATAGCACATTTAGTCATCAAAGAATTAACATCCATATAATAATATTTGTAACTGCATGATTCTTTTCTCTTTTTTATATGTTACTGCTTGTTGAACTTAATAGCTAAGAATTCCTACAAATTAATCAATAGGATTCAAGTCAATTCTCATTACAGCGCATTTAGTAACCAAAGGTTTAACATCCATATAATAATATTTGTAACTGTAGGATTCTTTGCTTTATTATATCTTCTATTAAAAAATCAGATACCCCTAGTCAATCTAAAATATGATTGAATGGAAGATTACCGTGCTTGTATATGCTCTAATAGCTGCATATTCTAGAATTCTAGAATTTAACCTAGATAATCAGCATCCAGCAAGCGACATAAACTTCATAAACTGCGTAATCAGAGCTTTCTATGGGTGTCAACTAACTTTTAACGTCTTATTTTGGCTTTTTGTTAAGTAAAATACGTCTACGAAAATAGACAACACTAGCCGATGTGCCCGGCCCTCTTCGTCCGGGCTATTTAGGGATTTTTTTGTGATCGTCTCCGCCTGGGCAAACTATTGTTCGATCGGCCCGGAAACATGCCAATATGAGCGAATATGGTCAAGGTCAAGGACATGGTCGCGCGTGAAATTGGACCCACCCATATTATTCTCGGGATCAAAGTAGGCCTACATTATACCAAATTTGAGTCGGATTGGTCGAGGTCCAGAAACATGCCTATATGAGCGTATATCAGCAAGGTCAAGGACACGGTCGCAAGTGAAATTGGACCCGCCCATATTGTTCCCGTGATCAAAGTAGAACCAGCTACCAAATTTGAGTGGGATCGGTCGAGGTCCAGAAACATGCCTATATGAGCGTATTTGAGCGAGGTCAAGGACACGGACGCACATGAAATTGGACCCGCCCATATTTTTCCCCGGATCAAAGTAGGCCTACACACCAAATTTGAGTCGGAACGGTCGAGCAGTTTTTCTATAACACAAATACATGCATACAGACAGAAGCTCCAAAATATATAATAGATAAAATACAAGACAGATAACTCTAGATATCCCGTCTACGCTCACGCTTTCCGAAGTCCAGCGCAATGAAATTTCACTATTGTTAACCGGCTGTTGACTCATGGAAATGTCGGGCCTGCAAAACGCGTTATTTTTCAAACTAGCTGGCGACTTTGTGAATTTTGATAAGCGTAACACAGCTTATTGGATAAGCATAGAAAGGCAGTGTAATTCGTCGAAATTAATGACAAGTGGTGCAAATTCCAACTTGATGCATAGTTTGTTGTGTTTATCTTTGTATACTTTCACAAAATTGGCAGTTTGAACCATGTACCATGGCAAATATTAGCAATAGTTTTACCCGTATAGAACGATTAATGGGGATAGAACCGACTCGATCAGGAGAGAACCCAAACAATAATCAAAATTCGCGGTTCTTGTCGTTGTTATGACTCGCACAATGAATTTTTCGTTATTAACACGCTCATTGGTGCCCCAGATTGTTATGGGATCGAAAATAACTAATCGAATTATCACCTAGATGCCTGAAAATTGCGTTTTAACTGTCAAAAAGTCGTGAAAATGTATAATTTCGATCAGCAAGAACCGTCACAAATCAGACAAGAACCATCACAAACCGGCGATATAACGATTTCCGATGTAACAGTTCCTACACAGTGCTATTTGTTTCCAATCTGACATTTTAGTGGAAACAAATTGTTTGGACGGTTTTAAAACTTTAAAGAGCGTTTCCTGATACAAATAGTAACTAACACGATTATCCTTTTCATGAATTGTGTAAGTTGAAATTGTGCACATATGTCAAGTATGACTCTGAAATGTATTTGTGAGAATGGTGTCGTCAGACAAGTCTCCGCTTGTACAGTACTACAGTTGCGAACAAAACTATCGTTGGACCCTATAGAGAGTTTTAAAATTTACTCAAATATTCACAGTGGCGGAACTTAATGGCTATCATATATGCATGGCTCTTACATGTGATCTATCGTAACTACATGTGATTTTACAAAATTAACATGCAATATAGTCAGGCCACCAGATACAGTAGTTGATAAAAATGTGGTTCACATCAATCATATACATCACAATCACCTGATTTAGTGATAATGTCCAGCTATTATACAAATACAATGTTTATCAAGACTAAAGTTTCAGGATGTCATTGTAAAATTGATTGATGGTATTTTTTCATCAATTGACAAATTTAATGTGTATTGCCATGACGAAGTACCGCATAAAACAGAGTTGTTTGCTAAGTAATCTGGGAGTCATATTTATGTATCACGAAATAAATAATTCGTGGCCACGAAATAACTAATTATGATATACGATCGTCAGGCCCATTTGTGTAATGGAAGCGAACAGAGATGATCTGGTTGTAGCTGTCCACCATCTTGGAATGAGCCACGACGATTTGAGATAAAGGGTGTTGTATGGTGGCCCGTAAACAAATTAAGTAATCACCCCTTTCACCAACCCGATCCAAAGTTGCCGCCGTCCTGGGTTGGGTTACGGAGGCACCCACGACATTCAGTATATCTTGGGACCACGCTACATCACCAATTATACCACATCAAACGGTTGAGGGGTCGATAAATTGTACAGGTGTCATATTTGAACCCATATGGGTTGGCCATTTTGGGTCGGGGATGGTGACAGTGGGTGAACATTTAGTTTGTATCAGGGGTCACCCTACAATACACTGTATTCGACCTAAAATTGCATGTTATCATATATGGAGCCCTCTGATCAGTTATCATTTTCGCTCGAGTGGGCTGAAGGTGTGACAATTTAGCTTGCTTTGTTAGCCACGGTACAACACCCTTTGTTTGATCTATATCGGACAAGTGGCCGAGAAATAATGTGTACCCATTTGACCCCTTCTGAGCAACGACAATTTTGGATCTGGTATGGTTGAAAGGGTGAATATTTATAAGCTTGTTTTGGGCCCACCCCACAAAACCCCTTATTTGACTTAAATCGGTCAATATGCCGAGAGGAATGCATGGCATTCCCATTCGATCCATTGTGTAACAACTAATGAATATCCAGTGTGTCTTTGAGCCACCTGACCCGTGTTTCCCCGTTCTCTCGAGTCTAGTTTATATATAGGACGTCCATATCCCCATAGAGCCCGGATCCCATGCCATAATGTGTTTATAGTAGCTTCTCTATACGATCATACGCATTGCTTCTAAAACATCAACAATTTAGTGTAACCATACCGTAAAGGTATCTGGCTATATGCAAAGGTCAACCAGTCATTTCGTGGCCACGAATTAGTATTTCGTGACCACGAATTAGTTATTTCTTGGCCACGAATTAGTATTTTGTGGCTACCAAATTAGTTATTAGTATTTCGTGGCCACGAAATAAAAACAATTTTTCATGTCCTAAACCAGCCACCGTAGCTTATGGATCATTCTGTTTTAGTATTAAATTTGGAGAAACCCGACCAGCATAAATGTAACAACTACAACAACTCATCTATGCCAATGATATGTTTAGCCATATATATAGGGATAGGGTGGTATTGTTTAAAAATGTTAAACACTGATAGCACATCCATGTGTATGCTAAATATTGCTGGGCTTATATAGATGGTTGTTCTATAATTCCTGGTCGGGTTTATCCAAATTGGGAGTTTAAATTATGTTCTTCTGATGATAAAGAAAACATTTTCTCCGTCCACTCGATAACCCCCCCCCCCCCGGATACATGTTTTACATACTAAATTAACACCTTAGTCAGCAACAAATCTCTCCCTCAAATACTTTGCCACAAAAATAAATTGTCAGTATAAATAGGCACGACATCTCTGGACACTTTCTAAGAGATAATTTATTTATAAGAAGATATATATGCGCATGGTAAGCTTGGTCTTATATACAGTACAGCACAGTAAGATACAAGTGACACAGTGCGGGTACAATACTGTGTCGAAGAACATAGTTAAGGGGACCTTCATAGTGTATCATGGCTCCATCTGTTGTGAACAAACCATCGACTTAGGCTTAATGTGTCGTTCTCCCCCAATAATATACTTGGCTTTGAACCGATCAATACTTTGGGCCATGGTATTTTCCCGTAAATTAGATATTGTCTATAGTCAGATGGTATTGGTTATGTTCAAATGGTGACATATATGAAACTGTGCATGTTTGTGCCCCATGGGCCATTGATCTATAGGAGAATACCAGGAATTCACTGGAAATTGCAGTTATAGCTTATAGGATCGTAATTCAACGTTTACGTTTCCGATAAAGTTAATACCCATATGTGAAATTTGATATATACCTGGTCGTCAAAAATGAACCAGATGTCTTATTTAAGGTTAGCAACGGTTGCTAATCAAATACAACAATTGTGTACCAATCATTCATTGGTATTGCCTTAATTTAGTCAATGTCTAATCACATGCATGGTGCTGGTTTTGTTCAAAGTTGGGCACACGCATGTCTAAAATTATAGGCATATGTATATGCAGCCATGTTGTGCATAGGCTACTGATCATTATAAGATCGGGAGACTTTGCCACGGATCCCCATAGCTCATTATTAACTGTTACTAAGCACCAACTCGGAATGCAGGAAAATGCAACTATGGTTGATACCTATTTTGCTCTACTTTAGTAGAAATTCGAATTTACTTGATTTGCACAGCTTTAGCGTGGAGATTAACTGTGGTCAGAATATTGATGGTGAATGTTGGGTTTCAGTCGCTGCACTGAAGTCGGTCAAATGTAACTGACGTGGGAAGCGTGAAAGCAAAGCCTATGCCGCTATACTAAAGATCTCAGCTGCACCGAAATGTCCGTTTATCAGTAGCACAAATCCCGCGAAAACACAGATTATCTCAGTTCATGTGTGATAGACTCCGATGACAACGATTGAGTTATAATGACAACGAGCAACTACCATCTATACCTGTGTATTTGTGACACTTCATCCCGTTATGATCAACAATGTGGTTTCAAAATTAGTCAGTGGACAACAAGACATACAAGTATCAAATAAAACAATGGTATAATATGTAATCACATCGTGAACAGTCTTGTTGTGAATATTTTTATTTGATTCTGATTCAACAGGCTGCATATTATCGAAACTACAAAACCATTCGACACTTACTTTTGCCAATTACTGTATTATGAGGCATAACTATATCATATGTTGCAACTATTAAATCACGGATAGTTACAGTGGGTAAAACACGAGTGTTAAACTTCATATATAGATGAGCACGATTGCCAATAAGTGATATTACAATCAACGTTTGAGCATAACATGAAATTCTCCATAGGGTTAAGTGTTAAATTTTGATCACAACTGTGGGCAACAAGAATGAACCGATCACATCAAAATTTTCAAAAATACATGTAATGGTCATATATAGTAGTTTGGAAAAGTTTCAAATCGCACTTATCACCATACGCCAGATGGCACCATCTATCGTTTTCTGTAAATACGGAACGCTCTCTAAATTATGTTGACCCCAATTTAGGCCGACCCGCCAAAATTCAAGAATGGAAACAAGTCAATCCTGAAAACACACCTACTAGGCATACATAATCCGTTTTCAGATAGCTTTTAACAAACCAAAAATACAAAATGACATAAGGAATCCGACTATCGATTCTCTTCCGTAAAAACGTTTTACACGTGTCTATTTATACCGGAAATAAAAATGGAATGTTGAATTCTCGCCATTTTTTGAAAAACAGAAAGTTTATTCCCCAATTATGTGCACAATGTAATAATAGTATCAATGCCACGTCCAAGAACAACAGGTGTGAGCCACAATAAAAAGTCAACTTATAAGTCTGATAGACAGTCTGCCAAAGTTAACCCTCAGACTTTTGAAACACAAAACAAAAAAATAACAACATTTTTTGGAGGTTCTGTTGCTGATAGTAGTAACAAGCCCAGTACATGTAGTAGTGCTACTAGTGACATTCACGCTGATACAAGTGATCGTGATAAAGCAGTTGCTTCCGTTGCTGTTGATGAACATGAGATAAAACCCTAAGCCGAGAAAATGCGTCGTCTTGCTAGTGCGACTGCCACTGCGGCCAGTAGTGAATCCACACCTCAAAGTGTCCATGCCACTGTCAGTGACATTGCTAGCAGTGATGAAAGTTCAATTCACACAAATGTACCCATTGGTTGCCGCCGTGATGAGCAGGTAAGACAACGCGATGATAATTTATTCAACAAAATCACAATATTATATAAACATAAATAAAATACAAAGCACCCATTTTTAAATGTCTCAATGATCCATATGAATCGATAATAATAATTATATAGTTTATTAGAAATGCCAACCCATTTAGAAGTTTATTTATATTGTTGATTTAAATATATATAAACCTTACAACAAGTCAATATCATGGTAAAATAATTTGTTCTCAACATCCGACAAGTTTCATGACTAACACAATAACATTTATTTTCATGTGTGTTCACAAATTCAATACAATTAATGCTACACATGTGTATTAAATTAATAAATTATATTCAATTCCAAACTATATTCACAACCAACCAATTATTATTGAATGTTTTTTTTTGGTTTCTCAATTAATGTCTATTGAGAATAAATAATTTGATTTTGAAGTTTCTTTCGGAGTATGAATAATTAAATAATAATGTTAATAATATTTGTAGATAACACAGCATGCAACACACCAATCAAGCGAATCCCCACCCCCAAGGGAGGACAGCAGTGACGAATCAGAAAGTTCAAATGAATATGTACCCATTCAGCTTGATCATCGCCGTGGTAAGGAGGTAAGACAATATTTTATTTAAAAACATTAAAATAAAATGATGTTGACTACCAAAAAAATAAACTTGAAAAAGAACCAATAATGTAATACAGGACTGAGGTCAAGTTGGAATATGAGTTCGGTCAAATGAGTTACAGTAATTTATATGCTTCCCAGGTTTTTAGCTCACCTGAGACGAAGTCTCCGGTGAAGCTATAGTCATCACTACTCGTCCGTCCGCCCATCCGTCCGTCAACAATTATTTGAACATCTTCTCCTCTGATTCCATTGGACGGAATGGGTTCATATTTGGTGTGGATGTTCCCTAGGTGACTCCCATTCAGATTTGTTCAAATGTGGTCACTGGGTCAAATAGTTGCGAAGCTAGGGCCATAACTCTTTCCCTCCATAGTATTTCTTAAAACAACTTATTGTCTGGAACTATTGGTCCGATTTAGCTTATATTTGGTATGAAGGGTTCTTCAATGACTAGGGTTCATATTTGTTTAAATGGGGTATCCATGTTGATTGGTTGAGAAACCAGGGCCATAACTCTATTCCTCATAGTAATTCTTAGAATGACATCTTCTCAAGAAAGATTGGGCCGGTTTAGCCTATATTTGGTACGGAGGGACCTAATGGGTGACTGGAGTTCAGATTTTTTTTCCAAATTGGGTCGCTGGGTCAAATAGGGGCAGAGCCAGGGACATAACTCTAAATACACAAAAATACATTTTTGCATTTTGATCTTTGATTTTATTTTTAGATATATCACAGCTACCCACCCCCACCCACCACCGACAGGTCCCTGCCACACCATGCTGTACCATAACATATTATCTCTGCCTACTTCACCCCATTAAAATCCTTGTTTTGATCACAGATGTAGGAGTAACACAATACATTGGTATTGCTCTGAAAAATGTTTGTGCCATCATTAATTATCTCTATGTCATACTGGTAGCTGATGGTGGCTTTGTGAATGGAATTTTATCCCATGTGATCAGTGGTGTTCCATTGGTAATTTAAAGGTAGATATTCACCGATCGAAATGAAGCCTCTCTAGCCACATATGCTGTTTAGATCTACTTCTTTTAAAGTGATTATGAAAAGTTCTGACTGTTATGGTCTCCAGAGTCCCAGTTTTATCAGTCTTTGCAGTCTGGTGAGCGACCCCACAGTCTTTGACAGTCTTGTTTTTTACTTTTTTGAATTAGAATATTTTCCAAAAGTATAAGTAATGGCCCTATGCTCTTGTTAAAAATGTAATTTTCTATATACAATTTGTACAATGAATGTACTAAGTACTAATAGTATTATTAAATGCATTGCATCTGCCATGGTTTAAAATTTAAATTAGTTTTTTTTAATTCGATAAGGCTTAAAGCATTCCCATCCTTTCTTTCAGACCCACGCCCACTTGATGGTACTGTATAAATGGCTCTACTTTGATCCCGTCCAGAGTGGGTGGATGTGCAAAACCTGCGAGGCTTTCAGCATAGGAGGGGATCAATGGTGGCGCAAAAAGGCTGTTAAAGAAGATGGTCACCCACGCAGGGTGTTGGACACCCATCTAGCCAGCACCAAACACCAGCGATCAACGGCCAACCAAACGGAGATGCAGGCCACGATACGACAACGAGGTACCATTGTTACACACCTGCAAAGGTCCGATGCAACAAGGAGGCAAGAGGACGGCGAGTGGGAAAAACGTGTTATTGCGAAGCTAATCAAGACAACTTACTTTATGACGCGTAAGAAATGGGCCGTGAAGTTTAACTTTGAAGATCTCATTCAGTTTATCGCAAACGATCTTTGTGAATCTGACCAAGAGAGACATGTTAGAACAATGCCACCCAACACGACATATCTGTCCTCTACATCCGTTGAAGGCTACCTGGATGAAATTAACTATTGCATCGAGAAAGACACTCTTGACGGTATCACCTGTTGCTCAGGATTCACTCTCCTCGCAGACGAGAGCACCGACGTTATGTGGACACACTCACACATGATGTCAAATAAGAATACGTTGACATTGTAAAAGTTGTCGGAGAGAAAGGTGCCGAGGCTCTTCTTTCAGAAATTGTAGACTCTCTGCGAAAGAAGTCCATTCCCATTACTAATATATTATTCACAGGTTTCGATGGGACAAATACGATGAACGGCAATAAGACTGGATTGCAGAAACGAATTCATCATCTGTCACCACATGCTATTTACATCAACTGCAAAAACCATCGCCTAGCGCTAGTGTTTGTTCATTTAATCAAGGAGTACCCAGAATTAACACAACTCGATGAAGTTCTTCTCACACATTTTAACGATGACCCGGCCGATGGGATCCGGAAGTTTATCAAAGAGACGGGAGTTCCATTCTTGGATTCGCTGATTGTGGAGTTGGATGAGGCAATGTCTGCTGACAGTGACGTGGTGCCACTTTTCGATGCATTCTCTCCGGCAAACGGGATGTCCGACGAAGAGCGTGGTACTTCCATCACAGCCTTAACACAATATTATGGCAACCCCCAGATAGACACAGATGATAGTGGGACGATCACATCACCATCAGTCATCGAAAAAACATCCGTCACACAGGATATAGAATCATTTCTTAGTGATTTTAACGAGAGTACCAAGAGGAGTCAGCAGGATTTGCGACACGAGACATCAGCACTGGTACGTCACAACAAACTGAAACAGGCTGATGTTGCAGCGTACATCGACAACCATCCCGTCGATGGATCTACTGTATTCAAACAAATGCGAAGCAACGGACGTGACACTATTGACTGTCTGCGGTTATTTGAAATGTCGCTTCTATTTCCGTCGTCCACATCGAATGATGAAAGCGCCTTTTCTGCAATGAAACTGTTGTGTAGCCCATTGAGGTCCAGTTTGAATCAAACAAACTTGGACCGAATGCTGCAATTTTGTTTGAATGGTCCATCAAGTTTCAGTGACAATCACAACCGTAAGGCTTATATCCGGTGTGGATTCTCTTATGTGTCACCATGTTGCTCGATTTATTAAATGATTTCCCGCATGTATCACAATGATAAGGCTTATCTCCGGTGTGGATTCTATTATGTGTCACCAAGTGACTCGACGTATTAAATGATTTCCCGCATAAATCACAACCGTAAGGCTTATATCCGGAATGGATTCTCTTGTGTCACTAAGTCACAACAATAGACATTATTGGTATACATGTATAACAAAACAAACATGCATTTGAGAACAGAGTATAAACAAAGATAGACCATCTTTATATTATGTGTATTATTGATGGACAAATTAAAAGTTGCGTTCTCAAATACATGTCTATATATATATATATATGCACCCGATTGTGGACTACATATTAATTTAAGTCGGTGATGTTGGGTCAGGACTTTCAAATATATCTGTTAATGGTATAATAGATTTTTATAATTTTATTCTATTTCACCAAGACATGACATGCATACACCGTTAAATGTGTTGTATTTGACACTCATTTTCAAAACTTTTAAGACTGCATATTGCATATTATCTTTGAAAATGTTTGAGAAATTGCCCTTATATTGGTTGAAAATATTTGAAATGATGGGTATTTTTACCATCAAATATAATTGCTATATATATTAGGCACACGATTGTTAATTTCAACGGTATACTAACAATTAACAATAAGGTTGTTACATTATCATATATGATGAACTGGGTTCGACAAACTGACTTTATAAGATTTAACTAAAGATTTATTGAATCCTTACAACAAAGTCACATTTTTGGGGTGAGGGTAACATAAACCAAATTTTCTGAAACGTTGTTACATATTAGCCACATACGGTGTATTCATTGATTTCAGTATATATCTCCAAAACATATAAGTCCAAAGATGGTGAACTATCGCAAATATCATCTGAGTAAATGAACATTTATTGGAGCAAAATATTTGAAATGATGAGGATTTTATTACATAATTGCATATGTTTTAGTCGAAAAAGTTGTAAATTTCAACTTTGGTCATTGTGTTTGTAATTGCAATTACATATATAGAAATGTGATTGAATATTGTCCTTTATAGAGTCTCATCCATGTTCTAAATTGATTTTTGGGGTGAGAGGTAACATAATCCAAAATTTTAAAATATGGTTGCGAATTCGTCCTAGATTTTGTATGTTTTGTTTGCAATATACATTTCTGAAATTGTTCAGATCGTAATCTTTGATCTACATTGAAACAGTTTTGAGAAATTGTCCCATTTGTTATTCCGAAATAATTGAAAAGAGAATGATTTTATGACAAAATGTCATTTTTTCGTTCAAAAAGTGATAAATTTCAAATTTGTTTAGTCTGGGTTGCTACTATCTTCAAAATATGATAATGCCGGGTACAATGAAGTGAAGCCTTCATTGGGCATGTGCCTTAAATTTTATACCAGTTGGAACACCATTGTGAAATAATTATTGAATTTGGCGGTCATCTTGGATTTATACTGAAACAAGGGTTAATAATATTGATCAGAAACCTGTTTCTAGTTCACTTTCTGAAAGAGCACACACAATTTGACATAATATAAAAAATGGCACTTTTGGCCAGTCCGTTCCAATATGACAAAATTTTGTCGATAAGTCATTACACTAATACATATACACTCACATATGACAATATATCAGCAACAGAAAATAATCATATACATGATTGCCATATACATCCCTACCACAATGGCACTTCATATATACTCACACGCCAGCCAAAGACCAACAAGCAACACATGTTATGGGCCTCATATGATTTCAAATATTGGCGTTAGACAAGGATGTATTATTTCTCCCACAATTTTCAAAATATTTATTGATGACATTAGCGCCGAATTTGATGATTCGTGCAAACCGGTTAAAGTTGGCGAAAAATCTCTAAGTCATATGCTATTTGCAGATGATCTGGTTATGCTATCTGAAACTGGTGAAGGTATGCAAAGATGTTTGAATAAATTGGAGAATTACAGCATAAGGAACAAAGTAGAAGTGAATCTTCAGAAAACTAAATGCCTGATATTCAGGAAACGAGCAACAAAAAAACTAACTGCCTTTAAATTAAGCAACACTCCGTTGGAAACAGTTAAGGAATATACCTATCTTGGTATTAAATTTTGTGCGAATGGAAAATTTTGCAAAGCCCAGATAGATGTTAACAACAAAGGGTTAAAAGCAATGTATAGTTTAATGTCATCCTTGCGCAAACATGAAATTTTCTCAGTAAGCATTTGGTGTAAACTATTTGACAAGCTGATAAAACCTATCGTTTTATATGGTTGCGAAATATGGGCATCGCATATTAATATTAACAAGCTCGAATCTATTCCATGTGAAATTACACATGTTAAATTTTGTAAATCAGTGTTGGGTTTAAATAGAATGGCGTCTAATCACGCGACAAGAGCAGAATTGGGCAGATTTCCGATAGCACATGATGCGATAATGAATGCTGTAAGATATATGCTTAAACTGTCTGAAAGAAAACCGAATATGTTACGTCAGAATTCTGCCCAAATATGCGAGGAATATATAATTCCACCGTTTTTGGCAGAAGCACTTCGCATGCCAAAAATAAGCGATTTAGAGAATAACCTATCGCTGGAATATCTCAATAAAGTCCGGGAAGAATTAAAATGCGTTCATATTCTAACGTTCAAAAACGAAATATTCGATGACAACAAGAAAAATGGTATGAATAAATTAAGAACGTATCGTTGTTTCAAAGAACAATATGAAATTGAACCATACTTACTCCAAATTACTAATTTTTATACGAGATCGTGTTTCAGTAAGCTTAGAGTAAGCAATCATAAGTTGCAGGTAGAGGTTGGGCGACACGCTCAGCCAAAAATACCTTACGAGAAACGCATATGTAAAAAATGTGAAGCAAATGAAATTGAAACGGAAGAACACTTTATAATGAGATGTGAAAAACATAACCATTTGCGGAAGAGATACTTCACTGAAATAGGAGTTCACCAACCAATTTTCGTAAACTTTGATGAAATAGAAAAGTTCATATTCCTTATGAAGGCTGAACACCCGAGTATATGCAATCTGATCTGTAACATGGTTCGGCAGTTTTCCGCAAATAAATGAGAATATAGTGTTGAGTTACAAATACATGTTATATATATATTTTATATGAAATTGTCTTGACTTGTGTTTAAATTATCTGTATTATGACAACTGCCCCGCGTGGGTGTATTATGTCAATAAAAATGTTATGTTATGTTATGTATGTATATACACTTCAACAATCATGCTCATAGTCATTCCATATACACCTATACACATTGCCCAAAAGCATACAACCGCTCCCTTTGTCGATACACTCCACCCATGATCATACAGCCAACAAACCCAAGGTGCACCGTCGTGTGCACCCGGACATGACCAAACAGTCACTCCACATATAAACAACACACAACTATGTGATTACTCTTGTTATACCCATACACCACTTCAATAACCATATAGCCACTCCATGCAGCTTCCGTGTATACATGGCCACTCATAATACATCCATACATCTCAATGTGGACCCCACCCATTACCATATAGCCACTCATTGTATAACTATTCTCCTCACATCACCACACAGTCATTTCTTGGCTGCCATTTCGACATACACCATGTATTGAGTCAATCAATGTTGATGCTAATGTGCGACAGTAGTCAAATAATATGCTCCCGCTCAGTTCCGTTTCTGTGCATTTCCATTCAAAACATGGCAGGATACGCTTTTGGCATCCTTTAAAATTAATATGTAATAACCCACAAGGTACTGGGACAACCAGATTATAACATTAATTTTAGTTGCAAGTTGATTAAGTAACATGGTTGATAACCAACAGTCACAATTTGCTACTTTTTCGGAGCAGCAGAGAATAATGGTCGGATAGGCCTACAAGTATATGTGGAAAATCTACTTTTTGTGTGGATCTTCTTATGGGTCGCCATGCTACTCAGCTGAGTAAATGATTTCTCGCACACATCACATTGATACGGACGATCCCCCGTGTGGATCCTCTTATGGGTAGTCAGGCCACTGCACTGAGTAAATGATTTCTCGCACATATCACATTGATACGGGCGATCTCCCGTATGGATCCTCGTATGGGTCGCCAGGCTACCCGACCGAGTAAATGATTTCTCGCACACATCACATTGATACGGGCGATCTCCCGTGTGCATCCTCGTGTGGGTAGTCAGGTTACTCAGCTGAGTAAATGATTTCTCGCACATATCGCATTGATACGGGCGATCTCCGATGTGGGTCCTCTTATGTTTCGACAGATGACTCGAGTCAGTAAATGATTTATCGCACACATCACATTGATACGGGCGATCTCCGGTGTGGATCCTCTTGTGCCTCGTCCGGTCACTCGACCGAGTAAATGATTTCTCGCACACATCACACTGATACGGGCGATCCCCGGTATGGGTCTTCTTATGGGTCGTCACGCTACTCGCCAGAGTAAACGATTTCTCGCACACATCACATTGATACGAGCGATCACCCGCGTGGATCCTCTTATGTTTCGTCAGGTCACCCGACTGAGTAAACGATTTATTGCACACATCACATTCATATGGACGATACACGGCGTGCATTCTCTTGTGTAACAGTACATCTGCAGATGTGGTGCATGATTCCCAGCATAGATCACACTGATACGAAGAAACATCCACTTTCTTCGTACCATTGTTACTAAACGAATCCGATTGTGTTTGAGTGGTATTGTCCGACCCGGTGTTTCTCTCCTCTCCAGTCTCCATCTCTCCGTACATAGTAACAACGGAATGCCTGACTATATATAACAGAATATATAATGCAGGAGTTAAATTTATCAGAAAGACGATGCAGTTCACCAAAGAAACGCTCCTATATTTAACACACGCGTCATATCAAATAAAAATATTGCAGCGCCGAAAGGGCATTTCAAAAAGTGGTTTTAAATAGCGGAGGTCGGAATAGGACACTGTAATTTACATAGTCTATGTTACAGATAGACACCTCTTTGGTATTGGTATGCGGGAGAAACAACACCGGAGGGCGCATATCCAATACCAACGAGGTGTCTGCCTTACTAGAACATTTCTGACTGTTTGGTGGTTCAAGATGTCATAAACCTTGCAGTTATCAGATTGTGTCATATCTAAACTTTGAAAAATTCAATTTATATATTCTATTACCCCCATTCACGAGCCCCAATACTAATATTGTCTATGTCGGCTATTAGTTTTAATTTAATTAATGGGTTAAATTTGAATACAAATTACTGAATTAGCACGGTACGCGCATGACAGCTTTCCATGTTCACCGATGCACGCTCACACGTGAGTGACATACATTTCCTCGAATTTCATTGGCTGAACTCTTAAATTGAATTTATGGCTGGAGCCATAAAATGGCGTAAATTAAATTACGAATTTCCGTTTACCAGATGTAATATAAGTTATAATTGAGGGGTTCTGGTTTAGTAAACCCATTGCACACACGATCGTTTGAAACATTATGCTGATACGGGGAGAAAACTCAAGCCGCTCACTTACTAGTGACGATAAATGAGTATATGGGACTAGTATGCATATATAATAAAACTTTTATTTGATACATTTGGTTGAAAACTGTACAAAAATCACTCGACAACATCAATTTGTATTTTTGCATTCCGGTAAATTTGCCATCTGTAACACTACTTCGTAGGCCTACTCAACAGACTTTCAAATAATGGAAATTTTTTAAGGACGACCAGCTGGGCGCAGCTTATACTAAGATCGCTTTCGAACATGGGCGCCGCCATCTTGAATTAGGGGCACCGCCATCTTGGATTTGAGGGGCCGCCATCTTGAAACGTCATTGCAATTAAATTAAAACTACAAAATGTAACTTTTCATATAGCCAACATAACAGTATACGTTGCGTTAGGGCATTACATGCTTTATTCTTTGAACAATAATCATTACTTAAATCATAAAATTGTCGACCGGACTCGGGTTGCTATGCCATTCGGGAAATGGCGGAAATTTACGTAAAACTGCAAATTTTCCTCAGTCACCTCGCGAAAACAACATAATTCATATCGTAAATATCTTGAACGTTTATTATATAACTAAATAAACTTTTCTTTGGTTTAGTAAATTAGTATATAGAAGCATGTTCACGTAAACTGTTAGGTTACGTCATATGTTGTATCCAAAGCGACGTCATATTGGCACGCGCATTTTCCCGCGACATAGCATACAAAGCAGGCATAATGTGGGCATGGTTCGCATTAGGTTTGGTTGGGTTGACGTTGTTTCATAGTGCATGGCTCCGAGTCCGCGCTGGTATAAATATAGCTCCATGCAATTGTAATCAAACTGATCAAATCCCAACCTATAAAATCACTATAGAATTTGTACAGGTGCAAACAAAACATGTTCTTGGAAATAGAATGTTCTAGCTTCCTTACTTATATTCTCTAATGATTTGGTTTGTGATTTGAAACAAACAAACAACCCAAATTATGAGGGGGTAAACCCAAGTTCTCACTCATAATAACCCCAATTTCCAACCAATGCCAAGGGTTGTGGAGGCGAGTACAACTAATATTTCGGCCAAATTGAGAATGGGCATAGGTATACGTGCCAGTCAAAAAATGGCTCCGGGGAGCCACGCTCGAAAGGCTGGAAGATACATGTATGAGTACAATATGATAATTATGAGGTACAGACCATATCCCCCTACCACAAGCAACCAACTTCGTGTACGTAATTGGTTATAAGAAATATTTATAGTTAATTAAATCTTGACGTTCATATAAGTCAACACATATTAGTCTGAGTAGTGCAGGTCGTGACAGCACGGTCGTCCTTTTTTACATGGATTTCAAAGCCATAATTTCTTGTTTACCTTATTCTCCGACGCAGAGACTACCGAAACCAACAACAACATTTGGGTACAGTATTCCTTTAATCGATGGAAGCATTTCCGGACAGGAGTCTTCGATTCAATTCTAATATTTTATACCCCGGTAATTATATAATACATGTTTACAAAGAGATAATCCACCTTTAAGATTGGAGGATTCCATGTTCCTCCTGGACCTGTCAGTCGAGCTGGGACCACAAACTGAAGCAAATCCACCGGTGGATGATGGTGCTATGGATGTCGGCGATCTCGGCGATGGTTCGTTTGATACACCGGTTTCCACCAATACGCCCGCCAAATCGGTTCAGATACACAAATGTAGCGACTGCCAATATGCTTCAAAATACGTCTCAAACCTCAAACGCCACACAATTTCAATTTGAGGCATATGGACCCACTCTAAACACAAAACCACTCGTATTAAAACGCGATGTATAGATGGTTTCTAGACAATTTGCCCATTATGCCACATACATAGGGTATACTGAAGTTGGCAGATTATGAAAGTACGGTCCCTCTCTATTTAGGCATAGCCCCGAACCTACAAAGAAAATAGTATGTCAATCTGAAAAGCAATTGTGGGCTGAATAAAAAGGGTATCAAATGCCAAAAATAAGAATGTATACATATTTTATTTAAACGATATGCAATCATACAATACATACATTGTTTAGTTTTGAATATAATAAATAAAGGCAAGCCTAACATATTTCACAACAATACACATTTAATGTTTCCCTGTTAAATACCTTGCATCGATCTATTAACATTTACTTTACTCAGACGCAAATCCGGTTAAATAGCGCGATAATATTGCAACGTAAATAAAATTTTACGTAATGCTGTACGTGCTATTTAGAAACGGGAACTGAAGCATGCTAAATCTCGAAATGGAGCCTTCGGGGTATCAATTTCAATCGTTTAATGAGAAAGTCCATACACAATTATTTTACTAAACTTCAACAGTGATGGTATATATGTTCGATCATAAAACGTAACCGTTTGTTGAACAAAACAAAGACTTGGCAAGAATAACCCTAAATTTAATGTTCTAATTTGAATGAACGCATAAATATCAGATATTATTTCCAAAGTGATAAGGCGATATATAAGCTATTGTGCGGTTGAGAGTGTAGTTAGACGCTCCATAACGCTCCATATTTCAATAACCGTGTATCAACATCAGAATAATTTCTTGCCGATTGAACCGGAACCTATCATTTCGGGTCGAGAAAGAGACGGAACCAAACATTATAGAGTCGGATCCCACATGCAACTTTAGAATTACGCATTTTACTGAAATTTACGTACATTTTCAAATAGTTTGATGTGCCAATATTGAACATGAGAGATAAAAGATTACATAAATTGTATCGAAACAGCCGAGATAATTTGATATATCTTTCAATTCCGAAGGTGAAGTCGGAAATTTGTAGAATCATCTGGAAAACTAACTGATCATCGCGTAAAACGAGCATCATGCGTGATAATATATAGTGTTTCCAATCTGCATCACTTAAATTAACGTGTCCTGGATCTAAATCCGCTAGGGTATGCGTGGTGTATTATTTATCTTTTCTTACCATTTTTCTACGTGATGTTGCTATTTGTCACATTTTATGGCTTTAAAATGGCGGAAAAATCATTAAAATGAAGATAGGGACGTATCGGAAATGGCGATAGAATTGATTATTGTGAAAGAGATGAGCACCAGTGATAATATTGTTTTTGTTCTTATTGAGGATTTTTTTCAGTACAGCCCAGGGTGATTTCATGTTTCCTTGGTAACGCTCAAATTTGTTATGGTAATATTCGTTTCGCCATTCTTATTGTAGTGATTAGTCTATTTTTATATGCTTTGTATCTTTCATTGTTATATTTAGATCTGTTTTGTAAGAATTTCTATACAATTTATTCTTTCTCTTGATTGAGTTAAAGGTGTATTATCTCTTTGTAAACATGTATTATATAGTTACTTGCGTATAAAATATTAAATTTGAATCGAAGACTTCTGTCCGGAAATGCTTCTATCGATTAATATTAATTTTATTTCGAATATTTTCTGGTCTGAAAAGGTGTGTTTATTCAGCTAACGAACAATATTGGTGGTGCGACGAGCACAGGATTCACATACGATCCGGCAACAAGTTACATACAAGATGCAAGTCCCGACTAAAAGTCACTTCCTGTTTACGTTGTCAAGCAGACAAAATCATCTTGACAACGAATGTAATTGTGCGAAGCACAGATATCATCACACAAATATCGTTCCAATAAGCTATACATATTATATTAACCCAAATTATATTCCCCCACATTCAGATCATATCAGGGCACATTTAGAAGCATTTATTTGGAAGTCGCATATTTATGTATTTAACATTAAACGAGTGCGCCTCCGGCAATGTCGGAAGCTTTTTGGCCTGCGACCCCGGTTATCACAAATAGCGATTTTTCACATAAAAATGGTAACTTCCCATGATATATGATTATTATGCCTATCAATGCACCCATCCACAATTATCCAAACCCTGGAAAAGTTCAGGAAAGTCAAATATATTCAATTATAAAACACCCCAAATTTCGACGCACATAAAAGAAATCAACCCGGTGCTTCCCGATATCCATAAATAGTGTGAAAACAACAAGGTCCCATTTGTTGAAATTATAAGGCAATTGTCGGGTATACATCACTATATTACCCCGAACAAATGCCAACCCAAGGAAATGTCAAATAAGTGAGTTTTTATCCAAAAATATGACGGCATATTTTTGCATTACGAATACATGGCCGCCCGTTTCATCACACTCACCTTGTCTCCGGAGTATGAATCTATTCCCGTCCAAATACTTCCAATAGCCCAATTATAGTTATCAATAAACATCTTATACACAACTGTAATTAAATATCCAGGTAAAATAGGAATTTCCCGAATTCCATAATACCTTGGAATTGCCATAATTAAAATTAGACTGCGAGCAAAAAGGGAAATACCCTATCACAAATATAGAAGCAGATCGGTGCTCTCAAGCTAGCCTGTGATTGGCTGGGTTTCAACGATTCTGATTGGTTGCAACTTTGTGCCACCAGGTGCCCTGAGATGGGTATAAAAGGAGGTCTCAGACCCGGAGAACCTCACTAGGAATAACACTAGACAAGCAAATGACCTTCATCCATCACATCAACAAGATAGCCGATAAAGCCCGAAAAAGAACAAATCTACTACGATGCCTCCTGGGAACAGACTGGGGAACCAACAGCCAAACCCTCATCAACCTCTACAAAATCTACGTCCGACCAGTCATGGAGTACGGTGCTGCCATCCTCACAGCAGCCCCAGAGACCTACATTGAAAAACTACAGAAAGTCCAAAACCTAGCCCTCCGCATCGCGCTCCGCCAACCACCATGGACACCGATCAACGCCCTCCACGACCCAGCGAACTACCTACAATCAAGCAAAGACTGAAGGAACTCAGAAACATGACACTATCCCGACTAGACAACAGCCCACTCCTCCTAGAACTACAAGTTAGAAACCAACTACTCACCACGAAAAAGACAAAGTCCACCCTACAACTAGACGCAACAGACAGACCCATATAACATCGACAGCACTTGACGACTCCACCACGCTTCCACCGCTTTGCCTCCAACCACATGTACAGTATCGATCCCCATCGAATAATCAAGAAAGGGTGAAGGGACATGCAAACTGCAGTCCGACCATCCTACCCGGCCTTCGGCCGGAAACGACCCAACAACAAAGGAGAACCTCAGTTGGGTCACGGCTCAATTCAATGTAAGCAAGCTCGAAGTGCTCGAAGCAAAAGCTCGAATCTTTAAGATCGAAGCATAAAAGCTTAATTAATTAAGGTGTTACCCAAAGTGGTAAACCTTGGAAGTGTATAGAGACGAAGTGGGCAGTTTTACGAGGTTAAAACTGCCAAAGTCCTGCCACGGGCAGAACTTGAACAAACAGTTAGCTGGAGACTGTCAGTCTCTATTGACCGACTGCGAGGCCGAGACGAAGTCTCATTAGGTATAGGGAGGGGTATAGTGTAGTGTTTCCCTTGAGCACTTAGAAAAATAAGGGTGGTGGCAGCAACTTTATTTAGAATCAACCCAGACATTAAAATCCCCTTGGGCGTCTGGGCGACCCACGAGTCGGAATCATATGCAGTCGTTAGACCGCTCGGTTAGTTGATACCCCCGGTTGCATGTTACAGTTACTGTTAACAGAGACCAGAAATGTTATTGTACAATTTTGTCACAAATAAACGTTAATTATACTCATTATCGCTTATATATGTGGAACAAAACAATACAAACAATCAAGCTGGGACATTTGACATTCGGTGCGTAGCCATAGGAACAGCCCAGTGCTCTATATCCCAATATGGTATCATCCGAATGGCCTGTTATAAAAATAGTAACATAAACGGTCCCGATTTAATATTGGAAATAAAATCAATATTAATTGATAGAGGCTTTTACGGACAGGGGTCTTCAGTTCATATCTATTATTTTATACCCACGCAACTATTTAAAAAAAATTATTTAAAGAGATAAACCATCTATAATTCAAAAAAGAGTTCGAGGAAATGTATGTCACTCACGTGAAATTTGTTATTTAAAGAGATAATCCATCTTTAACTGCTGTTATCCACGGATTGTTTTTATGAGTCCTAATTTTCTTTCTACGCTTTGGAAAGCTGTGATTGTATACATCACTCATATAATCTCAGAAAGTTTCATAGCATGAATTGCAGTCGGTACTGTTGTAAACAGTGCCCCAGTCCATAGATGATATCTTATTGATGAAGTTTTGAATGTTCTGATTTGAAAATTCGCGTTGGTAGATGTACATGTACATCTCTTTATTTGGGCAGTGTTTATTTTCATGCCCAGTTATTATAAGGAATATTGGTAGGTGATCAGATATATCTTCAACAAAAATGCCTGAGTATTTTGGGGAAGAATGGTGAGAGTTGGTGAATATGTTGTCTATTAGGGTTGCACTGAACTCTGTTATTCGTGTTGGTTTAGTTATTATTGGGAGGAACATAAATGATTTCAATAGATTGGTGAAATCTTTACCTTTAATCAACATGTGTTGATTTAATGTAACATTTAAACAGATATGGTTTTATTTATATAGTAAGATAGGCGATCGTGGTATAAATACATATATTACAGAAAGATAAGTCATTAACATAACATATTGGAAAAGTAACAAAACGGAAACAATTGGGTCAAGGGGTCGGTGGTCGAGTCCCAAAAATTGTCAAAAGTAAAACAGTATCATACGTGTCTAAAAAATATTTTCAGACAGACCCCCACACACCCCATGTTTGATCCACCAATTATGATGGATGGATGGACCCAGTTGGGAGTCAGTGTGGCGTAGTGGGTGCGAGAGAGCACAGGTATAACAACGTTTAAAAAAGTGCTCCATTAAGAGAAACCAAGAAATATGTATTACGGTATATCGAACTCGGCTGTTGTGCGCGCGGAAGCGAATCGTCGTTCTTGTTGCCTTTGGTATGGTCTCATTCAATTGAATGTGAATAGGTTACACTGGTGTAAATGATTTCCATAGGCCTCAGTGCTAACGTTTTAGCGTATGCTGTTGGCTATATGAACCATGGGTCCAAAAAAAATTTTAAATCTGAAAAATTGACATTTCGGGAAACTTTTTACACAAAAAAATCATATCTGTCTAGCAGGGAATTCACCTTTAAATCTTGTGTTTTCGTAACTAGTGTCAGATCCGCATAAAAAAATACTGTCATATTTTAGACCACACCAAAAAATTCAAACTTCACTACAAAGGGTTAATTCCTGTGCCAATGGCTATCTTACCTATGGGAAATCATAGGGAAGAGGTGTGATGATTTTTTTATGCAAAAAGCACACAAGGCTATTGACCAATCAGGGCCCAGTGTCTATTTTATTCTCTCCTATATATTCCTCCCGCATCCGCTAGAGGTCTCTCCGAACCTTATTTACACCAGTGTAACCTAAAGTGATAGCCCGCTTTTTCGCGGAATAATTGTAACACCCTACTATTACATTTTTTCAGAATTGCCCATGAATGAAAAAAATGTGTTCAAAAACAATATCACTTCTGTGGTTCTTTATTTATCACACACAATTTAACCCCACTCTCTGTAACACATTATTCATCAAAAAAGCACATTTTTCCACCACAAGTCATATTCAGGCCCCATTTTCACACAGTTTTTGGGGTTTGGTGTTGCAAACTTGGATCAGCTATGGAAGACTGTACAGTATTCTTTCCATGAGAGAACTTCTGGTGATGTGAGGTCATTGAGTCCAGATCTGATCAGCTGAGCACCAAGCACATGACTTTATCAGCACATGGAAGACTAAAATGTGACATTTTCAGGTCTGCAAGGGTGATCCAAGATAACTGGATGTGGGTGTATATTGAATTAGTTGAACAAAGATATGCTCTCTTTGAAATGCTGAAGCATTTTCTTAAATGTGTCCAAGTTTTAGTGCTATTAACCTTCAAATGGCCATACCCACCAGTGAAAATGAGACACTTTTATTATATATATCTGTATATCACTGGCTATAAAATCAAAAATACTTGTTAGATTAGCTTCTTATAACAATTGGTATATGTGTCATTGACATGCTCATGTTATGGGAAATTTGCATTATCATGTGACAATTACCACCTTGAAATTTTTTGAAAATACCTTGAAAAATTGGCATTTTTTATGAAAAATCATACCATTTTTTTGGCCGATGTAAGTGAAAGAAGACATCAGCAGCAAGAATAGCCACACCATGCATGGGAGATACATTGGACTGAAAGACCAGGCTGTGAAAAATGCATTAAAATACTTTAAAGTGACTCCCAGGAATCAAAAATGTCAAAAAGCTCATTTTTCCCTTTAGGTTACACTGGTGTAAATGATTTCCATAGGCCTCAGTGCTAACGTTTTAGCGTATGCTGTTGGCTATATGAACCATGGGTCCAAATTTTTTTTTAAATCTGAAAAATTGACATTTCGGGAAACTTTTTACACAAAAAAATCATATCTGTCTAGCAGGGAATTCACCTTTAAATCTTGTGTTTTCGTAACTAGTGTCAGATCCGCATAAAAAAATACTGTCATATTTTAGACCACACCAAAAAATTCAAACTTCACTACAAAGGGTTAATTCCTGTGCCAATGGCTATCTTACCTATGGGAAATCATAGGGAAGAGGTGTGATGATTTTTTTATGCAAAAAGCACACAAGGCTATTGACCAATCAGGGCCCAGTGTCTATTTTATTCTCTCCTATATATTCCTCCCGCATCCGCTAGAGGTCTCTCCGAACCTTATTTACACCAGTGTAACCTAAAGTGATAGCCCGCTTTTTCGCGGAATAATTGTAACACCCTACATTTTTTCAGAATTGCCCATGAATGAAAAAAATGTGTTCAAAAACAATATCACTTCTGTGGTTCTTTATTTATCACACACAATTTAACCCCACTCTCTGTAACACATTATTCATCAAAAAAGCACATTTTTCCACCACAAGTCATATTCAGGCCCCATTTTCACACAGTTTTTGGGGTTTGGTGTTGCAAACTTGGATCAGCTATGGAAGACTGTACAGTATTCTTTCCATGAGAGAACTTCTGGTGATGTGAGGTCATTGAGTCCAGATCTGATCAGCTGAGCACCAAGCACATGACTTTATCAGCACATGGAAGACTAAAATGTGACATTTTCAGGTCTGCAAGGGTGATCCAAGATAACTGGATGTGGGTGTATATTGAATTAGTTGAACAAAGATATGCTCTCTTTGAAATGCTGAAGCATTTTCTTAAATGTGTCCAAGTTTTAGTGCTATTAACCTTCAAATGGCCATACCCACCAGTGAAAATGAGACACTTTTATTATATATATCTGTATATCACTGGCTATAAAATCAAAAATACTTGTTAGATTAGCTTCTTATAACAATTGGTATATGTGTCATTGACATGCTCATGTTATGGGTAATTTGCATTATCATGTGACAATTACCACCTTGAAATTTTTTGAAAATACCTTGAAAAATTGGCATTTTTTATGAAAAATCATACCATTTTTTTGGCCGATGTAAGTGAAAGAAGACATCAGCAGCAAGAATAGCCACACCATGCATGGGAGATACATTGGACTGAAAGACCAGGCTGTGAAAAATGCATTAAAATACTTTAAAGTGACTCCCAGGAATCAAAAATGTCAAAAAGCTCATTTTTCCCTTTAGGTTACACTGGTGTAAATGATTTCCATAGGCCTCAGTGCTAACGTTTTAGCGTATGCTGTTGGCTATATGAACCATGGGTCCAAATTTTTTTTTAAATCTGAAAAATTGACATTTCGGGAAACTTTTTACACAAAAAAATCATATCTGTCTAGCAGGGAATTCACCTTTAAATCTTGTGTTTTCGTAACTAGTGTCAGATCCGCATAAAAAAATACTGTCATATTTTAGACCACACCAAAAAATTCAAACTTCACTACAAAGGGTTAATTCCTGTGCCAATGGCTATCTTACCTATGGGAAATCATAGGGAAGAGGTGTGATGATTTTTTTATGCAAAAAGCACACAAGGCTATTGACCAATCAGGGCCCAGTGTCTATTTTATTCTCTCCTATATATTCCTCCCGCATCCGCTAGAGGTCTCTCCGAACCTTATTTACACCAGTGTAACCAATAGGCGTGTACACACAATTTACTTTCAGCATGTCTGCATCTCCTTGGAATCCAAATTCAATATGTGGGTGTAATTATTGTTTTAAGAGGGAGGTAAAGTGGCACAATTCACAGTTACTGGACATAAAGTCCCAAAAATAAGGTTTTAATCGAGTTCAGAAATCGGTATCTTATATATGACGAAGTCAAGTAATGCATGAATTAATTTTTGAAAATTCACCTCCGAGAAACATGTCTCAAATAAAAGCACTAAACGCAAAATACCGGCCATAAAGTCGCTTGTTTCCTATAAATAACATACGCACCTACAACTATGCAGCGATAAAATCATTCCGGACGCCAAATTAACGGAGTTTTAAACATTTTTCGCCGTGATCGTCCAGTGACTCGACACCATCATTGAATTCAAAACCGAAACCAATCGAATGCGGAAATAAACTGGCGAATAAAAAATGCCAACCCACTAAAACGGAACAATTGAGAGATCGCAATTTTTCGTTTTGGACGTCGGAAGGGAAAGTGAATCTACTATATGGCTTTATCGGAGGCCGAAAACATGATTATCTCACTAGTAGTTTGTGAATTATTACAGCGAATTATTCAAAAGTTTTAGTTATGTAGATTAATAGGTGTTGACTATAGAATTAGATGAGATTATGCATGGTCATCGTCAAATAAAGCATTAACAAATCCCCATCAAAGTTTAGGCATATTAATATTATAAGCATGTATACGTGGTCGACCTTTTTGTCTTTCCTTAGTTTGCTTGGTTTGTTGGTTTAGGTAAACCGACATGCATATGTAAACATTACTATATAGTATACCGCCCCCGATCCGAGAGGTAGGCCATATCACGTATCACTCAGTAACAAGAACAACGGTAGGCCTACCGGTATCTCACCAAAAGCCATTTTAATTTACTCGCGTGTATACATGCTACCATCGTAATTATGTCTTTTGTGAGAGTATATACTATATAGTTAACATGTGGACAAATTTATATATTCAACGGAATAACTTTCTTTTATAACTTTTCACCACCCGACCCCCTTCAGGTGAATGGAATTGCCCATGTCATTGTACCAGCATGTATCAGTTCGCAGAATATATAGCCTCGATTCCAATTATCGCGACACTGACGCGCATTCAAGTTCTTCGCCGAGACTTTGACAATGTGACAGACTTTAATGCAACTTGTTTTCGACAGCTTACCCGTTAACAGAATATAAACAGGGCTAGCGCTATGGGAGGGGTCGAGGGGGGGGGGCTACAACACATGTATACAGTGCTCAGTCCGGTCGCTATTAGCTCCTGCGTCTGATTAAATCCTGGCACCACCATATACACGTAGGCCTACTATTAAAAAACTAGGTATGTCTATCGGTCTATTTCATCAACTCTCATTAGCTCGAATAAAAGTCTGCCCACTTTAATAATCTTCTAAGTATTATGGCATATTCAGCAACTTTTATACTGTTTTTGGTTGGTATTGTTTTAAATGCATTTATAGGTAATGAGCGAATTAATTACAATAACTAAAATGGCTTTTGGTGAGATACCGGTAGGCCTACCGTTGTTCTTGTTACTGAGTGATATGGCCTACCTCTCGGATCGGGGGGGGGGGGGCGGTATACTATATAGTAATGTTTACATATGCATGTCGGTTTACCTAAACCAACAAACCAAGCAAACTAAGGAAAGACAAAAAGGTCGACCACGTATACATGCTTATAATATTAATAGGCCTAAACTTTGATGGGGATTTGTTAATGCTTTATTTGACGATGACCATGCATAATCTCATCTCATTCTATAGTCAACACCTATTAATCTACATAACTAAAACTTTTGAATAATTCGCTGTAATAATTCACAAACTACTAGTGATATAATCATGTTTTCGGCCTCCGATAAAGCCATATAGTAGATTCACTTTCCCTTCCGACGTCCAAAACGAATAATTGCGATCTCTCAATTGTTCCGTTTTAGTGGGTTGGCATTTTTTATTCGCCAGTTTATTTCCGCATTCGATTGGTTTCGGTTTTGAATTCAATGATGGTGTCGAGTCACTGGACGATCACGGGGAAAAATGTTTAAAACTCCGTTAATTTGGCGTCCGGAATGATTTTATCGCTGCATAGTTGTAGGTGCGTATGTTATTTATAGGAAACAAGCGACTTTATGGCCGGTATTTTGCGTTTAGTGCTTTTATTTGAGACATGTTTCTCGGAGGTGAATTTTCAAAAATTAATTCATGCATTACTTGACTTCGTCATATATAAGATACCGATTTCTGAACTCGATTAAAACCTTATTTTTGGGACTTTATGTCCAGTAACTGTGCACAATTCCAGAAATACTGACCGGTTGAAATCCATGTATTTTTGTTTTAAAGATGGATTATCTCTTTAAATAACACATTTTAAATAGTTGCGTGGGTATAAAATAATAGATATGAACTGAAGACCCCTGCCCGGAAAAGCTTCAATCAATTAATATTGATTTTATTTCGAATATCAAAACGGAATCGTTTATGTTACTATTTTTAGAACAGACCATTCGGATGATACCATATTGCGATATAGAACACTGGGCTGTTCCTGTGGCTACGCACCGATAGTCAAATGTCCCAGATTGATTGTTTGTATTGTTTTTGTTCCACAGATATAAGCGATAATGAGTATAATTAACGTTTATTTGTGACAAAATTGTACAATCAAATTTCTAGTTTCTGTTAACAGTTACTTAAAGGGGTACTGTACGCCATTTTCATTAAATTTCCGGTGACAACAACGATCTAATATCGATAATATATAGAAACATAAGTAATTTGAGTCGAAGATGTATTCTGTAAACGCTCAGGTTAATAGGCTATCTTAAAATTTAATAATTTAAAAGTTAATAATTTGATATAAATTGAATTTATGACTGGAGCCATAAAATGGCGTCAATTAAATTACGAATTTGCGTAATCAAATAAAGTAAATGAGGGATACTGGCTTGTTAAACCGATCGCACACACGATCGCTTAAAATATTATGATGATACGGGGAGAACACTCAAGCCACTCACTGACTAGCGACGATACAATAACTTGAATGATTATATGGGACTAGTATGCCTATAATATAACTTTTATTTGATTCATTTGGTTGAAAACTGTACAAAAATTACTCGACAACGACAATTTGTATTTTTGCATTCCGGTAAATGTGTCATCCGTAACACTACTTCGTACTCAACAGACTTTCAAATAATGAAAAAAGTGTTACCTTATTCTCAGACTCGGAGACTATAGAAACCAACAACAACATTTGGCGTACAGTACCCCTTTAAAGATACATTATCTCTTTAAACAACAAATTTTAAATAGTTGCGTGGGTATAAAATAATAGATATGAACTGAAGAAATATGTCCGGAAAAACTTCTCTCAATTAATATTGATTTTATTTCGTTTATGTTACTATTTTTAGAACCGACGATTCGGATGAGACCGTATTGCGATATAGAGCACCGGGCTGTTCCTACGGCTACGCAACGAATGTCAAATGTCACAGATTGGTTGTTACTTGCGCCAGTCCATGCTGGACGCAAGTAATGTTTTCGGTGCCGATCTTTGTCTGTTGTCTGTCCTTCCGTGAATATGTTACGTCATACCGGAAGTACATACTGTAAAGAATGCACACGGAATAATATGAAATGGTTGCATCAATTGTAATTTAAATCAACATATATAGTTAATTGTTATCTGGTTTTATTTTGGTTATAAATCGTTCATAAATGAACAATATTGAATGATTTCTTTCTGGAAACCGATCAAGACGCGATGACGTCATGACGCACATCAGGACGTCACAAGCTACATGGGCGCGCAAAACACCAGACTTGATCGCGTCGATGTCCAAACAGCTGAGACCCGTATTGCACCGGCAGGCTAAACCATTCTAACTGCCAACAATTTCGTGTTCTATTATTATAAATATATATATATAATTAACTGGGAAAACAACCTTTCTCATTTTCAACGCAATAGACATTTTGATGATATGTTCCCGAAGACTGTATAGATCAGTCGCTATAAGGGCATGCTCACATTGACACACTGTTCGCGTGGTCGCGTGTCTTTTATTTATTTGTGTCGGTATTTGTAACTTACTTTGACGGTTTTTGCCGCTGAAGTGCTATGGCATACACGCTTGACATCATTCTAGTCAAACCAGTAATTTAACCCAATTGGTATGTAATCATCGGCAATCAATCATCTTCACACCCTTCATGTAAACGATGTCTCTATTGTTCTATAAATATGTCAAACAACTCCTACGTATCATTAGTGTAATAGATCAACTTGAAATAGTCTGTCCGTGTACACAAATATTTCAGCGATGAATGAACTGAGATTTGATATCTATATTTGTTTTTATCGATCTCTCAAACGAGGAGCCAACACCCGTGGTTCTTCTTCTTCTTCTGGTTACAGCCTTCGGTCATTTGCTGACCATTATTAGCCGTTGAGTGGAATGTTTTGGGTATTTTTATACTATTAATAAAAGGGTAGTTTTCGTATTAAAAACAGTTAAAACTAGAATGCACTCACTGGAGCTGCCTATACTTGCGCCCATCACACATTTGGCATGTTGTGTGGTGTCTTGCCAACAACAGTTTGAACCACGGGTGCTGGCCCCTCGTTTGAGAGATCGATAACAAAAATCTAGATATCAAATCTCTGTTCATCCATCGCTGAAATAGTTGTGTGTACGGACATAATATCCCTGTTATGATGATATGGACCCCAGTTGGCTGCATATTAGGAACGATAACTCTATCCGATCTAATTACAGGTGAGACATATTGGTAGTGTTTTTTACCTGTTAACCAACTATCAGATTTAGGCCACTCCGATGCATGGTGTATTATCTACATGTATATTACGTGAGGACCTTGATGGGGATAGCTTCAGTCTTGAATGTTAAAGTGACACACTGCGCTCGCTGAACGAAGTCTCTCCATGTGAACGATGTATTATCTACATGTATATCACGTGATGACCTCGATGAACGATGGGCAGCTTCCGCCCTGAATATTAAAGGGACAAAATGCACTCAGTATTTGAATATTAAAGGGACAATAGGCTCTCACGGGGGATGATTGTTAAAGTGACACAAGGCACTCACTATGGATGAATGTTAAAGTGACACTAGGCACTCACTGTGGGATAATGTTAAAGTGACATTCGCATTGAAAACTTCAAATGCGTTGACGTGCACGTTACTAGGACTGACCCGCAGTTTATAAGGGTATACGTCTTGGTGGTAATTTGGCGCCTATAAAAATTACTAAGTTTTTTGAAATTTTTGATAATCTTGAAGTTTTTGAAATTTGTAAAGTTTTTGAAATTTTGGAACTTTTTGAAATTTTGGAACTTTTTGAAATTTTTCAATATTGTTCATTTATGAACGATTTATTACCAAAATAAAACCAGATAACAATGCAAATTAAGTATATATGTGGATTTAAATTACAATTGATGCAACCATTTCATATTAGCGCGTGTTCATTTTTTTTACAATATGTACTTCCGGTATGACGTAACATATTCACGGAAGGACAGACAAAGATCCGAACCGAAAACATTACTTGCGTCCAGCATGGACTGGCGCAAGTAACTATGTACAATCTCAGCTGCTTACTTGTTGGTGTGGTCTAGGAGGATAAGAGGTTCAAAGTGGTGTTGGTAAGACAAAACAAAACATGTCAAATGTGTGATGGGCGCAAGTATAGGCAGCTCCAGTGAGTGCATTCTAGTTTGTATTGTTTTGTTCCACAGATATAAGCGATAATGAGTATAATTAACGTTTATTTGTGACGAAATTGCACAATATAATTTCTGGTCTCTGTTAACAGTAACCACTATTGTTCGTTAGCTGAACAAACACACCTTTTTAGACCAGAAAATATTCGAAATAAAATTAATATTAATCGATAGAAGCATTTCCGGACAGGAGTTTTCGATTCAAATCTAATATTTTATACCCCGGTAACTAATTAATACATGTTTACAAAAGAGATAATCCACCTTTAACCACTATTGTTCGTTAGCTGAACAAACACACCTTTTTAGACCCGAAAATATTCGAAATAAAATTAATATTAAAGATGGATTATCTCTTTAAATAATTTTTTTTAAATAGTTGCGTGGGTATAAAATAATAGATATGAACTGAAGACCTATGTCCGGAAAAGCTTCTATCAATTAATATTGATTTTATTTCGAATATTAAATTGGGCCTGTTTATGTTACTATTTTTAGAACCGACCGTATTGCGATATAGAGCACTGGGCTGTTCCGACGGCTACGCAACGAATGTCAAATGTCACAGATTGGTTGTTTGTATTGTTTTCTTCCACAGATATAATCGATAATGAGTATAATTAACGTTTATTTGTGACAAAATTGCACAATATAATTTCTGGTCTCTGTTAACAGTAACCACTATTGTTCGTTAGCTGAACAAACACACCTTGTTAGACCAGAAAATATTCGAAATAAAATTAATATTAATCGATAGAAGCACTTCTGGACAGGAGTCTTCGATTCAAATCTAATATTTTATACCACGGTAACTATATAATACATGTTTACAAAGAGATAATTCACCTTTAATTATACTCATTATACATCAACGGGCCCGATTTAATATTCGAAATCAAATCAATATTAATTGATAGAAGCGTTTCCGGACATAGGTGTTCAGTTCATATCTATTATTGGATACCCACGCAACTATTTAAAATTTGTTATTTAAAGAGATAATCCATCTTTATTGTTTGGGAGTGTTCTGCGAAGTGTCTGAGAGCACTAGTAAGAACACTGAAGACACTCTTGATCCATTGTATCAGTAAGTACTTAGTATACGCCATAACATTATTGATAGTGTTCACTGAGTAGCCTAATGTTCGGTAAGTGTTCCCACAGACCGATTTGTGCATATTAGCTTAGTACCGGAACACTAATATAGATGTTCCTAGTAGCCACCAATCGCTTTTATAGGTCTTCCTACTAATGCTCCTGTGGTCTCCAAACGCTTGTGTTGCTTTATCTGCTAACGTTCCTAAGCCTTTTCTAGCATCAATATTGAGGTTCCTACTAATTTTCCTATGGTCTCCGAATGCGTATAAAGGGGTAAAGTTCCTACTAATATCCCCACTTAGGCCTATATAGGTGTTCCAACTAATGTTCCTATGGGGTTTTCGCTCATTAATGTTGGTGTTCCCTGTACTACATAGTTTCGGATCCAAAATAATAGATACTAATGTTGTTATCATCAATATGAATTTTCAACATTCATGTATATTAATAATTGTTCATCAAAGTACAATGAGCATTATGTGGGGTGAGATTTCTGTTAAGGAGCTAGCATTTCTCGAAATATATTTCTCAAAGAAGCCAAGCGGGTCAGTAACCGCCTTTTTTTGAAAACATTTGTGACCCGCCATATGAAATCCAGTCGGAAGTCGGGATTTTTTTTACCCTGTGCCAATGCATTCTCTGATATATGCGAGTCGACCATACGTCGCCTCGCATATATAAGAGAATGCATTGGCCTAACAATGTTTTATCATGTTCTTTAAATAAATGTTTCTTACAATTTTTAGGTCATAAAATAAACAACATCCATTACCCTGCAGGGAGCCCCACACATATATAGAAGAGTGTCGTCTGCTCATGTTTGACTGGGGCTCTGTAGGGGTGAAATTATAAAATTATTAAAGAATACAAGAACAAATTATTAAAATTGTAAAAAATTGTTAGGCCAATGCATTCTCTTATATATGCGAGGCGACCTATGGTCGACTCGCATATATAAGAGAATGCATTGGCACAGGGTAAACAAATCCCGACTTCCGACTGGATTTGATATGGCGGGTCACATATAGTCCGTTCTCCACGTGAAAATCTTACGGGGGTCAATGGTGGGGCCAGTACTATAGACTATATGGCGTGGGCTGTGCTGGTGTAGCATTGAATATTTTGTGCCAGTGTATTCTCTTATATATGCATAACTAGTGTTATGTCAATACATTCTCTCATATATGCCATCCTCCTTATTCTAGATTGGGATATAGGACAACGAGACATACTACGGCTCCTTACTGGGATATACAAAACGTCGAGACATACTAAGCCTCTAAACTGGGATATACAGAACAGCGAGACGCGACACAATATACGGGATAAGTAGGACAGCGAGATATACCACATTTCGTGATTTAATTACAGAATGAAACCGCAGACAAATAAGAAGTTGTTTAGATGTGTTTTATGTGAGATGACTTTCAGTGATAAGAGCTCACTGATCTCACATAATCAAGTACACAAAGGGGAGCGACCACATCTGTGTTCAGAGTGTGATAAGTCATTCACTTCGGTTTCAGCTCTGACTGTACATCAGAGGACCCATACGGGAGAGAAACCATATAAATGTGACATTTGTGAGAAACAGTTCGCTCAACATGGTCAGCGGACTGTACACATGAGGGTCCATACGGGAGAGAAGCCGTTTAAATATAATATTTGTGAAAAAGAATTCGCTGAAATTTGCGAGAAAAGATTCACTAGACAGGAATCCTTGATTGATCACATGAGAATCCATTCTGGTGTTAAACCATACGAATGTACGGAATGTGGCAAATTCTTCTCTCATGCTAGTGCACTGACTAGACACAAGCGGATCCATACGGGAGAGAAGCCGTTTAAATATAATATTTGTGAAAAAGAATTCGCTGAAGGTGGTAATTTGACTCAACACACGCGGATCAATCATACGGGAGATAAGCCTTATAAATGTGGCATTTGTGGGAGAGAATTTACTTTACATACTTACTTGACTTCACACATGCGAATCCATTTGGGTGTCAAATCATACAAGTGTATAGAATGTGGGAAATGCTTCATTCAAGCTAATGGACTGGCCGAACACAAGAGGATCCACACGGGAGAGAAGCCGTTTAAATGTGACATTTGTGAGAGAGGATTCGCAAGACAGGGTCACTTGACTGATCACTTGAGAATCCATTCCGATGTTAAACCATACGACTGGACGATATGCGGCAAATTCTTCTCTCATGCTAGCGCATTGACGAAACATAAAAGGATCCATACGCGAGATAAGTAGTTTAAATGTGACATTTGTGAGAGAAGATGTTCTTTGCAGGGTCACTTGACTGCACACGTAAGAATCCATTCTGGTGATAAAACATTCGAGTGTATGGAATGTGGCAAATTCTTCTCTCATGCTATTGCACTGACTAGACACACGCTGATTCATGCGGGAGAGAATCCGTCTAAATGTAATAATTGTGGGAAGATATCCGCCCAAAAGGCTGCTTTGATTCAACACAAGCGGAAGAAGCCATTTGTATGTAATGTTTGTGGTAAGGAGTTCGCTCAACAGCCTAATCTGACTCATCACATGCATGATGATTCACACGGGAGACACACCCTATAAGTGTGGAATATGTGAGCGAGGATTCGCTACACAGTCTCGATTGGCACGAGTCCATTCTGGTGTTAAACCATACGAGTGCGTAGCATGTGGCAGATCCTTCTCTCAACTGGCGACTAGACACAATGGGACCCATACGGAAGAGAAGCTTTTTAATGTGATATTTGTGGAAAAGAGTTCGCTCAATATGATGCCATGACTCAAAAACGTTAGGTTCAGAGTGCGACAAGCCATTCACTTCGGTTCCGCTCTGACTGTACATCAGAGGAGCCATACGGGAGAGAAACCTTATACGTGTGATATCTGTGAGAGATGCTTCGCTACAAAGTCTCGATTGACTGAACACACGCGAGTCCATTCTGGTGTTAAACGATACGAGTGTAAGGAATGTGGGAAATTATGTGGTTACTTTTAACAGACCAGGCTTGGGGCAATTACTTGTGAATGTAATTAATTACAATTACAATTACTTCAACATTTTTCAATTACAATTCCCATTACATCTATTTCACAATGTAATTAATTACAATTACAATTACTTTGAAATGTAATTCAATTACAATTACAATTACATTTCAATACAGAATTGAAATAGGAACACTATTTATCTATATGATAAATAATTTTTTTGATAACAAAACATAAATTTAACACAAGCAAGATAAAATACACGAAGAAGCACACTAATGAAGCACACTTTGCAAAGAGCAGCCAATGTACTGAGCTCAGGATAGGACTGGTGTTCGTAGAACAGAGCTAACAATTCCAGCATGCTGTATTGGCAGCTAGTAGCCGGGTTGATCTTCTAGAAATTCAGATGATATCAGAGATTTTAGAACTTTGCTAACTATCTTCAATGATTTGGTTCTTGGCTGATGTTTTTTACATACTGAAAGATTCTAGTGTGTGACTGTGTATATATCTCGATGCTTTCGCTATAAAATGAAAATAATAGAGTATTTTAGTAACATATACATGTATCCATCATTTCATTATTAAGTAAATAAGACTGTCTCAGTAAGTCAGTCACACAGCCAGGCCATTGTAAAGGACAATGAGATTATCAACACTCTAATTGTTAATTAGAGTAATTAACATAATTAGCCTTTGTGGCCACCAGCTTACTGGTGACACAATGCCTCCACTAGACACTGCTAATTGGGGGATTACTGAGGCAGATATTTGTCACCACTTTCAAGCACTTTGTCATTCATTTGCAAATTAGAAGGGACAACAAAGAATGCATACACCAATACCACCATATGACTGAATTAATATGTCAATGTTATTAAACAATACTAGTACATAGAAATGGGAACTTACCTTCAGATGTGTCACAAAATTGGAGGTAACTGTTTTGGAACAGGAGATGGTAGTTGGGAAAAGTTTGCACTTTGCTTTCATAGGACCCAATGTGTCTTTCGACAGATCACAATGCTGCCAGATTTTTTGTAGACATGTTGATAAAATTAGCAATGGTTGGTATGAATTTCTCCCATTTACCATTGCTTATATACCATATCAGATGGAGGTAATAAAAACATGATCACAAGAGTGATCTATTAGTGATCTATAATTGTCAATTATTTGAAGTTGGTTTCTCATTGTATTTATCAAAACATGCATCAAAGGTTAACCAATGCTTAAGCAAACAAACAGCAGGTGTCAACAGAATTCACAATTGAGACAGTGGATATAAACTCGAGTGTTGTGACAACATAGTGATAGCCAGTCACCAGTCTTATACTTTGAAGTTTGGATGAAATAATTGGATGAATCATGGAAGAGAACTTTGAGAAGAACAAGTACCTGTGATTTTGAAGTAATTTAAAATTAGACCTTAATTACAATTACAATTACACCATACCCAATTACAATTGCAATTACATGTAATTGAGAATAAACTCAATTACATGCAATTACTTGAAAAAATGTAATTAATTACAGTCAATTACAATTACAAATTACAATTACCCCATCCCTGACAGAGACCAGGCATTCTATTGTGTAATTTGGTCACAAATGAACGTTCATTATGCTCATTATCGCTCATAAATATGGAATAAACCAATACAACCAATAAATCTGGGACATTTAACGTTAGGTACATAGCTATAGGAACAGCATAATTATCTCTGTCGCTATATGGTATCACATGAATGGTATGTTCTAAAAAATAGACAAATAAAGTGTCCCAATTAATCATCTCATTTCATAATAAAATATTCGAAATAAGATCAACATAAATTGATATAAGTCTTTTCAGACAGGGGTATTCAATTCATATTTATTATTTTATAACCACGCAACTATTTCAAATTTGTTATTTAAAGAGATAATCCATCTTTATCAATTAATATTGATTTTATTTCGAATAGTTTATTGGGCGCGTTTAACATGCTGTTTGTTTGTTTGTTTGTTTTAAAGGGTTTATCGTCGTTCTAGCACACACGACGTTGTCAATTTTACGGGTGGAGGAAAGACCACACAGGCTTAATTTCACCGGGAAATTGTTCCACTGCGTGTAGAAACTACCGACCCCCGGAAAGCAACTGACAAACTTGCCCAGATACACGATTCCGGTCACCCTTCCTATGACGGGGTTCGAACCAGTTTCGTCAGCGCTGGACGGCCTGTGACGGCGTAATCCACCTGGCACTCTACCGACTGGACCACCGGGGGCCCCCCGTTTAACATGCCATTCGGTTGATACCACATAGCGATATTGAGCATTAGGTTGTTCATATAGCTACGTACCGAACGTCAAATGTCACAGATTGATTGGTTTTAATGTTTTATTCCATAGTTATAAACGATAATGAGTACCGGTATAATTAACGTTCATTTGTGACAAAATCTGACAAAATTACACAATAAAATTTCCGGAATCTGTAAACAGTAACCACTATTGTTCGTTAGCTAAACAACCACACCTTTTCATGCCAGAAAATATTCGAAATAAAATTAATATTAAACGATAGAAGCATTTCCTGTGCATTATATATATGTGTGTGTTGTGAAAAAAGTGGTTTATGAATTGAAAAAGATACTGAATTGAAACATGGCATACCGGTGTATGTAATTATCTTGGAAAGTTTACTTTAGCCAAAACAAATGAATTCTAAGACATTTACGGCGTTAAATCTGGATTATCTCTTTAAATAACAAATTTTAAATAGTTGCATGGGAATAAAATAATTAATATGAACTGAAGAACCCTGTCCGGAAAGGCCTCTATCCATTAATACATGTATTGATTTTATTCGAATATTTTATTGGGCCAGTTTATGCGTCTATTTTTAGAACAGACCATTCGGATGATACCATATAGCGATATAAGATAAGATAAGATACGTGTTAATGGTCTTTAAGCACATTTTTGTGCACGACAACCTACATGTATAGATAAAAAACAGAAATACATGGTATATATCCTTTGGTTAATCCAGAAATGCTTCTATCGATTAATATTAATTTTATTTCGAATATTTTCTACTCTAAAATGGTGCAGTTGATTAGTTAGAGAAAAATAGTGGTTAATGTTAACAGAGACCAGAAATTATATTGTACAATTTTGTCACCAATAAACGTTAATTATACTCATTATCGCTTATATCTGTGGAACAATACAATCAATCTGGGACATTTGACTTTCGGTGCGTCGCCATAGGAACAGCCCTAGTGCTCTATATCGCAATATGGTATCATCCGAAAGGTCTGTTCTAAAAATATACACGTAAACGGTCCCGATTAAATATTAACTTTATCACAATCCTCTCCAACCTGGTAACGTTATCACAATTTCGGGAACCTGGGCAACTTTATCGCAGAAAACCGGTGATAGTGACCTATTCAGCGTTAATAAGTAGGTTTATCCATAACTTAACCTTAACTCCTATTGACAGAGTAACGGTAAATTCAGACAAATACATTTAGTCGTTGGAGACTCAGTTCTTCAGTATGTGAACCCAAGGAGGCTAGCCCATCGAGAGGAATTCGTGAAGAAAGTCTCTATCGGTGGGCTACGGTTAGAGGGTCTTCAAAACTGGCTAAATGATCCTGTGAATAAAGTAGAGGGGAATGTTACAAAATTTACGTTTCATGTGGGAATAAATTCGTGCAGAAACAATTCGCACACAGAAGAAGGGAGAATTCGTGAAGTGGTGACAACAATAAAACGTTTATATCCAGGAGCAATTATACGGATTTCGTCTGTCCTACCCTCACCGAGTAAGACAGGTGTTAATCGGATTATACTTCAAACCAACGAATGTTATAAATCTGTGTGTTTGCGGCTGGGTTGCCAATTCATTGACAATGCAAGTAGTTATGTTATCGTGGGTAGCACGCGTGTTATGTCACATCTATTTCACGACTTTTGGCATCCCAGTAACGATGGCGTTGAAATCCTAGGGAGAAACATTCGTCACGGCACGGAACGCCGACAAAGGGATGCTGTTTCACCACGTGAGGCATCCAGATGGCAACATAACCAGGAGCCGTCAAGACAGATTAATGGCTCCTCTCAAATGGCACAAGATGTAATAAATATGAAGAATGAGCTTTCCCAAATGAAGGCTTATCTTGTGACCAAATAATTAGAACCACATTGTTGTTGTATAATGTGTGCGAGATACCCCATCAATACCGAGTGATAAAATAAGAGAGGCTACATAAAGCTGATCAAATTACCATTTTAATTTCGTCGGGTTACCTCAAACATGATTCAAATTTTTACACGGCACTTGGCATGCCTTTAATGTTCACCCTATCGCCATAGACATTCATTTATTAGTAACACATTATCATAGATTTCAGACAACACTCTTGATATTATCATTGCCTCTTGATCTTATTGAGGGTATATCTCGCAACCACAAATACATATAATAAGTTGTCACATTTGACACATTCTTGAAACTGTTTATCACATAGCCAACTTATTTCACTATTCCCGCTATTTCACATTAGACCATTAATGTGATACATAATTCTTTATTTCCATATTCAATTTATTACACGTTTTATCTACCAATTAATATTTAGAGGCTGACAGCTCCATTGGACTTCTTACATGTATTATTCTATTTAGCTTAATTATGGAAGGCTACACCGAATTAGTTCGGTACACTAGCTGGAATGTACAAGGTATCTCTAACAAACTAAATGACAATATGTTCAGACAACAAATAGACAAATATGAATTTATTACTTTAGTCGAAACTTGGCACGACGAATCTTCTGATATTGATATTCCGGGCTATGAATGTTTAAATCTGAGTCGCAAGCAGGGTAGAATTAAAAAAGGCGGAATAGCCTTTTATTTCCGGTCGAAGTATAAACCTTTTCTGAAGAATCACAATTTTATCAATGAGGTAGCTCTCTCAGTCGAGTTTAGCGGAGAAATAATTAATTTATCTTGCAATGTTATATTTGTATCGGCATATGTTCCGCCTAGTAACTCAAGCTTCTGGAAAGCGAAAAATGGAGACGAAGATATCTTTGGTAACATCGAACAGGCTTTATCAAAATTTACAAACGGTGAACTCGTCATTCTTGGTGGAGATTTAAATGCACGCACTTCAGACTTGCCGGATCATGTTATATCTGACACGGACCAACATATGCCGTTGCCCGTCGATTATGTAATGGACACGCGTGAGTCGCGCTCGAGTATGGATAAGCAGACGAATTCATTTGGCAGACGTTTATTAGCAACGTGCCAGGGTGCTGGTCTCCGTATAGCTAATGGTAGGACTACCGGTGATCGTTTGGGCCATTTTACAAGCTACCAGTACAACGGTGCCAGTGTGGTTGATTACATAATTATAAGTGATTGTTTTCTAAAGTCGGTTGATTATTTTTGCGTCAAATTACCCACGGAATTTTCTGACCATTGTCAATTGGTTCTACATCTAAAACACCCAAGCAAACGGTGTTCCAAGACATCGACGAAATATCAATATACACAGCCACAACTCCGCTTAAAATGGACTGAATTAAGTCGGCAGAAAGTATACGACATAACGCAAACACAGTCAATTCACGAGCGACAGATAGACTTTAACAGTTATCAGTACTCGCGAGATCAACAAGGAACAACACTTGCTACAGGGGATTTCATGCAATTAATACATGACATAAACGTTCATGCATGCGCTCGAAAATCACTCAAACGAAAAACTACTCCCAGAAAACGACCATGGTTTGACGGTAGATGTAAAGATTTGAAACGCGATCTAACAAAAATAATTATCGATATGAGAAATAATCCCTTTGACGGGAAACTCCGGATAAAATTCCACGTAAATAGAAAGGCATACAAACGCGAGTTGAAGAAGAAAAAGCGCGATTTTTACGAATGCTTATATGATAGCTTAGATACACTAGAAACAGATAATCCCAAGAAATATTGGGAAATAATATCACAATTGCGAAAAAATAAAGTCACCGAAAATGACTTAGACGCTGATAGGTCAGTTGAATTTTTCAGGTCACTTTTTTGTACAGGTTCACATAATATTTACATTGACGAAAACATGAACTCCTCGGGCATCTCGCCTGCTGTGAAAATGACTGAAGTTATCACGGTAGAGGAAATTCTGTCCGCCACAAGAGAATTGAAATCGAATAAATCAGTGGGACCAGACCAGGTATCGAATGAGCTTTTGAAGGTGATTGTTCCTCTAATGAGTGATGGCTTTGCCAAAATATTTAACATAATTCTTCACACAGGGAACTACCCAACTGCATGGAGCGAGTCAATTCTCAGCTTAATCCACAAAAAAGGTGACAAGGGTGATCCGAATAACTACCGCGCTATAGCATTAAGCTCCACAATTGGGAAACTGTTTAATAAAATTATAAACCGTAGATTAACAGATTTTCTTGTAAAAAATAAAATTATTAGTGAAAATCAATTCGGATTTTCTAAAGGAAAGAGTACAATTGATAGCGCGTTTGGGCTGCATGCCATAGTGCAACGATATAAGTCACTGAAGCGACCGCTGTATGCTGCCTTTATAGACTTCCGAAAGGCATTTGATACCGTGAATAGGCAACTGCTCTTCGTTAAAATGCAACACATCGGAGTAGAGGGCCAATCACTGCGTATAATCCGTTCACTATATTCTTCAAGTTGTTACACAACTAAGACAAATAGAGGACTTGGACCTGTTTGCTTATCGACCATTGGGGTCAGGCAAGGATTCACATTATCACCGAATTTATTCAAGATATTTATCGATGACATTAGGAATATATTTGACGAATCGTGTGATCCAGTGACGATCGGGGATAGTCAGTGCAATCATATTCTTTTCGCTGACGACCTCGTTCTATTGTCTGATAGTTCCACGGGACTCCAAAACTGTTTAAACAAACTGAAACTCTACACTGATGCGAATGAACTTAAAGTTAACGAGGAAAAAACTAAATGCATGATTTTTCAGGCGAGACAATCAACAATAATTCCATCCTTTCATATCTCTGAGATCAAACTCGAAAATGTCAGGGAATATACGTACCTTGGTATAACCTTTTCTAGTAATGGCAAGTTCACAAAAGCTATCACAAACTTAAGCGCTAAAGGGCTCAAAGCGATGTACTCACTATTCAATGCGAGTAACCATACATCACCTCTCCCATTGTTAACTTCACTCAAACTGTTCCATAAACTGATCAAACCAATAATTCTGTATGGCAGTGAACTGTGGGGTGTCGAGATAACATCTAAAAATCACGATCTCCTAGCCTGTGAATCAGTTCATATTAAATTTTGCAAACGTTTATTAGGTGCTGGAAAATATGCATCAAATAATGCTGTCCGTGCAGAACTAGGCAGCTATCCTCTGTATATAGATGCAGCTTGAGAATGTCGAATTATGCTATCAGTGTCACCTCGCGTTCGGACTGCGAACTTCTACGAAATGCGGTTAAAGAACAACGGACGGTATTATCTTCAAAATAAATTTTCAAATCAGTCGAATCTCTAGGGTTAACATTACCAGAGACGGGTAACGCCACCGACGTGATAACGAAAAATTTCCGAAAATCTTTACAAAATAGCTATAACGAGTACTTCCAAGCTAGCCTGAGTGACGACTGCTCAAAATCAGGCAGCAACAAACTCAGAACATATCGACTTTACAAGAAAGAGAATAGGCTTGAGTCCTATCTTCTGAACGCGAAATCATTGGAAGACAGAATAGCTTTCACCAGATTCAGAATCAGTAACCATGTACTTGCTATAGAAAAGGGGCGTCATTTACAGCCCCCAGTAAAATTAGAAAATAGAAAGTGTGTGTTTTGCTGCGATGATGTCGTAGAAGATGAAATACATTTCCTTATGGAATGCACTGCATATTCACAACTACGAAGAGAGCTTCTCGAATCAATGGTTAACCATAATCCAAATTTTCAACGCATTAACGCCAACGATCAATTTACTACTATATTGACAAATGACTGTCCCACTCTAACACGAATAATATGTAAACTGATCCGTCGCTTCTTCGATACTCGTGCTGAGCAAATAACAGTTAGGAAACCATAAATATGATACACGATCCTGAGACTCCTTGTACATCTTAGCATATTATGTAATTTTGTTCTTGTATATTTTATTATCACATGTTTTGTATACTATTATCCATTGTATTAGCAAACTGTCCTCGTGTGGATGTTGTTTTGCCAATAAATCATTATCTATCTATCTATCACTTCTTGTTTTCATTAGTTTGGACGGGTAGGAACTAGCCTGACTTATTTATCAAATTGACCGACTCGCAATAGTATTACCTTCTGTTTTGGTTAGAGCTATTCGTGATAACATTATAATATGATATATGCAAGGCATATAGAACTTCCCCATCATAATAGTAAGAATTATATTTTTATTGAACACGGTGCTTTACATAATCATTATGATATACTTAAACCTTTATAAATGAACACCATTGATATGAAGTGGGAAGTAGTAAACACAACATCGTATTGGCTGCTGACTTCAGAAAAAATCAACACTTCGCGGCATTTAAATGTAAAACTTGATGTGATATTATAATTAACTCAGATTACATGTGATCAATCAATATATGGATAGTCTATAGTGAGGTGAAATCAGTTGTCCGAGAAGACATTGGTTTGGACGGGTAGGAGCTAGCCTGACTTATTTATCAAAATGACTGACTCGCAATAGTATTACCTTTTGTTTTGGTTAGAGCGACTCGTGATGGCATTATATTATCTACTGTATATATTAGTTGGGACTACTCGCGATAGCATTTTTGGGACAGTAATGCGCATAATATGAAAAGAGGGTTTTTCCCCTGATTTAAGTCAATAAGTAAACTATATGAGGTACCGTAAGCAATCCCTCATTCAGTGACCCCACATGCATGCTATATGGCCAGAGTTATGGCCCAAATCTGTGATAAAATACATTAAAAAATCATATAAAAAATATTAGTGTTCTGGGAAGGTGTCATCAATTATTTGGATGTAGGGGTGCTGATAATATGTAATTAGGGATTATCATTGTTAAACACATAGTCACAGTTGACTGTTGAGTATTCAGGCTAATTAAAACAGGTTAAAATTTTAGCCCAATGCTCCTCTTGTGTTGCTAGGTGGTACACCAAGTCATGCCAATAGTTTATGGGTAGGTTATATAGTAGTGACAATTGCGCTTAAGCGCAATCAATTGCGCTTAAGCGCAATTCATTACGCTTAAGTGTAAATGCCATATTGCTGCTTAAGCACAGTATGTGGTATTTGCGCTTAAACGCAATTCATTGTGCTTAAGTGAAATTATTTACACTTAAGCACAATCAATTGCGCTAAAGCGCAATTCATTATTGAATGGCCTACCACACACTTCAACAACCATGCTCATAGTCATTCCGTGTACACCTATAAACATTGCCCATAAGCATAGAACCGCTCCATTTTTGTCCATACACCCCAACCATGATCATACAACCAACATATGTATACATATAAACCCAGCCATGACAATAGAGCCACCCAATGTGCACCTGTGCATTCCGGACATGACCAAACAGTCACTCCATATATAAACAACACAAATGACTATGTGGTTACTCTTGTTATACCCATACACCATATTCAATAACCATATAGCCACTCCATGCAGCTTTCATGTATAGGCCAACATATTCGCCTCACACATGACCACCCCTTATAGTGGTCCTCATTATAAAAGTGGTTGTTAAACAGCGGAGGTCGGAATAGAACAATGCAATTTACATACTCTACAGATAGACACCTCGTTGATATTGGTTATGTCGGAGAAACAACAGCGGAGAGCCGAACGGGTTGTTTCTCCCGCTCATCTAATACCAACGAGGTGTCATTTGGAACATTTCACATTGATACAGGTGTGGATAACCATGTGTCTCGTCAGACTCGACCCAACGAATGATTTCTCGCACATTGATACGGGCGATACCCCGTGTGGATCCTCTTATGTATAGTCAGGTGACATGAGTGAGTAAATTATTTCTCGTACACATCACATTGATACGGGCGATACCCCGTGTGGATCCTTTTATGTATAGTCAGGTACCGGTAACTTGAGTAAGTATATTATTTCTCGTACACATCACATCCATACCGGCGATCACCGGTGTATATTCTTTTATATTGCTAAGGGCGATATCCAGTGTGAATCATCTTGTGTTTGGCTAAGTTACTCGACTAAATAAATGATTTATCGCACACATCACACTGATACGGGCGATCCCCCGTGTGAATCTTCCTATGCCTCGTCAGGTGACTCGATCCAGTAAATGATTTCTCGCAAACATCGCATTGATACGGGCGATCCCCGGTATGAATCCTCTTGTGTTTCGTCAGGTTACTCGACTGGGTAAATGATTTCTCGCACATATCACATTGATACGGGCGATCCCCGGTGTGGATCCTCTTATGTTTCGTCAGGTCACTCGAAAAAGTAAATGAGTTCACGCACATATCACATTGATACGGGTGATCTCCGGTATGAATCTTCTTGTGTCTCGTCAGGTGACTCGACTCAGTAAATGATTTCTCGCACACATCGCATTCATACGGGCGATCCCCGCTGTGGATTCTCTTATGTGAAGCCAGATGACTCGAGTCATTAAATGCTTTCTCACACACATCACATTGATACGGGCGATCCCCCGTGTGAATCCTCTTATGTTTCGTCAGGTGACTCGAGTCAGTAAATGATTTCTCGCACACATCACATTTATACAGGCGACCTCCATCGTGGATTCTCTTATGTCTCGTCAGGTGACTTGACTCAGTAAATGATTTCTCGCACACGTCACACTGATATCGGCGATTTCCGGTGTGGATCTTCTCATGGGTCGTCAGGCTATTCAGCTGAGTAAATGATTTCTCGCATACATCACATTGATACGGGCGATCACCCGTGTGGATTCTCGTATGTGTAGTCATGCTACTCAGCTGAGTAAATGATTTCTCGCACACACCACAGTGATACGGGCGGTCACACGCGTGGATTCGCTTATGCGAAGTTAGGTTATCAACCACAGTAAATGATTTCTCGCACACATCACATTGATACGGGCGATGTCCGGTATGGATCATCTTATGTCTCGTCAGGTGACTCGACCGAGTAAATGATTTCTCGCACACATCACATTGATACGGGCGAACTCCGGTATGTATCCTCTTATGTGTAGTCAGGCTACTCAGCTGAGTAAACGATTTATCGCACACATCACACCGATTCGGGCGGTCACCCGCGTGGATCCTCTTATGTAAAGGAACATTCCGTTGCTTCGTACCAGTGTACAACCAGCTAAACGAATCCAATTGTGGTTGAGAAGTAAACTCCGACCCGGTGTTTCTCTCCTCTCCAGTCTCCATTGCTGATAGATCCATCGATCCGTACATATATAGTAACTGCCTGACTAAATATAACAGAATATATAATGCAAGAGTTAAATTTATCAGAAAGACGATGCAATTAGATTCGTGTGACGTGTCCAAAGAAACGCTCCTGTACTGAACACACGAGTCATATAAAATAAAAAATATATCAGCAACGAAAGGGAATTTAAAAAAGTGGTTTTAAACAGCGGAGGTCGGAATAGAACAATGTAATTTACATAGTCTATGTTACAGATAGATACCTCGTTGGTATTTGATATGCGGGAGGAGGCCGGAAACGGATCGATTCTTCCGCATATCCAATACAAACGAGGCGTCTGCTTTACTAGGTCATTTCTGACCGTCTGATGGTTCAAGATGTTAGAAACCAAGCCGACCGATACCACCGTAGGAGTGTTGGTCGGTGACAGCTGTCAGTGGCAGGTCGTTACCCGAGTCCCATCTCTATGGAAATGGCTGGCCACTGAGCAGTATTTTTGAAACATTTCAAACATTATTTACTCGGAGCTCATTTCACTCTAAGAACGGGTCATGCTTCATTGATTTGGCTACGCAATTTTCGAGAACCAGATGGTATGGTAGCCCGATGGATTCACGAAGTTGATATTTATTCATTTGATATCGAACACAGACCGGGAAATCGTCATCAAATAATGCAGATTCGCTGTCACGAATTGAGTGCAAAAAGTGTGTAGGTGTTTTTGTTAGTTGCCTCTCCTGTTCAGGTGGAGAGGATGTAGACAACCAACAAACTCCAGTAAGCTCACAAGACCCTGGCACCTTACAGCTATCCAAACCTCCTGATGAATTGGACTCGATTGGTCAGGTGCCATCCATACCACCTGCCCCTAATTGTCGTAATCTGGTAGGAGTTATTAGTTCTCAGTTTCCACTCAATTCGGAAGGCGAAGATGATGCCATGGTTCAGCCAACAGCAGCAATGGTTGGTGAGTCACAAGACGATTATTCTTCTTGGATGATGACGATTTGTCCGGTGGTTGTTTCCCATGATGAATCTGTTAATGGCGAACCCGAACGTGATTACTTTTTGACAGACAAGTCCAATTGGTTAGATACATGGAATATCGATTCTGAGGTCGAATGGATCATTTAGGCTAAACAGTTGTCGGATACTCGTCCGTCCAAAAATAAAGTTGAAAAAGTAGATTTGAATGTGCAACGCTATTATCGCAATGGGAACAATTGGAAGTAATTAATGGGTTGCTTTGTCGGCATTCTGAACATTCAGACCAGAACAATTGCAATTGATTGCCCCTACTTCCTTATGGGATGTCGTTTTGCACAAACTACATGTAGAGAAAATTACGGGACATTTTGGGCCAGAGCGAACAATGGATTTCATAAAAATGAGGCTCTATTGGCCTGAGATGTGGGGGATATACATAGGTGGTGTGAACAATGTGATTCTTATGCTCACGGTCTCTCAATTTCTCTTTATAGCTCAAACATGGAGGTCCAAATAGCTGATGTAGACATTCACGACTTCAGGCAGCGGCCCTTATTTCCGCTCGATGGTCAACCATGGCCAATATCGGGATGTTTGCCATTCGGATATCCGAAGTATGCCAGATTTATGGAACATTGGAGCAAAATTCATAAAGAGAATTTAATACAAACAATCAATCTGGGACATTTGACTTTCGGTGCGTAACCATGGGAACAACCCAGTGCTCTATATCGCAATATGGTATCATCCGAATGGTCTGTTCTAAAAATAGTAACATAAACGGTCCCGATTTAATATTCGAAATAAAATCAATATTAATTGATAGAAGCATTTCCGGACAGGGGTCTTCAGTTCATATCTATTATTTTATACACACGCAACTATTTAAAATTTGTTATTTAAAGAGATAATCCATCTTTAATGTGAATCTTTACAGTAAATCACCGGACCACACGTATAACAATTACGAAGAATTTGGTCTCCATACATGTTTGATATTTGAGAAATTTGGTCTCCATATATACATGTAACAATTACGGGGAATCTGGTCTCACATACGTATAACAATTACGGGGGATCTGGTCTCACATACGTGTAACAATTACGGGGAATCTGGTCTCACATACGTGTAACAATTACGGGGAATCTGGTCTCACATACGCATAACAATTACGGGAAATCTGGTCTCATATACGTGTAACAATTACGGGGAATCTGGTCTCACATACGTATAACAATCACGGGGAATCTGGTCTCACATACGTATAACAATTACGGGGAATCTGGTCTCACATACGTATAACAATTGAGTTCTTTTGTTAACAAAGGATGTAATTAACATAAGACTCAGGCAGTTCCTTTTGTTAGCCTTTTGTTTCCGATTACTTCTCTATTTCATATGCTTGCCACCTCGCTTATTTCTTTCATGAGCCTTAATCGCTTTTCATTGTTCACTACACGCCTTCTCGTGTTTACCTGTCAACTCACGTGCGTTCTTCTTGTTTACCTGGTTTCTCATTGGTCAAATTTTAGACACACCTTTTTCGTATTTGCTTGCTGTAATTCTACACTTTTGAATCGTCTTTGATCAGAACACATCCAACAAATTTTTTTTTGAATCGTCTTTGAATAAGATTGTTCTTTCGATATTGAATCTACTTGATATAATTGAGAGCTTGAAGTTTGACCGTTTACACAAAAGCATAACAATTTTCAAACTCGTAAGCGACATGACCACTTCAAATCCTCGAAGTAAAAGGGGAAAGCCACCAATAGACTACAAAGCTATGAATGAGGGAAATCTGCCACCTCTGCCACTATCGGACGAGGACGAAAATGTTAAGGAAGAGTCTAATTGGTCGGAGAACGAGGTGATTAACGAAATCGAAGGAAACGAACCCGACCACGAAGATGATGTCTTAGAGGATATCAGAAAGTTAAAGCAGGAGCTTGCGAGCGTAAAAAATGCAAATCGACAAACAGAAATTCTTCGATACAAACAACAACTTGAAGATGAACTGGAAAAGGAGAAGGAAATCAGAGACAATCAAAAGAAAAACATAAAAGGTATTAAATCTGTTAAAAAACCCAAGAACATTCAAGACTTGCGAGAGCTTGAACAATTAAACAAGCAAGTGAATTCCAAAATGAGGCGTCTGGCCCTCATCACCGATGGCAGCGATAGCGATGCCTCAGTCTCTGAGGATGAAATTGACTCCGATGAACATGATAGCTATTGTGGTGAATCTCACCCAAACGTTGAATTGAATGTTAAATCAAATAAGTCTGTGAAAATAAAAAACATAAAATGTAGATCTGGGATTAAAGCTAGAGCCAGTGACCGAGTACTATATCCACAACAATTTCCACATGCGGCTTTGCAGTTCGAGTATGTTAATTCAAATATATCATTTACAAATTTCACCTTTCAACAATTTGTGGCAGGAGAGCTCGAAGTCATGAGTCGCTCAGATATTAGCTCTGTAGAGCGCAATGGTAGATTAAATTTGCTCAAGAAAATTGCATATTATCAATCAGTCTATGAGTGGCGAGCTCTCTTAAATTTGTATGCAGATTGGTTAAGGCGCTTGGAATTGGGAATTAGCACTTGGGCAGATGATCCTTCTCAAATAGAGACACCTATTTTGGCTCGATTTGTGAAGAGTAATTACAATGTCAAATTTGGTGGTAGGAATCAAACATCAAAGCTTGACGCAAGCCCGTTACGTGGAAATTCAACCGAAAGTAAGGCTTCAATTGAGTACACATGGTTCTGTTCTAGTTTTCAACGAAATAGATGTAAACTAAACGCTCCGCACAAGGCCACGGTCCAGGGACGTGAACGTTTAGTTGAACATGTGTGTGCCACTTGTTGGCGAGAGAAAAGTGAGAAATTGGGTCACCCAGAATGATCTTCAACCTGCCCCTATGCTGTTCAACAAAAATGACTAACCGACAACATTGGAAAATTAAAATCATTTTCCAATCTCGATCCTTTGGCAGAATCATTCTACCCAGAATACATGAACAAATTTCAAACGCCCAGTATAAGTCAGGCCTTGGAGCATTCTGATAATAAGAACCCTTTGGTCTCTCACATTGCCCAGCCTTTAGTGAACACTGAATCATGTACTAATACCAGAATTTCAAAACACATTGATTCAGTACACTCAGATTTCGCTGATATTCAGAAGGAAATCATAGCGAAATTTGATCATGTTCAGAGGATAACTCCAAATATGTCAATAAATTGTATTAGTTCAGGTAATATTCCTGATAAAATGGCAACTGAGTCAGAGACCAAAGAGGTGTTAGACAACTCACCTAAAGATATTTATAATGATTTCATGAATAATGCACACAGCAGACAAACACAAGTTGTAGCTGACCATGAGAGAATAATTAAGTCTGGTAAATATAATTATGAGTCAAGCAGAATCCCAGTTAAGTCAGGTCTGCACATAGAAAATATTAAGTTTATGCTTACGAACTACTCAGATAAAGAATTATGTAAATTCCTGGAATTTGGTTTTCCAATTAATGTTTTAAAGCCTTGCCACATAGTTAACCAAGCAATACAAAATCATAAAGGTGCCACTGATTTTCCTGAACACATGAATACTTATTTAGAGATAGAATTGAGTTATGCTTCTATTCTAGGGCCGTTTAAATCCAACCCTTTTTCAGTGGATATTAATATTAATCCATTGAATACCGTTCCAAAGAAAAACTCAGAGGAACGTAATAATGGATTTGAGCTACACAGAAGGCAACTCAATTAATGAATGCATTTCAAAGTATCAGTATTTAGAAAATCAAATAAACTTAAAGTATCCCACAGTGGATAGTCTTGTCGAATTGGTCAAAATAAAAGGGCGAGGTTGTAAATTATTTCTTAGAGATATAGCAAGGTGTTATAGACAAATTTTCTTAGACCCAGGTGACATTCATCTAGTGGCATTCAAATGGCATGGCAACATATATTGTGACATGGTACTAAGCATGGGTCTCAGGTCTGCTGCTTATGTTTGTCAAAGGGTGACTGACGCTGTTGCATATTCATGCAAGCAGGTTAATTGTGTCATAGTAAACTATTTGGATGATCTGGCAGCGGCTGAATCCCCATAATTAGCAGACCGTGCTTATGAAGCGCTTGGCAAAGTGCTCCATAATTGGGGTCTGGAAGAGGCAGTTAAAAAAGCCTGTCCTCCTTCAGCAAGGATGGTTTTCTTAGGTATTCTTTTTGACACCATCAAATTAACATTGGAGATCACCTCGGAAAGGATTATGGAAATTTTGTCATTAGTAAATACATGGCAGGACAAACATACAGCCTCTTTAAAGGAAGTACAGTCTCTTGTAGGGAAGCTCAATTTTGTGTCGCATTGCATACGACCAGGTCGTATTTTCATATCAAGGATACTGTGCTGGTTAAGATCTTTTGATCAAAATAAAAAGACAATTTCTAACATTCCTAATCATGTTAAATTAGACTTAAAATGGTGGTCATTATTCTTAGTGCAGTACAATGGGATTTCCATGATGTCATTGGAGGAATGGTCCTTGCCAGATTGTACTATGTCTTTTGATGCTACTTTAAACAGTTGTGGTTTATTGTTTAAAGGAGAATATTTTCATGCTAATTTTCCAGATGAGGTCCGGGGCTACCACAATAATGAGTTAGAAATGTTAACAATTGTGGTATGTCTCAAATTGTGGGCACTCTGCCTCACAGGGCAGAGAATCGTGATTTATTGTGACAATTCAACTTCCGTTGCAGTCCTGAATAAAGGGGCGACTCGCAATGCTTATTTACAATCTTGTTTACGAGAAATTATGTACTTAGCTGCCATACACCAATTTGAGATTAGAGCAATTCACCTGCTTGGTAAGGACAACAGATTAGCAGACTGTCTCTCAAGATGGGACAATTTGCATTTAAGAAATGAATTTTTAAATTACGCAGAGAGCCACACTCTTAATGAAGTTTTAGTTTCTGTTGAGGAATTCAAATTCTCTCATTCTTGGTAAATAAATTAACTTTTTTTTCTCATTTTTTTTTTTTTTATAGACTCCGAGATTCGCCTGCTCAAGACAGAAGCACACCACTCCAAGTCTAAAGCCTTCGCAGAAGGCACCTCAAAAAATCATTTAATTCAATGGAAATCTTATTTCCTCTTTTGTTTTTATCATAAGTTAGAACCACTTCCTGCTAACGTAGAAATTTTGCAATTATACGCACAATTCCTAAGCAGATCTTTCAAATCAATTGATTCCATTCGAAATTATCTCTCAGGTGTTAGTATTCTGCATATTAAATTTTCTATGGACTGCGAGTCCTTTGATTCTTATGAGTTGAAACTACTTCTTAAAGGGTTGGCTCGCCTTAATCCACATTGTGTGCATCAAGCGAGTCCCATGACTCCATTTGTATTGGAAAAAATTCATAATACTTTGGATCTTTCTAATCCAAAGCATGCAACTTTCTGGTGTATTATGCTAACAGGTTTCTTTCTCATGTTGAGAAAATCTAACATGGTCCCAAATTCTAGTGATAGTTTTGATCCAGATAAACAGCTAACAAGGGAAAAATTTTATTATTCCGCAGATGTCATAATGGTAGTTATAAAATGGTCTAAAACAATTCAATTCGGACAACGGATATTAAAATTACCTTTGCTTGCTATACATGACTCTTGTTTGTGTCCAGTGAAAGCTTTTGCCAATATGGTTCGTATCAATTCAGCCCAACCTTTTGAACCCGCCTTTTCTTACAATGTTAAGGGTGTAGTTAAAGTCTTCACTTATCAGCATTTTCAACAATTACTAAAATCATCCGTAAGTTTAGCTGGAGAAGACCCTCTTTTGTATTCCTCTCATAGTTTAAGGAGAGGAGGAGCTTCCTGTGCCTTTCATTCTAAAGTTCCTGATGAATTCATGCAGATCATGGGAGACTGGTCCTCTGATTCGTACAAACGCTACCTTACCTATTCTTTAAAAGATAGATTTCGAGTCGCTGATAGTATGCGTAATGCTATTACTATGAGTTTGCCTTACACCTAAATTATTATATTATACTATATACTGAAGCTTGGTGCCCTTAGGGCTTGGCAGTTTTTTGTATATATACATGGAATGTTCAATGTTTGTATGTCAATATATGTATGTGTGTATTCATCCAGTTCATTTGGTGTGAATATTTATTAATGCATGTGCATGTTTTGTGTTTTTTCATTTGTGTGTTGTGTTTGTGACTATGTATTCTGGTCAAATTCTATTCTATGGCAATAAATAAATTAGTTCATTTACTTGTAAGTTAATACTGCCCTTATGCTAATTACGGGGAATCTGGTCTCACCACATACGTATAACAATTACGGGGAATCTGGTCTCACATACCGGTACGTATAACAATTACGGGGAATCTGGTCTCATATACGACGTGTAACAATTACGGGGAATCTGGTCTCACATACGTGTAACAATTACGGGGAATCTGGTCACGTGGTGCTGATTCTCGTATTCTTGGATGTCATGAATGAGTAAATGGTTCTCCGCGTAAATCACATCCAACGTATTATTTCCCATGTGTATTATTTTAATGTGCAGTCAGGTGTCAAGAGTTCGCGAACTTCTCTACATTCTATCAAACAGAAGTGGACAATCGCCTGCAAACCCGCGCATATATGTGAATTCAAATATTCAGAATGGCTTAATACATTCCGGAATATATCGTACTCGTGTAGACGGTACATTGTGTATATTCACTTTCTGACGGATAGGTGGATATATCACATCCGTGTAGACTAACTTGTGTAGAGTTTCTGACGAAATAATATATATATGCAGGTAATTCTTGTAGACGATACAAGACTGCTGACATGCGCAAATGTTTACTGGCACACATCACATTGATACAGCCGATCTACTGTGCGGATACCGATATGTCTCGTCAGGCGACTCATCGAATGATTTCTTACACATATCACATTGTTACGGACGATAGACCGTGTTGATACCCCGTACAGTCAGGTGACTTTAGTGAGTAAATGATTTATCGTCCACGTCGCATTCATACGGGCGATCCCCGGTATGCATTTTCTTACATTTCGTCAGACTGAGTGAATGATTGCTCGCACACATCACATTGTTACAGTCGATCTCCAGTGTGAATCATCTTATGTGTGGTCAAGTTATTCGACTCAGTATCTGATTGATCGCACACATGAAATCGATACGGGCGATCCACCGTGTGGGTTCTCTTATGCTTCGTCAGGTCACGCGACCGAGTAAATGATTTCTCGCACACATCGCATTGATACGGGCGATCTCCGGTATGGATCCTCTTATGTTTCGTCAGGTTACTCGACCGAGCAAATGATTTCTCGCACACATCGCATTGATACGGGCGATCTCCGGTATGGATCCTCTTGTGTTCCGTCAGGTTATTCGACCGAGCAAATGATTTCTCGCACACATCACATCGATACGGGCGACCCCCCGTGTGAATTCTCTTATGTTGCGTCAGGTCACCCGACTGAGTAAATAATTTCTCGCACACATCACATTTGTACGGGCGATCCCCGGTATGGATCCTCTTATGTTTCGTCAGGTCACCCGACTGAGTAAATGATTTCTCGCATAGATCACATTGAAACGGGCGAACCCCCGTGTGGATTCTCTTATGTTTCGTCAGATCACCTGACTGATTAAATGATTTCTCGCACACATCGCATTGATACGGGCGATCTCCGGTATGGATCCTCTTGTGTTCCGTCAGGTGACTCGACCGAGCGAATGATTTCTCGCACACATCACATCGATACGGGCGATCCCCCGTGTGGATTCTCTTATGTTGCGTCAGGTCACCCGACTGAGTAAATAATTTCTCGCACACATCACATTGATACGGGCGATCTCCGGTATGGATCCTCTTATGTTTTGTCAGGTCACCCGACTGAGTAAATGATTTCTCGCATAGATCACATTTATACGGGCGAACCCCCGTGTGGATTCTCTTATGTTTCGTCAGATCACCTGACCCATTAAATGATAGCTCACACATATCACATTGATATGGGCGATCCCCCGTGTGGATCCTCTTATGTGAAGCCAGATGATTCGAGTCATTAAAGGCTTTCTCACACATATCGCACTGATACGGGCGATCACCCGTGTGAATCCTCTTATGTTTCGTCAGGCTTTATCGCAGAGTAAATGATTTCTCACACACATCACATTGATACGGGCGATTTAGATGTGGTGTATGATTTCCAGCAAATATCGCACTGATAAGAAGGAACATCCATTTGCTTCGTAACATTGTACGACCGTCTAAACGAATCCATTTGTGGTTGAGAGGTAAACTCAGAACCGGTGTTTCTCTCCTCTCCAGTCTCCATTGCTGATAGATCCATCGCTGCGTACAAAGTAACAACGGAATGCCTGACTAAATATAACAGAATATATTATCATATATAATGCAAGAGTTGAATTTATCAGAAAGACGATGCAGTTATATTCGTGTCAAAAAGAAACGGCCCTGTGCTGAAGACACGCGTCATATAAAATAATATGTCAGCACCGAAAAGTGCATTTCAAAAAGTGGTTTCAAACAGCGGAGGTCGGAATAGAACAATGTAATTTACATAGTCTATGTTACATATAGACACAGATCTATACTGCATGAAACCGGTACATTTTTCCTCCACTTGGCATTTTGTAACATTTGTAACACTTGTGTAACACCCGTTTACGAGCGGTCTCTTTGGAAATAATGTAACACTTGTAACGCATTGTAACATGTCGCTACACTGAACACGGTAGAAATAAAATAGGCTGCGGTTTTCTACTGGGACTTTAAATAAATCATTTGTAACACTTGTAACACCCGTCTACGAGCGGTCTCTTTGGTATCTCAGAAATAATGTAACACTTGTAATGTAACACATTGTAGCATGTCGCTACACTGAGACAGTAGAAATAAAATAGGCTGCGGTTTTCTACTGGGACTTTAAATCATTTGTAACACTTGTAACACCCGTCTACGAGCGGTCTCTCTGATATCTCAGAAATAATGTAACATTTGTAACGCATTGTAACATGTCGCTACACTGAGACGGTAGAAATAAAATAGGCTGCGGTTTTCTACTGGGACTTTTAATCAGTTGTACCTTTAGTATCTCTGGTATCTCAGAAATCATATGAAGTAAGATGCCCAGAATATGTAGTGCAGCGGCCAACCGCCAAAAGTGGTCGGGTACCGCTATCCACGGTAGAACAAGTTAAAACCAACTTTTTTAAAATGAGAAATATATACTGTTGACGAAAATGATAATGAAAAATAACGGAATTGGTGGTGGCTATTGTCAAATCGACGATGAACGATACCCACCAGTGACTTTTTCCAGAAATTAACGATTTTGGTAAAGCAAGCCCTGCGGCTATGTCCTAACCTCTTTGCCCACATTGTTGGTGTTAAAATTACTACATCACACCATATCTCTACCTGATATGCAAAAAGTGTTGGTTCATTTAGATTTTCCTGCCATTTGGATCCGAAACATTTATTTTTTGCTGAAAAATTGCTTTTCAAACATTATCATTCAAACGGATATTCCAATAATGCCGAAATATTTAGTCCATATGGTGTAGTAGTTATCCGACAAACATATGAAGAAAGAAGTTAACCGAAATTCTGAATGGTTTGCGAGATACTGGATTTTAGCTACCCCTCCCCAACACGTTTTTGGTCGAAAAAATACATATATTTGATAACGACTTTACAAACATTTTCTAATTGATCTTAATAGGACCCAATATGAATCTTGTACTGAAAGTTTTGTCCAGAGATACCGTTTAATTGATTACAGATGTGTTCAGACTTCCAGACCCCCAGTTACAACAACAACAATTATGTTATTGATAACAGGTAATTTTGCATGCATTAACATCGATGTTAAGTACTAAAACCTTTGTCATAAACAAGTCGTGACCAACTATATAATTCATATGGCTCAGTAGTTATCTGGACATCACAAGTAGAAAGAATTTGACAGAAATTTTGAGTGGTTTGCCAGATAATGGATTTAGGTACCGTTCCCCCGAAGGAGATTTGGTAGAAAAAAATACATATTTATGATAACGACAACACAGACTTTTCTAAATGAATCTAATTGGCATCTAATCATGATTCGTGTGATAAAAACTGATCCGTAGACACCGCGAGTGTGGTTATAGATGGCATCAGGCTTCCAAACCCCCAGTTACAACAACAACAAAACATTTATAACATGTAATTTTATATTAATATATAGCGACTTTGAGGTACTAAAGTATTTGTTCTAAACGACACATAATATCTGGATGTTGTGACTCTTTGTCCGCTTTCAAGCGAGAACTGAAAACACACCTTTTCCGTCTTTGCTTCAAATTACAACATACAAATACAAAACAGTAGCGTTAGCGAGTAGCCTTGGTCAGCTAGGGTGTTTCAGGCTATACCAGGTGAAAGCTAACTCATGCGCATTCTTATTTCAAGAAGCAATAAATGACATGGAATCACAACCGAAGAAGAAGAAGAAGAAGTCCCGTAAGCACGTTAGCAAGTAGCCTTGGTCAGCTAGGGTGTTCCAGGCTATACCAGGTGAAAGCTAACGTCATGTGCACCGACCAAGGGAAACACCAGCTGAACTTAACCCGTGTACATATGTGTTTGATAACTGTTTTGTTTTGTTTTCATCTTAACCCAAAACAAAATACAAAAAATACTAATGCAAATACTCTTTGTTGATAATATTATATCTGTTATACTGTTTGGATCACTAATTAAGCACCTTAGTCTATCAATATGTTTCGTTTCAATTTTACTCGTTCCCGATCTTTCCCTATTTTACCCCCTTTTCATGTTATGTTTAGCTTGTTACCCGTTCGCCATTTTACCCCCATTTTTCGCTGTTAGCATTTTTAGTATGTTACGCCCCCCCCCCCAATTTACCAGTAACTTTTTAATATTTTTTCGATTTGTAGTGTTATGCGCTTTTGTATTCCTTAGTAACTTATAGTTCTACATTTTTTGTTGATGTCCATAATTATGCCTTATATTTGAGATTGTATTTTATGTTTAACATGTCAAGCGTATCTTCCAGTTAGGTTCTTAGCATATAATTTTATCCAATCGCTATTTACTATTATTTTAGGATGTGTGCCATGTTTGTATTGTAAGCGCATTGAAACTAATTTATTGTATAATGCGCTCTAAATGTATCTATAATAATAATATAATAATAATAATAGACTAACAAAATAATTGTTTCTGCCATACTTAGTTTTTCGGGAAATACTGGCGTTTTTTTTCCATCCGCTTTTCGTGTTTCAGCCATGAAATCGTACGTGACACGTGGTGGAACAACCACACATGCTGTGCCTCAAATTTGCCTTTTATCGGCGACATAGCGCTAAGAATAATTTATGTAACATCACGCAGTGATCACTGTGACGAGTGATTGTTAAGAGTCCCTCTAAATTGACCAAAATATAGAAACAATGGATATTGTATTTTATATCTCATAAACTAGTCTGACCAGGGTCGAAGCGTTAGTTCAAATATATTCTATGTGCCACGCCCGCCCTATTAGAAGTCTTGAACACATCACGAACTGAAAGAATATGATCTCAATATTAAGAATCATGTAACTGTACAAAGGACAGTTACATACGGATAGAAACAATGTTTATGGATGGGTTTGTTTCCGACCGAAATAGTGTGGCACTTTACAAAACGAGGCTGTGTGGCAAATATGAAGGGCGAATTGTTTTTTCGAGAACACTCTACCCGATTTAAAGATTTGAACACAATATGAACTGAAGCTATATGCTCTTTATACTAACTAAGAGTGTGACTGGAATATAGTATTATCAGAGAGTACATAATATGTATGGGTGGCATGACTGTGCCTGTGTCGCTTTACACAAAGTGGCCGATAAATAAGAAAGACGAATTTCATATGCTTTGAGGACCCCCCACCCCCTTCACAATTGAAATGTTAAAATTGAACAAACCACGAACTGAAATGATTGCTGTAAATATTGATTAAGGATATGAGCAAAGGCGAATATTTTTTGTTTTGGGACCTATTTTAAGCCCATCTAAACTCTTGAACACACCATGCGCCAAATATATATGCTTTTATTAATAACTCACAGTGTAAACGAAAGGTAGTGCTATCAGGGAATATATAATTTATATGGGTAGTTTGTTCCCCAAAATCCAAGGGTTCTTTACAAAAGGCGGCTGGAAAATACCAAAGTTTAATTTTCTTTGAGCACCCTATCCCATTTAAAGTCTTAAGTACACACATGGATGGATATGCTTTCAATATTATCTGAGGTGTGGACAAATGGTAAGTAATTCAGGAAATATACATCTTCAGTGGGCGGGTTGGTTTCCGAATGTCTGGGACACTTTACAAAAAGTGGCTAGCAAAGAGAAAGGCGAATTGTCGCTGTTTTTGGGTACCCATAAACCTTTAACCTCTTTAGCACACACTAGCCCGTTGAAGTTTTGAACACACAATGAACCAGAAGGTATGCTCCCAGTATTAAATGAGTGTGTATAGAAATGGACGCTATATCAAGAGTATAGTATATCAGGGCACTAGGGCCTGTAACGCGCTCCGCTGCCCGCCCCATTTGCGCTGCCGCTTCTATATACGCGCCTGCTTCATTTGGCCGCTGCACTAATGCATTTTGTAACACTTGTTACAAAATGCCTAGTGGAGGAAAAATGTACCTGTTTCATGCAGTATCTAGTATGTTGATACACTTCATCTTCAAGTTAAACATGATATCAAGGAAAATGTTCTGGCTATTATAATATCATATAATTTCAAACTTTCATCCTAATTTTAGTAATATTATAATACTAATAGTCCCTCGCTCATATTTAAATATATGAACATTATTATTTTTCACTCAGTTTTAAATTCACGCTTGCAGCTACAGACACAGTTCTTATTTGATGTGCAAGACAGATTTGAGAACCGCCATGCACAATTAACATACATTGTACCCCGTTGGACAAAATAAGTGTACATTGGCACTGCGGTGTCAGAGTTTGTAACTGCAGTTGAGCACCGCGGCCTAACGGCAAGTACACCATGGCTGAACGGCAAGTACACTGCTGTCGAACAGCAAGTACACCACAGCCGAACGACATGTGCACCGTGGTCAATATTTTGGTTTGTATCGTCTTTTTTCAGTTTAATGAACGCACAACGCGGCATCTACACCATGGCTGAACGGCAAGTACACCGCAGCCCAACTGTAGTTAGCCATGTGGAGCCGCGATGTACTGTAGTTGCATTTCGGCTGCGTGGCAAGTGGACACTTGTTTTGTCCAGCAAGGTACATATGTAAGTGTATGGCATATACCGGTACATATGAAAATCCCCAAAAAATATCCATGTTTCGACTAATCAATGTCCATGTTCACGACCTTGAACCTAATTCCCCCCCCCCCCCGACAGCGATAATTTTTGCCCAACTTTACTGTTACATACTTTTGAGTCTTCCTGTTATAAATACCGGTACAAAACAATTTTAAACACAACTCAATCGTGAAAACACTATCCATTAAGCAAGTATCATTGTAAGTGCACATCAAGCCTTCCGTCATGAGTTAACAGGGACATATCCAGGCCGTTTTTCATACCGTTTACCGGTTTAGGCGCCCAAACTCCAGGGGTCGTATTTACCGAGTGGGTTTATTTTATAAACCAAGTAGTTTATTTGGTAGCGGCTGAACCACAAGGTGTCTTCGGTATAGTGTTAACGACCCACGCTATCGATGATGTGATTGACCCAATCGATCAGATTTTCCATTTGTATTTGTCAATGTATTATGACTAAATCTCGGGCACTAACCGGCCACAATCCGCATGCATGGCGGTATACATTAATATGCGTATAATTTTAAAGAGACTCAGACTGGCCGGTGTGTATATATATATGCAGAATGAGTTTTGGTGACTTAATTGAGATTTTCGAAATGGTACAACGTGAGAAAGAGGAAAAACCATGACAACATCTCAGTTAATTTCCTCATGGTAAGGACTGACCGTTTAGCACATTAAAAAAAAAAATTCCCCGGTGTACGCACACACGAGCAGAGCAAGCATTGAGTAAATTTACCCGATAACTATATATAATGGTAGATGTAGATAATAAATCCCCCATGTGCATCTCATAGATGCGCTATATAGATACCCGATGCATCATTACTCATCACCTTGTTGGGGGTGTATATATTCCTAGGTACATCTTTACTCTTCACTCTTTAAATAAAATGTGTTGAGAGTGACCCTTTAACTATTCAGCCAATATAGTAGAGCGGCTAAGTGTAAAATCGGTCACTTAGTGATACACGCATGAAATTTGGCATGAATGATCAGTATGGGTAACTAAACAATAATGTTCGACAAACCATGCGAAAATCCAAGATGGTTGCCATTTTTAAGATGGCCGCCATTTTCCGCTACGTCAGTTTTCGAATTTTGAAAAGTTAACCAATTTTATTGATGTATCACTCAAACAAGAAATCTTATGTCATTTCTAAAGGTTGAATTGATAATTAAAATACAACCTGAGTATGGTAAAACAATATATTGTACAAATTTGCTGTTTCATTTCAAAATTTGGGCATTTTTATATCACTTAACTTTTAGTTGTGAAAAAAAAAATTCAATTTCAAACAATTTAACCTCACACTATATATGATGTTAGTACCTGGGATAGCAACACACATGCCTTACTATCAGGTCTTAGAGTCTTTTAAACTTGGCAACCACAACTGCATAAAGTGGTGCATGGAAGCCCAATGCGGTAGCATGTTCTTCGCCAACTACATGTCTTGCAGCCGCATTTGGTCAACTGACTGCAACATTTGGCAATTGGTGGAAGTTCCACCCAAAACGATTCCCAGTGACTGCCATTTTCTACCCATCCCCAAATATGCATGACTCGGGTAAGCTGGTTTAAGGTAGGGCATATATGGGGACAATCATTGTGATGTTCATGGGCCTGGTCTATTGCCATACTTGACAAGTTTCTTTCAGTCTTGTGTACAACAAAGTTCCCTCAATGAAATTAGTATGCTATGATGGGATGTTTCTTCTATATTGTGATCAATGTCTGTGAGGTGAATAGGTAGAACTACCTAGAACTGACTGGTCAGGTAAATTGCTACACCACGCCTTCCCCCTACATGGAACAACATGGAAAAAGACTACACATCTTACCAAAGCAGGCACACATTGAAGAAGCGCTTACAGATAGCAATGCTCAGAAATTACCAATAAAATGTACGCTGTAAAAACAAAGGATGTCCGGACTGTGCTCTATAAATAATATGAATATACTCGATGCATAATCATAATTGTTCTCGACACTAAACATACATATAAACATTATATATATGTAATACTGTTAATTTTAATATCCCAAGACCTCACTCAACAAAAACATATATAGATAATTCCTATCTTATTTACTTAACTAAAGACGGCGGTATCTTACAATTCGTCTGAATTGGCTCACAACCACACCAATACTTGTTTGTGATATGCCCCAAAACTAGTTTCTAGTTAGCTTTATACACGATAATACATGTAATGTGTACGTATGCGTGTATAAAATACAAGCCATCTATGCAATTAATTATAGTGATACTTGTTTTATGGGGTAGCAGGAAGACAGCCCGCAGACAGTCTGAAGACAGCATTTATCTTATTATATGTTACTGTCATTGTATTATTCATGTGTATATTGTAAATAAATTATCCTATCCTAGGTAGCCAACGTGCATAGTGAGTGATGCAAAGAAATATGGAATTAGTTCAGATACCACTTCACGATGCAGAGTGAAATGCTTCTCGAAATGATCTAACTAGCAGTAAAATTGTCATGCACCAAACTCCAAAACTGGAACTGTGGACTAACAACACTTTACACCAGTCATTGAAATTTTAGTGCGTACTATCAACATCGGGTAAATCTGACTGCAGTATTCTGAGTGTGCAAATTTCATAAGTTTGAAAAGACTACACGCTGTTATCTGATGTGGCTGTCGGGTTTTTGTAATACGTGAAGCTTTGATGAATGAATCTGCTGTGCATGGGCTTGCTATACCTGCTTCTACGAGAGTACTCGTCCAGCCGCTATCCTGAAACACTAAACCAACCATTTTTAGAGCATCCAATTCCAGATGTAACACTCCAAGCATAACAACATATTTGTCCGGAAGATGTGGGATTTGTTTCATTTTTCCAGTTTTTCCAGAACTGAAGTCAATAGGTCACTGCTCGCCTTGATTATCTGGATGCGGATGCTGAAACATGGAAATACTTGTCCCGTGGAAAATGATGTGCTGGTAGTCGATGGAGGGTTGGGTCAATATTGTCTAAAGCATATGTGGTGAACAATATATGTGGACGCACAACTCCATCTGTTTGATATTTTTTAACAACAACCTCTCCAAGCTGGTTTGAAATGTTCATGATAAGATATACTCAGTCCGTTTTCATAGAACATGTCAATCAGCTTTCGTTTCCTTGTTTGTGTGTACAGAGTGATGCCAGTCTATATGGGGAATGGTGTTTCAGGTCTTGACAGTGGCGATGATAAAAGGCTTTATCATTATATCTAGAGGAAAACAGTTGAATTTTAAGTCAGACTTTGTTGCACCATTTGTAATCTGTGACTTTATGTCAGCACCATGCTCGATCATGCATACAAATTACAGAAGGCTGTGTTATAGAACTTTGTATACATCATTGTTCAAACTTGTTGTCAAATTTGGTACAATGTTCAAGCATATGTTGTTCTGAAAAAGCGATTGCATCATTGTCACTGAATTACAACTTGGTGGTACTTCAGTTCCCGTGCAGCTACATCATCACCACTTAACTTCACGAGAAGAGGACCATTATTAAGAGTTCTTGCACATTTGTTAACTATTTCGTCCAATTGCATTGTCGATGCTTCTCTTAATTTTGTGGAGTCTCCCTGTCACACAGAAAACACGTAACAGCTGCAGGCTGAATATTTTGATGTTTAGTTTTACTGGGAGGTAAATGCTGTTTCTGTGCCCGCTGTAGCTTTTGGTTACGTTACTGAACCGGCATCTGCAGCTTACGTGATACTTTGCCTTGTTTGTTTGTAATGTTTCTTATATACCACAACCCTTGTCCAGTCCCTGTGGATCAAACATGATCGGCATTGAATTAATGACACGAAACAGTGGTACATTTGTTGCAATGTTTGTATAATCATCTTGTTCTTTCTTCGATGTGCATGGATTGACTTTGGTCTGCTGGCAGAGACAGCACTTTTTCCAATCTGTAATCCATTTGTTCGGCGTGACCATTGATGCTTGCTGTGAGTTATTACAATCAACCATCTCCGAAAACTGAAAATATAGAATAAGCAGATTATTACTACCTTGTAGCTGTAATCATTGTACATGTATATGAGTTATTTTTTAGCTTTATATTATTAACGATTGCTATGATTTCTTAATGATGAAAATGATTTAATTATTCTACTTTTAGAGTTTAAAATTAACTTTTATTCCATAAATAAAACCGAAAATATTACTTCAAAAGTTTACCAATGTCATGATGTTTGTAGTCAATATATGCACGTGAATGTGCACGATTAATTGTCGGGGTCTGTATTTGAAGTTTATTCTCAATTTAATTAGTTAATTAGTATACATGTACATCTAAGATAATAAGAGCAATGTAAAAGATAAATAAACTGCATTTTTCTGATTTTACTAATTTATTTCATTTTGGTGTTCCATATTTAAAAAAAAAATTGAGCAGCACATTGGTCGAAAGAAACACATTTAAAAACTTTTTTTTGCATTAATGTACCTCAAAACAATCTTTGCCTACCGCGTACTGAATTATCTGCAGTTTATTCACCTTATGCATAGTATGGAAATGATTTACTCACCATGAATCTTGTGTTATTTTCTTGTTTTTGTCAGAGAAATTTGTCATCTGCTTCAGAAAATAATCAACACATTATGCAAGACCGATTTGTACAATATATGGAATGACATGTCAACAGTATTTAATGACTTCAAATATGAATTTCATACAATTGATTACACTATTATCATTAAAGTGATGTGAAACACTCCGGTAGGGTGATCAAATAGATATGGAGACTAACCTTGCTCTCAGTAGTTATTTTTTACGAATATTAATCCAAATTGACAACACACACCGTCATTCTTATATATTAATTAAGTGCAATGACTCTGGATGTCGAAATCGTTTGCGTTAATTTATCGCCGATTGTTGCCTCCCGAATTGAGGTGTAAATATTTACAATTGAGCGTAGTTCAGGCGATGTTTTCTATGGAGTGGCATGGTCGATTCATTTTAAATTTTCGTGATCTTAGTAGAATGATACATTCCCCAGGTTGGCATAGCGCCTGAGTACTAACTTATTAGTTTATCGCACTCGAACAAGTTCATAATATGTCTTTACCAATGTATCACTATTAATATTAACAATGTATTAACACCAAACATATCTTAAACATTTTAACTCACACTATACCAACTCGCACATGTATGTTAACAGCCTATTTACACATATTATTTAACAAAATTCAATAACTACCAAAGAAATCGCATGTCTTAAACAGATATATGGACTACGTATCTATGTTATGCCACATATAGACCCATATAATAAATAGTTGGAGTTGCTAAAAAAGTAGTCATCTAGAAACAAATTTGAAGGATTTTCAACAAAAAAAATCTGTAAAAATAAGAAAGTAATAAATAATTCCTAAAAATAATACTATTTTTGCATACTTATGATAACTCAACCTTTAAAAGGATGATTTACTTATATATCATAACAAAGAAAGAACCGAAAAGTGGTCAGTGTATCCTATATATTGGGTAGAAGTTCAACGCGGTGGCCATTTTGAAACAACGTCGGCCATCTTGAATGTGGTGCCCATTTTGATTGGTCTAAATATACCTACAATAAATATGTAGAAACGTCACAATGTTTTGCGCATGTTCTCTTCAAACCCGCCATCCCAGGTGACAGGTATATGGTGGAGTATGGCAATAAACATGTACGCATGTACTGTACATGTACGTAGTCGGTCAGATAGTTTGTTAAACCCAGATGTTTGGGTCCTGCAAATATTTGACATACACTTTGATTTATATATCACTGATGTAATTGGGTGTTCATTGAAATGTCAAGCAAAAATATTAAAATGAAAAAAAAATACTAATAACAACTGTACTGGTACACTGTTCCATCCAACCAACACACAAACTCCCCCCGGGCTCCTAGCTCAATTTTAGCCAAACTTTACAACAGTTAACATTTTTTTCAATTTTCTGGTAAAAACAGCAATCTTTAACTGTACTCTTTGTATGATTAAATCCTTTGGCACACTGTACAAATAACATTTCTCATATGATCGTCACCAAACACAATGGATTCTCGGAGTGACATCTAAAGGAGAGATTACCATCCCCCCAGAAATTCTGGTAAAAAACATGGCTGCCAATGGCCATCTTATTTTTACTCTTTGTTTGACTAAATCCTTTAGCACACCCTATATTTTACTCTTTGCATCACTAAATTCTTTGGCACACCCTACAGGCCACAACCCTCTTTTGATCGTCATCAAACTTAATATTGATCCTCGATGTGATCTCTAGATGGGAGAATATCATTTTAGTTTTCATTGTTGGCATACAAACAACCCCGTGGTTGTGGGGTTCCACACAGAGGTACCATTATAATCAAAGTAATTGACTTGAAAAACGGGGTGGTACCCGGTAAAGACCAATGTATTGCTGGTAGTATACGGTATCCACATTGGTATCAAGATGGTCACTGCGGTGGAGTTACGGTACTGTTTGGTCAGGGACGTGGCCAAAGGGTCTCCATTGGAGGGTGTCCACTTCGGGAAATTTCAACACTGCACCCCTCCCCTTGATTCCTACCAAAAACACAAGTTTTGCATAATTCCATTTGCACGGTGCACCCCCCCCCCCCCCTTGTACCTCAATAATCAGGCCTAATAGCCTAGATATATTCATAAACCATGGTTCTATATGCCCAGTATCAGAACATTCAGATATCTGAACCTGAAAATTCCACAAATACACAGAACGACACGATGTGTAAATGGGTTTGTCGATACAGCACGAGTGCTGTCGCGGGATGATAAGTTAAATAACTCTTATCTTGATTTTGACCAGAGTAAAGAGATACCAGTACCGGTAATGTGAAATTATTCGCATTAATACTATGTCTTATTAATATTAATATATGTGTTACTGTTAGTTCGAATTGAATTATAATGGAAATGGTAGATACTCAGTTCACTGTTCTACCCTGAAATGCGGTCAGACAAATAGTACCACTTTATATTTAGTGAAGTGATTCTTCTGTCATAAATTAGTTTGGGATTATTCAGGATATCATGCAGTATCGGATATGGGTTGGTTTAAATTTTATATCTAGGCGTCTAATATCTAGTGTGTGTAAGTTCTACAATCGCGTTTTCGACATTTACATGGCAATATGTGCCAGGGGCTGAGGGACTGCAGCCATATGAACGATTTGCAAGCATAAAATTTGGGCAATTTTATGGTGAATTGGTGGAACTTTCGGGCAAAAAAGGTGCTTCGGGTTAATTTCTACATCTACATGAGTGTATACCTATACTTCACATTATTTGTAATGTATTATGCACCTACATGTATATTCAATTATAATAATAATGGGCCAAACTTCTCGGTTACCAAATTTATTTGTTACAGAGTGGCTATTTTATCTCAGGCATGGCATGGCTTGCTATTATATTATTTTATATCAGGCCACCATTGTCACTGCGTGCTGAAATTTCAATAATTTTTCAAAGTCTAAATTAAATCGCCATATGTATATTAGATCCTATCTTCAGCAAAATACATGTAGCTTTACCTACCATATCGTAGTTGAAGTGTGCATGTAATATTCAGTTAATGCAATGAATCATGAGTAGAACCTGGTTGAAATACTACTGTGTGGCGAGTCACACTCGTCTTCGAGCTATATTGAGGCCATGTACATGTATGCATGGTGCTGTAAACGGTTTGTATTGTGAATGGGTAAAATTATCTGCCCGTAAACCCTCATAGTAGACAATTTTATACCAGGTTCTATTCAGTTTTCAGAAATGGAAATTTGCATGGTACATGTACATATTTGGTTAAGATATTTTGGTCAAAGGTGGTAGCTGGAAATTTGGTTTAAATAACCATCAGTAGCAGTGCTCTTGTTTTGTCCATCAGTGTCTCTGGATCACTTTATGTTTTACTTTTACAAACATTTCAGAGTTAATAAATGGCTCATTGTTATTCCGATGAATCTCCAAAATGAGTACTTAGTCCACACTTGACCCAAATAACTAATAGTTGTATTAAATGATATTTTTAAGTCATGTGAATAAACCCCATGTTATGTAGACAAACAGTATGTGAAGAGTATGCGGTAAGCAAAACACTCATCGCCGCGGATACCCTATGCATTAAGTGAACTTTGGTTAGAAATTCCACCAAATTGTCTATAACATAACAGTATAATTAACCCTGACCTTTCAAGATTTTGGTATTGAATAGGTCACTGTGAATCACTCTCCTGAAACATTTCCATGGTGTTGAGTGTTGTGCTTATCGCTCACTCTTTACATGCTGTATAATGTATATGAACAAATGTTCGACTGACACAATGTGTATGGATTTAATGCTTTACTGCATAATGTGATCATGTATGGATTTAATGCTTTATTGCATAATGCGATCCTGTATGGATTTAATGCTTTACTGCATAATGTGATCCTGTATGGATTTAATATTTTACTGCATAATGCCATCCTGTATGGATTTAATGCTTTACTGCATAATGTGATCCTGTATGTATTTATTGGTGCCTCCAAATGCTTTACTGCATAATGTGTATATCACACGCATGTAAATGATCTCCTGTTTAATTGTGGATTTTCTTGTCTTTAGTCGGGGTCAGTTAATAAGAGAATATATCTCGATATATATCACGCATTTTTCGGCCCAAATTTTTTGGTCAAGGTGGCCATAAATGACCCAGCACTTGTTTCGGCCAATTTCCGTTTATTTTCGGACTTTGCCTATTTTCGGACTTTGCCTATTTTTTGCCTATTTTCGAGGCATTGTTGAACTCTTTTCCATAATTTTTTTTGACAGGAAATTTTGTCTCGTCCTACTTAAGACGTTGCCATGGTCATTTGCCACATTTTCCCAATTTTTTTGAATAAGGAATAAGTAACGAAATTCACGCTGCTAATTTGTATTTATGTTCCAATGAACATTACAATTAACTGAAAACAAACTGCTAATGCGTGCCAGACTTTCAGAAACACAGTTTAAGTAACTGTTTTACTGCCGGTCACAAACCCTGTGTACCTTTTAGCACATGTTCAAACCATGTGTACCCTTCAGCACATTTTTTGGTGTGAGTGACCCCTTTACTATTTATTATTCGCTAGATTTGATATATAATTAATTCATTATGTTTCTATAATATACGTTTGAGCAACAGTGACTAACTTGTAATTTATGTGCGCAGTCTCATGTATGGAGCCAAAAAGTAAATTTTCAATGGTCAAGTGTAGTATGCCCAGTTTAGGTATACTATCTATGAGTTTTAATCTTTCATAAATAAATTAAAATATTCGAAGAAAATGTGAATGCTTTACCGCATTCTCACATTAGTAAGGCCGATTTTATGTATGGACTTTTCTCGTGTATTTTTAGAACACATGATTTGGTGAAATATTTCTCACAAAATATCTCCGTTAGACAGACGATTGTCAGTGTGAATTATCGTATGGTCCGCCATAGTTCTGAAATAATCAAATGATTTGCTGTATATAATGCGATCCTGTATGGATTTAATGCTGTACTGCATAAAGCGATCCTGTATGGATTTAATGCTTTACTGCATAATGCATTCCTGTATGGATTTAATGGTTTACTGCATAATGCGATCCTGTATGGATTTAATGGTCTACTGCATAATGCTATCTTCTATGGATATAATGCTTTACTGCATAATGCAATCCTGTATGGATTTAATGTTGTGCTGCATAAAGTGATCCTGTATGGATTTAATGCTGTGCTGCATAATGCGATCCTGTATGGATTTAATTCTGTGCTGCATAATGCGATCCTGTGTAGATTTAATGCTGTGCTGCATAATGCGATATAATGCGATCCTGTGTGGATTTAATGCTGTGCTGCATAATGCGATATAATGCGATCCTGTGTGGATTTAATGCTGTGCTGCGATCCTGTCAGTGTGAATTATCATATGGTCAGCCGTAGTTCTGAAATAATCAAATGCTTTGCTGTGGGCGATCCCCCATGTGAATCAGCTTATGCCTCGTCAGGTGACTCGATCCAGTAAATGATTTCTCACACACATCACATTGTTACGGGCGATCCCCGGTGTGGATCCTCTTATGCGTCGTCAGGCTACTCGACAGGGTAAATGATTTCTCGCACATATCACATTGATGCGGGCGATCCCCGGTGTGGATCCTCTTATGATTCGTCAGGTCACCCGAAACAGTAAATTATTTCTCGCACATATCACATTGATACGTGCGATCCCCCGTGTGAATCCTCTTATGTTTCGTCAGGTGACTCGATCCAGTAAATGATTTCTCACACATATCACATTGATACGGGCGATCCCCGGTATGGATGCTCTTATGTTTCGTCAGATGGCCCGACTGGGTAAATGATTTCTCGCACATATCACATTGATGCGGGCGATCGCCCGTGTGGATCCTCTTATGTCTCGTCAGGCTACTCGACTGGGTGAATGATTTCTCACACATCACATTGATACGGGCGATCCCCGGTATGGATGCTCTTGTGTGTCGTCAGGTCACCCGAAACAGTAAATGATTTCTCACACACATCACATTGTTACGGGCGATCCCCGGTGTGGATCCTCTTATGTCTCGTCAGGCTACTCGACTGGGTAAATGATTTCTCGCACATATCACATTGATGCGGGCGATCCCCGGTGTGGATCCTCTTATGATTCGTCAGGTCACCCGAAACAGTAAATGATTTCTCACACACATCACATTGTTACGGGCGATCCCCGGTGTGGATCCTCTTATGCGTCGTCAGGCTACTCGACTGGGTGAATGATTTCTCGCACTTATCACTTTGATGCGGGCGATCCCAGGTGTGGATCCTCTTATGATTCGTCAGGTCACCCGAAACAGTAAATGATTTCTCGCACATATCACGATCCCCCGTGTGAATCCTCTTATGTTTCGTCAGGTCACTCGAAAAAGTAAATGATTTCTCGAATACATCACATTGATACGGGCGATCTCCGGCGTGGATTCTCTAATGTCTCGCCAGGTGACTTGACTCAGTAAATGATTTCTCGTACACGTCACATTGATACGGGCGATCACCCGCGTGGATTATCTTATGTCTCGCCAGGTGACTTAACTCAGTAAATGATTTCTCGCACACGTCACACTGGTATGGGCGATTTCCGGTGTGGATCTTCTTATGGGTCGTCAGGGTACTCAGCAGAGTAAATGATTTAATGCTTTACTGCATAGTGCGATCCTGTATGGATTTAATGTTGTGCTGCATAATGCAATCCTGTGTGGATTTAATGCTTTACTGCGATCCTGTCAGTGTGAATTATCATATGGTCAGCCGTAGTTCTGAAATAATCAAATGCTTTGCTGTGGGCGATCCCCCGTGTGAATCAGCTTATGCCTCGTCAGGTGACTCGATCCAGTAAATGATTTCTCACACACATCACATTGATACGGGCGTTCCCCGGTATGGATCCTCTTATGCGTCGTCAGGCTACTCGACTGGGTAAATGATTTCTCGCACATATCACACTGATGCGGGCGATCCCCGGTGTGGATCCTCTTATGATTCGTCAGGTCACCCGAAACAGTAAATGATTTCTCGCACATATCACATTGATACGGGCGATCCCCCGTGTGAATCCTCTTATGTTTCGTCAGGTGACTCGATCCAGTAAATGATTTCTCACACATATCACATTGATACGGGCGATCCCCGGTATGGATGCTCTTATGTTCCGTCAGATGACTCGATCCAATAAATGATTTCTCACACACATCGCATTGATACGGGCGATCCCCGGTGTGGATCCTCTTATGCGTTGTCAGGTGATACGACTGGGTAAATGATTTCTCGCACATATCACATTGATGCGGGCGATCGCCCGTGTGGATCCTCTTATGTCTCGACATGCTACTCGACTGGGTGAATGATTTATCACACACATCACATTGATACGGGCGATCCCCGGTATGGATGCTCTTATGGGTCGTCAGGTCACCCGAAACAGTAAATGATTTCTCACACACATCGCATTCATACGGGCGATCCCCGGTGTGGATCCTCTTATGCGTCGTCAGGCTACTCGATTGGGTAAATGATTTCTCGCACATATCACATTGATGCGGGCGATCGCCCGTGTGGATCCTCTTATGTCTCGTCAGGCTACTCGACTGGGTGAATGATTTCTCGCACATATCACATTGATGCGGGCGATCCCCGGTGTGGATCCTCTTATGATTCGTCAGGTCACCCGAAACAGTAAATGATTTCTCGCACATATCACATTGATGCGGGCGATCCCCGGTGTGAATCCTCTTATGTTTCGTCAGGTCACTCGAAAAAGTAAATGATTTGTCACACACATCACATTGATACGGGCGATCTCCCGCGTGGATTCTCTTATGTCTCGTCAGATGACTCGATCCAATAAATGATTTCTCGCACACGTCACACTGGTATGGGCGATTTCCGGTGTGGATCTTCTTATGGGTCGTCAGGCTACTCAGCTGAGTAAATGATTTCTCGCATATATCACACTGATATGGCCGATCACCCGTGTGGATTCTTTTATGTGTAGTCATGCTACTCAGCTGAGTAAACGATTTATCGCACACATCACACCGATTCGGGTGGTCACCCGCGTGGATCATCTTATGTAAAGGAACATTCCGTAGTTGAGAGGTAAACTCCGACCCGGTGTTTCTCTCCTCTCCAGTTTCCTTTGCTGATAGATCCATCGCTCAGTACATAGTAACAACGGAATGGCTGACTAAATATAACAGAATATATAATGCAAGAGTTTATCAGAAAGACGATGCAGTTAGATTCGTGTGACATGTCCAATGAAACGCTCCTGTACTGAACAAACGCGTCATATAAAATAAAAATATGTCAGCAACGAAAGGGAATTTCTTAAAGTGGTTTCAAACAGCGGAGGTCGGAATAGAACAATGTAATTTACATAGTCTATGTTACAGATAGACACCTCGTTGGTATTTGATATGCGGGAGAAACAACACGGGCGTGACCGGAGGCCGGACACGGGTTGATTCTTGATATTCTTAAGGTGTCTGCCTTACTATAGCACATTTATGACCGTCTGGTGGTTCAAGATGTTAGAAACCAAGCCGACCGATACCACTGCAATAGGAGTGTTGGTGGTGACAGCTGTCAGTGGCAGGTCGTTACCTGAGTGTCATCTGTATGAAAATGGCTCGCCACTGAGCAGTTGTCACCACTTCAAATTTCTGGCGCATCGACGATGTAGAAGCGTGATTCCCATTGGCTTCGGTGTGTGGACGTCTCTCATTGGCTTTGCCACGACGAGCGCCCCCACACCCGATGGTTTTAGAGGCCAGGACGAGCGCCCCCACACCCGATGGTATAAGAGGCCACGACGAACACCCCCACACCAGATGGTATAAGAGGCCACGACGAGCACCCCCACACCCGATGGTATAAGAGGCCACGACGAGCACCCCCACACCCGATGGTATAAGAGGCCACGACGAGCAGCCCACAACCAATGGTATAAGAGGCCACGACGAGCACCCCCCACACCCAATGGTATAAGAGGCTCATGTTTTTCCAAATCGTCGGTTCATATTTATTCTAGTGAGCCCGGATCGCTCGTGAGTTGTGTGGTCGTTCTGCAAAGAACTTAGCTGCCCGAGCGATTCGGAGTGAGCGACTCTTGATTTGGCAGGGGATTATGTTGCTGTCGTTGTCGCTGCCTTGGATAGACTGCGCATTGTGGATACCTTTAGCTGGACTCTAACCCAGGCTAAAGGAGGCAATGTAAGTCTATCCTTGGAGAATCGGGCTGCTCCAGAGTACCCTCTGCTGGCGGTACCTCGGAATCTGAATTCCGCCAGCGACCTGCCATCCGGTACGGGGACTTGGACATCTGGGACCAGGCCAAGAAGACAGGAAAGAGGAAGAAGACACCGTCGCGTCGACGCAGGGACGCTGACATGCAGGCCAGATGGAGAAGGGGTTAGCTGAGAGACGCACAATTTCCCCCACTTGGTCTCCCTCGACGATATCTCCACCAGTAGCAGGGACGCCGTTGATCTGCCGGAGGTTCCTGCTATTATCGTCGCCGAGGTCAGCGGAGACAGGGACGCGGACACCACCCCGATGTTCCTGCCGCTGAGTTCGGGGTGGAGATGGACACGTTGCCACATTGGACACCGGAATACCATCACAGCCCGGTGTCCTACATCTCCACCACCAGCAATACGAGCATCAACAACAACACCAGCACCGCCGGACTGTTGAAGAGGTCATCAAGAGTGCGCTGGAGTCTCCGACAGAAGCCAACAGATTTATGGCAGAGGTCAAGGCCGACAACCTGAGATTCCAGCAACAACAAGAAGAACGAAGAACAGCAATGACAACGACAACTAGATGAAGAGGTCAATGTATTGCTGAGACAGTACGGAGTGGAGCCCCCTCAACCCACATCAGAAGAAACACAGCAGCAGCGAAAGAAAAAGAAGGGAAAACAAATCATAAGTCTAGATCAATTTTTCACCTTCACCACTGTTATGTTAATGTTTTACCATTTCATAACCCCTTTCATCAGTCCAAAGTGGGTTGTAACAAAGGGCATGCTGCCCTTTCAAATTGTTATGGCCATTTCGTTGGAACGAAATTATAGCACGAAATTGGGACATATTATTAGTATCATTATTTATACTTAAGCAAAAGCATACACGCTTTCACTTCCGGTAGATTTCGTAGCTACGGGTACGAACGTTTTTCGTCCGATCTTTACTGGTGATTCATTTAGATGTGAACGTTTGCTATTCTATTCCTATACACTGTATTAATGACATACAGTAGGTAGTGATGGTTACAATACACCAAATACAAATTAGTAGAGTGATTTCCCTGGCACTACCAAGCTAGGATCAGCATAAACAAAAATTCTGGCAGCTGAATGGTCAATAATACATGGATGAAAAGTGCACGAAAAAATGCACAAATGTGTTTCCCGTCGAGAAACATCAAATATAACCACATGGTAAACGGTTATGGCTGTTCAAGTGGCGAATAATTTATGGGAGGTGTTTGTGTTCTTTTCGATGTCATTTTTTTTCTCAATGTTAAGGGTGGTGTGACGTTTGTCAAGCTGCAGTGTGATTTACCACGCTAACAAGTACTGTTTGGCACATTTCTGTGTGTCTAAAAGGACGTTCTTTAATTTCAAATACTCGTGCATGGTCAAAGCTTGCCTGCGAATATAGACCAGCGGGATTTGTTAACACTGAGGCCTATGTAAATCATTTGGTGTATTGTAACCTATAGTGAAAAATGGTCGTTTTTCAGATTTCTGCTCTGAAACAAGTCCCGTGCTCATAATGCCCATGAATCAAATTGGAAACATAAAGCACGCGATACGACAGCTTATTTGGCGCCGGAGTCGTCCAATAAAATTAGAAACTAACCCCTCTGATGCTATTTCTGCTTCTCGTTGTAGAACCGAAAATTACCATTTTCGACCTATTTTTGGGCCCAATGGTGCCCCTTTAATGAATGTGAGACCATATTTGTTGGTGTCCGACATCCTAGATGAACGACAAGGCAGATTTATCTGGTTTGGGCACGACATGAGAGTAAAGCGTGACGTCAGATGGACCATACCCTAAAATATGATGCAAAATCGGACCCGATTCGGGTCGAACTAAGTTGAATTGCCCCTGTTAGATGACAGGTTGACAAAAAAGCCTACCATGGAAGTTTGCAGAAATGGTTCGACTATCCAACGCGCACAGATTTCGGCCAATAAATATACTCTTGTGAAGGGACAATTTTGGTTTTCTGTCGATTTTTTTCGAAAATTGTGTAGGTGCACCCAATGTGAAACCTAAGTGCGCCCAATTCGCCTAGCGAATCGTATGGCATATTTCCTGGGAGTGGTATTTACAAGCTATCAGATCGACAACCTGTATGTACATTGTCATTGTTTAAATTCAGCTAAAATGAAAAAAAATTGACATTGTTTGCAAATTCAGCTATGGGTGGTGCCAGAAAAGGGTTAATAAAGTAAGAACACAGACATATTTAGAATCAAATTTATTTATTTTGACGTGAGTATATAAATGGACGCAATATAACATCGTTTGGGCGACTTTCTTTACCTTCCGGTGACTACTATAGGTTACAATACACCAAATACAAATTAGTAGAGTGATTTCCCCTGGCACCACCAAGCTAGGATCAGCATAACAAAAATTCTGGCAGCTGAATGGTCAATGATACATGGATGAAAAGTGCACGAAAAACTGCACAAATGTGTTTCCCGTCGAGAAACATCAAATATAAACACATAGTGAACGGTTATGGCTGTGCAACTGGCGAATAATTTATGGGAGGTGTTTGTGTTTTTTTCTATGTCATTTTTTTCTCAATTTCAAGGGTAGTGTGACGTTTGTCAAGCTGCAGTGTGATTTACCACGCTAACAAGTACTTTTTTGGCATATTGCTGTGTGTGTAAAAGGACGTTCTTTAATTTCAAATACTCGTGCAGGGTCAAAGCTTGCATGCGAATATATACCAGCGGGATTTGTTAACACTGAAGCCTATGCAAATCATTTGGTGTATTGTAACCTTATCAGTCAAGTAAATACAATAACGTCTGCAAAATTCCCTCTGAATTAATATTGATATACATACTTTATACTTAAGACGTTACCATGGTCATTTTTTGAATGAGGAATAAGTAACGAAATTCACGCTGATAATTTGTATTTATGTTCCGATGAACATTACAATTAACTTAAAATAAACTGATAATGCGTGCCAGACTTTCAGAAACACTGTTTAAGTAACTGTTTTAGTGCCGATCACAAACCTTGTGTACCGTTTAGCACATTTTCAAACCATTTGTACCCTTCAGCACATTTTTTGGTGAGAGCGACTCTTTCACCATTACTATTCGCTAGATTTGGTATATTATTAATAATTAATTCATTGTGTTTCTATAATATACTTTTCCGCAACAGTGACTAACATGTAATTTATGTGCGCAGTCTCGTGTGTGGAGCCGAAAAGTAGTATGCCCAGTTTAGATATGCTATCTATGAGTTTTAATCTTTTATAAATAAAGTAGAAATATTCGAAGAAAAAGTGAATTCTTTACTGCATTCTCACATTAGTAAGGCCAATTTTACGTATGGACTTTTCTTGTGTATTTTTAGAACACATGATTTGGTGAAATAGTTCTCACAAATATCTCCGTTAGACAGACGATTGTTAGTGTGAATTATCGTATGGTCAGGCATAGTTCTGAAATAATCAAATCGTCTGGACTAATATCACACCCGTGTATACTAACTTGTGTATATTTTACTTATGTTCTGACGAAAGAATGTATATAACCAGGTAACTCTTGTAGACGATTGAAGACTGCTGACATGCGCAAATGTTTACTGGCACGCATCACATTGATACGGCCGATCTCCTGTGTGGATACCCGTGTATGATTCGTCAGAGGAATGATTTCAGTGAATGATTTCTCGCACATATCACATTGGTAACCGCGATACACCGTGTTGATCCCCTTATGTGTAGTCAAGTGACTCGACTGGGTAAATGAGTTATCATACACATCAAATTCATACGGCCGATCCCCGGTATGCATTCTCTTATATTTCGTGAGGTTACTTGACTGAGTGAATGATTACTCGCCCACATCACATTGATTCGGGCGATGCCCCGTTCGGGCCGTGTGTATCCTCTTATGTCTCGCCACATCACTCGAATACGTAAATGATTTCTTATACACATCGCATTGATACGGGCGATCCACCGTGTGCATCCTCTTATGTTGCGTCAGGGCACTCGACTGAGTGCCTTAGGCTATGGGGCCGAACCGGTGGGAAAACATGACCTACAATTGGGGCATCAGCATCGCTCTGTTTAAGGGCTGTGCCATCAACTGGAAAGTCAAAGGGTAAAGAACCAATAGGCAACAAGTGGTTCCTATCTAAAGTTCTTTGCTTTTCATCTTTTAAATTAAAAACAGGAATGTCAGAATTGAGATTTCATAGTATAAACTTCTGAATAATATTTGTCTGCCAACTTATGTCTGCCTTCGAAAGCTAATGTCTTTACTAAGACCCTGTCACCTACATGTATCGTTGCACCACGAAAATTTCTATTGTAATATTTGGCATTTCCACTCTGTGCTAATCTGCAATAATCAGAAAGTCTCTGGCTAAGGTCTGAAACATAATCACAGTTAGAAATGATCAGAATCAGGTTTATTCAGACCACATAAAATATCAAGAGGTAATCGTGGTTCTCTTCCGAAGATCAACTGAAAAGGAGCAAAACCAGTAGTTTCATGCCTAGTATAATTGTAAGCATGCACAAGAGAACATATGTGAGATTTCCAATCATGTTTCTGGTCAGGAGTAAGAGTACCTAACATACTGATAAGTGTGCGATTAAATCGCTCTGTAACACCATGCCCATCGTATGATAAGGAGTAGTTCGGGATTTCTTGATGCTGCAAAAGTTCAGAAATAAGTTGAGATTCAAAATTAGCAACTTGATCACTATGAATACGTTGCGGATAACCATAATTAATAAAGAAATATATGAGCATTTGCCAGGGTGCGGATTGATAATATGATATATATGGACATTAGCCAGGGTGGGGATTGATAATATGATATATATGGGCATTAGCCAGGGTGGGGATTGATAATATGATATATATGGGCATTAGCCAGGGTGCGGATTGATAATATTATATATATGGGCATTAGCCAGGGTGCGGATTGATAATATTATATATATGGGCATTAGCCAGGGTGGGGATTGATAATATGATATCTATGGGCATTAGCCAGGGTGGGGATTGATAATATGATATCTATGGGCATTAGCCAGGGTGGGGATTGATCACAACCCAAAAGGGTATTGCGTAACCGACGCAAGTATAGTTGTGACGTCACTAATGTATATAATCCGTCAACATGAAAAAATTGTTTTTACATCCGGGCGATTCAGACCTATGGGCCCCAGTGGTGGCCGCCATGTTGGAATAGAATTGACAAATTGATAAAACGAATTTATTTAGCTTCTTCGATCAGCCTCCCCATAGCAACACTATTACATTTGAAACACAAAATCAACCTTATTCAAAATTAAATGCTCAATGTGGATTTAGCTGACACGGGCGCATAGCATTCGGCAAACCTCGCCAGATTCCGTACCGTTACAGTTTGAAAAGTACGTCCCCATGGCAGGCCATAGCAACGTTGGAAATGATGACGTAATTTTGTTACAAAATGGTGGCGCTCTCTTATTTGCGAAATTTGAAATTGAATTGCGTGTTATTGTTATCGCTCGTATTTTAAATGTACAACGGTATCACAGCACGTAAGCGTTAAGAACAAACGATAAAGCACAAGCGAAGATAGCACAACGAGCCTATTACTGGAATGACTTTAGAGTCAAAGCAGTCAAAAGAAGAAGAATAACAACAACTTGTTTTGAACTTGAACTTGGAAGTTTAAAAGTGAAAATCAGTCAGTCGGAAAGAAACTCAATGACGAATCTGTGACTGAAAAAAATATGAAAATGAAGGTCACTGGAGTGAAATGTGGACTGGTCTGTGCAGACTGATCACCACGGCGATTTGACTTGTCCTGTTATTGTTCACTTTTAAGTCTGTTTTCACCTGGACTGGTTAGACTTAGAGTTGCATCTGCAAGCGGCAAATTGTTCAGTCAACTAACTACTTCTCCAAATAGTAAATTTAATTGTTAATATCTAACACTGTCAGGTCAAGCCTCAACTTGGGTCAAGGAAATCAGAAAATGGACATTTTAGAGCTGACTGATTTACTCATTTACTATAGACAGTATAGTTCAGTCATGAACCGTTGAACGTAGCGCGTAGCTGGAACTTGTGAAGCAGTATTCGGTGAAAGCGGTCATGTGGCCTACTAATCTAATAATATTAGGATTGTATTAGTCAATTTAGTGATTACAGATTAGTAAATTTAGTTATCAACGACTTCAGGCTCAGCCTCACCCACTCACTGTGAATGTGACTCAGGTCAAAATACAAGTTTAGCCATCTACAGAGCAGTCAACACACAGATGTAACAAACATGTAAAGCCCAGTGAATTGGTGACTAACAAAGTGAGTCATCTATCTTCTTGTTGAGTGAAGGAAAAGAAGAACATCTCCCAATCCCACTTGGTCTCGGCACACTGCAGAGTTCATGCAGTGACTGGTGAGAGCAGAGGATATGCTTCTGGACCAACTTTCCATCTGTGTGTATGAATTATGTTTCCTGTGATGGAGACATCAAGTTAGATATAATAATTATAATGCACGGTGATTAGTTTTAGCATTCTCACATATTAAATAATTCATGATTTTAACACTGCGTTCTCGATTTAAACCTTAAGCATTAAGCGGGAGCTTGACCAGCATGGCTAGCGTATATATTAACTAGTGACTTTTGTGGAAAAATTATTAAATATAGCCCTGCGTACTTGCTATTGTCGACTTGACACATTGGGATTGGAATAATATGTATGCTAAATATAATAATTCCAGGCCAACTTAGTTGAACTGTCACGACCTTCTTGTTATACATGTACATGACTAATGAGGCAATCATATAAATGTTTAATCTAGTAGCATTTTCTCAGACCATGCCATGAATATCTATGTATCTATGCCCGTCAAGAATGATATATTCCACCAGTACAAAGTGTTTGCTGTTGCGATAGGGAAGTAACTAGTACAGTTAATAAATTATGAAATACATTTGATTAATAATGTGTGTCATAGAATGTGAAGATCCAACTTTGAAATGGCAAGATTTAAGTGACTTTGTGGTGGATTTTGCTTTGCGTCCCTTATACTAATGTCAGTCCTCCCGGGCAATTATTAAAATGTTTATATACTATCAGATGCCTAACAATAGTGTCAGCATGTGCCGCATGATTAGTAATTTTAGATAAAATTCTCAACGATCATTAAGTTTTTTCGCATAGAGACATATATAGAATTAAATTGAAATATAATTAAATAGAATTAAATTTCCATCAATATTGTTAATTTCAGTCTAGGTCTCCGCTATCACAATTATTGATCATCACAATGATTAGACATCTGAGAGTACGATATAAGCTCACAAAAGTCATGCACAAGCATGCTATCTCGAGCTGGGATCACCCTTAATACTTGTTTCTCATCATCTACTTTACAGATGGGGTCACCCCTAAGTAGTAACGGTATAGGAAACACACCGAACATACCACTATTGCACAATGACATCAGTAATTTGTTTGATTTAAATTATTTAGCCCCAAAACAATAGTCATTTGGCAAATTATCTCATTCCTTTTCGAAGTGCCTGTATTCTACTGAAGGTGGATCCTACCAGGGCCATAAATTATGTCTCATTGAGTCATTGTGTCCCATCCATGTAAATCGCTGAAAGTCAAGCATACATAAACCTCTATAAATAAATCAGATGTGGCTATGTGAAATGTGCAATAAATCCCCGTTTTCATAAAAATGTATTCAGTATTATATGTAAATTTATCCAATTAAGATATTTTTCCCTTAAAGGTCCTCAATCCGAATCAATAGTCCCCATATCATCAGATTCCAACAAGAAGAAGATTTTTTGAAATGCCGCTTCAGTTGACAGAATTAATTGCTCGAAAATAATGCAAACTGCAGTCAATTATGGCATAAAATTGACAAAAAACCTGTAATTTATAAACTTTTTGCTCAACGATTATTGCTGGTTTGTCAAACATCTGACACACACACAAAAAAACCAGTTGATTTTAGAGTTATCCATCTTCATCTGCAATTTGGTCAGAGAAAGTATTCTCGTCTGCTGGGCCACGTAAAATTAAAATGATAGATTTTAAAAATCGATATCTGATCACTCTGAGCTTTGATGTTGTGGGTTCCTCGACTTGAATCAAATATTTTTCACCTCCGAAGTCAAAGAAATAGTAATCTGCGAGGGTTAATTCGGATTGAGTACCTTTAAAATTGCAAAAATTAAATTAAATAATTTTGCCTTGAAAATTGGTTGCTTGGACAGATTCAACCTTCACCTGATGATTGCATTTTGAAGAAATATAGTAACATGTGCTATATGGCTAATATCTCTTGACTGGTGCCATGGATATTGGTCTGGACATTAGAGTAATGTTAGAGGCAATATCTCACTCTGACCCATGTCTAACTGTGGCCCACATTCCCATATTCCTCTATATCTGGTGGTGCAACATATTCTCGTGCAAATAGGTTTATTTGTACCTAAATATTCACATATGTTCATATTTTTTTTATCATTTAAATTTGTTTAAATCAAAATTTAGAAAAACTAACGCCATTATACACTCTGCCAGGGCACCAGAGTCACCACACCAAATTTCTTTGAAATTTGAGCACCAATATTAACAAAGACATGTTGGTCTCAACTTTACTCCAGTCTTATATATGTATATATAAAAAGTCCCATGAAACATGTATACATTTTGATGGACGTGTCATGGGCTCTTCATACAGGATCGGGTTCATTATTCCGAAGGTTCCATATTCCGAAGGGTCGCTATTCGAAAGGTTCTTATTCAGAAGGTTCGCTATTCTGAAGGTATGCTATTCTGGGCGTATTTAACCAGAAATGATGGACAACTCTAATACCAAGTAGTTATTATTACCACGATTTTACAGTTATCCGTCTTTATCTGGAAGACCGCCTGTTTGACCTCGTCCTGGCACGATTAGGCCCAGAAACAATAAAAATAGCAAACTGCAAAGATCGATATCTAATTACTCTGAGCTTTGATGGGTGGGTTCCTCGACACTAATCAAATAATTTTTTCCCACCAAACCAAAGAAAGAGTAATTTAGCAGCGTCTTATCGGATTGAGTACCTTTAAGTTATATCCTTCATAAAAAGAGTCTTATGATAAAAAAAACCCTCTCAATACTTTAGAATATAGAATGAAACTTCAAAATAAGAAGTTATAAAAACCTACTGAATATTGAGGGATACAGAGAACCCTGGGAATAGCGAACCTTCGGTATAATGAACCTTGGGAATAGCTAACCTTTGGACATAAGAGTGTCATGTCGCCGTCCTACGGTCCATACGCACTGGCGTGATCGCATATCCCAAGTTGGCCAGAAATACAGGCACTCCTATGAAGCATACATTTATAATTGTATAGATGGACGTATGTGTTTTGGGTTGTCCATATGTACTGACGTAATCATATTAATATGATATCTATGGGCATTAGCCAGGGTGGGGATTGATAATAAGCGACTTGCCAATCTCGACCGGAAGCGCCGCCATTTTGATATGATGTATTTGTCCCCGCATGTTTTTCCAGCGTCGTTATTTATTTTCGATTCGCGATGCCTGCGTTTCTGTTTTATCTTATTTGTCCCCGCCAGAACAATGGTCCCAGCGTGTTGACAGTGATATGGTGGTTATTTTAAAATTGCATCTATAGTACAAGAAGGGTTTAGACAGGAACAAAATGGTAATAATAATAATAATAATAATAATAATATAATAACTAATTATGTTGAAATGCCTTTGTATTTCAAGCCTATAATATACGGTAGTAAAATGTACGATTGTCTGTTTCCAAAGCATGTGCTGAATATATGTATCTCTCATAGAATATAGGAATGGTCGACCACTATTAGTCCATGTCGATAATTTCTACTCTGGCTACGCACGTATAGAGATTATATTCCACCCGTTTGAAATGTATGAACTGTGTTATGTTCTGACGGGGATCTTCGTAGCATTCAACACACAAAGCAGGCAATATATTTCTTGTTAGTGCACATGTTCCTTGATAATATATTTCACAGTAGGGGGCATGGTACCCGGAAATAATTCCACGAATGTAAGGGATGCAAATCAGACTTGGCAATTTGACATAGTTCATGCATGCAATCTCGAGCTGGGACCTACACTTATACTGTGGAATGTCCTTCAATATCGGTACATAGTTATTACCGAGGAACAGGTACTACTCAAGAAATATATTATAGCTGCAATGTTTGTGTCAATCTTTAATATAAACTTCCCTGGCAGGACATAAACACGTTCCCATTATTTGAGGTGGTGGATTATGATCTCTATACGGACATAATCAGAGTAGAGATTCATGGCATGAATTTTATCAGACACAATGTGGGGGGGGGGTGAATATGGGTGTGTCGGGGCCGGAAAATGGGTAATGAATTATTTTCCTACACTGAAATTTACCGACGTTGTCCTTTATTAATCTTATATCTATATATCATTTAGAACACATTTAAAGGTACTCAATCCGAACAGAGGGTCCCCATCTCAACAGATTCCAACAACAACAATCCGATCAGAGGGTCCTATATTACTATTTCTTTGGCTTAGGGGGTAAAAAATATTTGATTCGAGTTGAGGAACCCATCAAACAAAGCTCAGAGTTATTAGATATTGATTTTTGAAATTTGTTATATACTCGAGATGAGTACTAATAATTGCCTTCAACTGCCGTAATCTGCTCGGGATGTGTACACCAAAATCTATTCAAACAGACAAGGATGGTTAACTCTAAAATCAAGTGGTAATAATAACGCAATTTTGACTGAGTTCTGGGCCAGAAAGTATTCCCGATAATGAAAAATAATAGATTTCTAAAATCGATATCTAACAAATCTGAGCTTTGATGGGTGACTTCCTCGACTCGATTCAAATATTTTTGACCCCCCCCCCGAAGCCATTGAAATAGCAATTGAGAGGAGTTTTATCGGATTGAGTACCTTTAACTTCATGTGGGCCGGGGCCTATATGGTCTGAATTTCCAATAGCGGTATAAATGCAAGCATTCTGCCAAACATAACTCGATGTTGCCAAGTTTGTGCTAACAATATTATGTCGGCATTATCGTGTCTATGTATGTTGCTGTCAGTCATTGGACTCAATGATTACATAAAACAATTATTTTATTTTATACCACACTTATAAAAGTAAGATTACAGTTAGGTCATGTACGGTGCTCATGACAATGTGTCGAACCTGTTTCGGTGTTAATTGGAGAGTTTACCTCATTAAAGCTCGATATCGTGGTCAACATTCATGGAAAGATGCAGGGCAGATCGAAAATTCAAACACGAGTCAGAATGAGTGAAGGTTTCATTGAGTAATTTATACGTGGCGGCGAAATATGGGGTCGAATTGATACCTCTATATTCAATAGATTACCTAACTTTTTCTTATATATATTTTAACTGGCGATATAATTTTTTAAATTAATAATAAAGGCAAAAAAAGTGCTGAAGGGTACACATTTTGAAATTGTGATGAAGAATACATATGTTTTTAAATCTCGTTCTAAATGACGTTTAGTTTTCGTGACTGTCATGAGTTCTGTCATTAATTGTTACGTTCCAATGAACATTAAAATCAATTGAAAACAAATATGATGGCCGCCAGGTTTTCACAGTTTAATTAACGGTGTTAGTGCAGACCAGAATCCTGTGTATATATGCCCGTGTGTGCCATTCAGCACATTTACAAACCATGTGTACCATTCGGCACCTTTTTATTGGTGAGAGTGACCCCTTCAGCAAAAAAAAGGCTTCAGCCGTAAAACTATAAGCCCGCGTGTGAGCGACAGACGTAATATAGACGCACGGAGTAATTATAATTATAATGCAAAATGTAAACATGGGGATTAATCCATGTAGTAACAACTCGTTCTTCCAGACATCAAACCATAGTTTCTATCCGCATACTGACAGGCCCTGGACCTCCAATCAGTCACCACATGGCTACACAATACACACCTACAATATTATTTCACACCCAAGGAATGGATCTGATGTGAATTCCAGTGGCAATTTCGAGTTATATTTGCCAGAATACTTGCATTTGTACCGCTATTAGATCCTCAGACCATATATATAGACCTCCAACTTGCAGTTAATATGCCTCTAAATGATAAATATTCATGTATATAAAAGTCTTTATACCATCAATAAAGGACAGCATGAGTAAATTTTAGCGTAGGAACAAAATTGCCCTACTTACCTTTTCCGGCCCAGAGACACACACCCTCCCGCCTTGTGTCTGGAATAAATATGCAGACCCCCCCCCTTTGCCAGGGAGGTTATATATTTGGCTAGATCATTGCATGTCATGAATCTCTACTCTGACTACGTCGGTATAGAGATCTTAACCCTTTACCCAACAGAACGCCCAGAAACGCCCTAACAGCCTAAATTATCTTCGGTCTGTCTCAATAAAACCATGGAAATATGGGTATCATTGGAACCGGCTCATTGAGCACATTGTGATAGTTACAGTTATGCCCTGTGCCAATGCATTCTCTTATATATGCGAGTCGACCATAGGTCGCCTCGCATATATAAGAGAATGCATTGGCCTAAAAAAAACTTTTTTTTAACACTTTTTACCATTTTTTCTTTAATATGTGTTAAGCCAATGCATTCTCTTATATATGCGAGGCGACCTATGGTCGACTCGCATATATAAGAGAATGCATTGGCACAGGGCCCTTCTGTTGGGTAAAGGGTTAATTCACGAGTTCAAATCATGTTCATGTTCTGACATGGAAGTTTATAACATTGATAAAACATTGCAGCTATAATATATTTCATAGTAATATAAGTGTTCCTCGGTAATAATAATAATATACCGGTATTCCACAGTAAGTGTAGGTCCCAGCTCGAAATTGCATGCATGAACTATATAAATAATTTTTTGAGTAAAATCTGATTTCCATCCCTAGCTTACAGTCGTGGAATTTCTTTCGGGTAATCAATGCAACGTTTATTTCGATATCGACTCACAAACGTGGCAAAACTCATGCAATCTGGAATTGGTACCATGGCCCCCTACTGTGAAATAGATTATTAAGGAACAAAGAAATATATTCCCTGCTTTGTGTGTTGAATGCTATGAATTAGTTCCCCTTCAGAACATAACAAAGTTCCCGTATTTTAAACGGGTGGAAAATAATCTCTACGTGCGTAACCAGAGTAGATATTAATGAAATGGTCTAATAGTTCTCGATCATTCCTATATTCTATAAGAGAGAGAAGTACATTCAGCACATACATGCTTTGGAGACAGACAATCGTACGGTACAATTTACTACCATATGTAGGCTTATTTGTTATTTTATTATTATGTTCCTGTCTACACCCGCTTGTACTATAGATGCAATTTTAAAATAACCACCAAATTATTGTCAACACACAGGGACCATTGTTCTCACAGGGACAAATAAGATATAACAGAAACGCAGGCATCGCTGGAAAAACATGCGGGGACAAATACGTCATATCAAAATGGCGGCGCTTCCGGTCGAGATTGGCAAGTCGCTTATATAATATCTATGGGCATTAGCCATGGTGGGGATTTATAATATGATATCTATGGGCATTAGCCAGGGTGGGGATTAATGGCATCATCTAATTAGTTGAGTGCTAATGGATTGAATTTTAAATGAAAGTGTCAATAAAATGTCATCGTTTAACCCTTTCAGTGCCAAGGATCAACCCATATACCCTGTGTCAATGCATGCTCTTATATATGCGAGTCGACAATAGGTCGCCTCGCATATATAAGATAATGCATTGGCCTAACAATTTTTCATCATTTGTTATTATTTTTTACAATTTTAATAATTCTGTCTTATGTTCTTTTAACTCTTTCAGTGCCAGACTTATTTTGTAGGTTTAGTGCCAGGGAATATTAGGTTTTTCATGGACATCAAAATTATTACTATGAATACTTGATGATAGTTTTGAGTTATAACATGTCCCTAAGGTTTTATTCAGTTTGTTTTTAAATTCGCTATAGCATGCTTAAAGGTGGATTATCTCTTTGTAAACATGTATTATATAGTTACTAGCGTATAACATATTAGAATTGAATCGAAGACTCCTGTCCGGAAATGCTTCTATCGATTAATATCCATTTTATTTTCTGGTCTAAAAAGGTGTGTTTGTTCAGCTAACGAACAATAGTAGAAATTTTATTGTACAATTTTGTCACAAATAAACGTTAATTATACTCATTATCGCTTATATCTGTGGAACAAAACAATACAAACAATCAAATTTGGGACATTTGAATATTGGTGCGTAGCCACAGGAACAGCCCAGTGTTCTATATCGCAATATGGTATCATCCGAACGATTCTCACGTCGCAGTTCTCCCCCGTGACTTTACTGGAGCAATATCAAGGTGAAGTAATTAAAGTATTGCTCAATACCTACAGCTTTAAAGGTGGATTATCTCATTGTAAACATGTATTATATAGTTACCAGGGTATAAAATATTAGATTTGAATCGAAGACTCCTGTCCGGAAATGCTTCTATCGATTAATATTAATTTTATTTCGAATATTTTCTGGTTTTAAAAGGCGTGTTTGTTCAGCTAACGAACAATATTGGTTACTGTTAACCAAGACCAGAAATTTTATGGTACAATTTTGTCAGAAATAAACGCCAATTATACTCATTATCGCTTATATCTGTGCAACAAAACAATACAAACAACCAATCTGGGACATTTGGCTTTCGGTGCGTAGCCATAGGAACAGCCCAGTGCTCTATATCGCGATATGGTATAATCCGAATGGTCTGTTCTAAAAATAGTAACATAAACGGTCCCGATTTAATATTCGAAATAAAATCAATATTAAAGGTGGATTATCTCTTTGTAAACATGTATTATATAGTTACCGGGGTATAAAATATTAGATTTGAATCGAAGACTCCTGTCCGGAAATGCTTCTATCGATTAATATTAATTTTATTTCGAATATTTTCTGGTCTAAAAAGGTGTGTTTGTTCAGCTAACGAACAATAGTGGTTACTGTTAACAGAGACCAGAAATTATATTGTGCAATTTTGTCACAAATAAACGTTAATTATACCCATTATCGCTTATATCTGTGGAACAAAACAATACAAACAACCAATCTGTGACATTTGACATTCGTTGCGTAGCCGTAGGAACAGCCCAGTGCTCTATATCGCAATACGGTCTCATCCGAATGGTCGGTTCTAAAAATAGTAACATAAATGGGCCCGATTTAATATTCGAAATAAAATCAATATTAATTGATAGAAGCTTTTCCGGACATATGTCTTCAGTTCATATCTATTATTTTATACCCACGCAACTATTTAAAATTTGTTATTTAAAGAGATAATCCATCTTTAATTGATAGAAGCTTTTCCGGACAGGGGTCTTCAGTTCATATCTATTATTTTATACCACGCAACTATTTAAAATTTGTTATTTAAAGAGATAATCCATCTTTAAACAATACATCAGCAGTAGTCTTTGCAGTTATGTTCCTTGTAGGATAAGCCTGTGCATGTTTAGTAAACTGATCTGTCATAACAAGTACACATGGGTAACCACTTTAGAACAATCAAGAGTAAGAAAATTAATACAAACCAGTTCAAGAGAGAAGTAGTAATGGATACCACATTATGAAACACACAATAATGTTAATATATAATACATTAACAAAAGTATATTATTACACAGGAGCAGCATGACCTATAACTATACTAACTGGCCGTCGTCCTGCTGCCCCTGAATGATAAGTGCAATATCAACTTATGATGGCGTATTTATACAATTTCACACAGACTATTTGGTATTTGGATGGTATTTGGGTGGCCGGTTGGTGCCTACTTTAATATTTTATGTATTCATTTTAATCAACACTGGGTTAGGTTCCCCGACCGGTATGGATCCTCTTGCGTTCCGCCAGGTGACTCGACACACTAAATGATTCTCGCACACATCACAATGATACGGGCGATCTCCCGCGTGCATTCTCTTATGCATATTCAGATTACTCGACTGAGTACACTGTAACTGATTTCTGGTACACATTACATTGATACGGGCGATCACCTTTGTGGATCTTCTTATGAATCGCCAGGTTACTCGATAGAGTAAATGATTTCTCGCACACATCACATTGATACGGGCGATCCCACGGTGTGATTCATTTTATGTGTGACTCAACTGAGTAAAATGATTTATCGCACACATCACATTGATACGGGCGGTCACCTGTATGGATCCTCTTATGTTTCTTCAGGTGACTCGACCGAGTAAATGATTTATGGCACACATCACCTTAATACAGGCGATCCCACATGTGGATCATCTTATGTGAAGACAGATGACTGGACCTACTAAATGATTTATCGCACACATCGCATTGATTCGGTCGATCCCCCGTATGGATGATCTTATGTGAAGACAGGTCACACATCACATCGATACGGGCGGTTTTTCGGGTTACCCAGTGTAGATCGTCTTATGTCTCGTCAGGTGACTCAACTGAGTAAATGATTTCCCGCACACATCGCATTGGTATGGACGATCTCCTGTGGACAATCCCCCGCATGGGTCCTCTTATGTTTCGTCAGGTGGCTGGACTGAGTAAATGATTTCTTGCACACATCACATTGATACGGGCGATCTCCCGCGTGGAATCTCTTATGCATGTTCAGATTACCGAACTGACTAAATGTTTTCTCGCACACATCGCATTGGTACGGACGATCTCCTGTGTGGACCATCTTATGTTTCGTCAGGTGGCTGGACTGAGTAAATGATTTCTCGCACATTAATGAGGGCGATCTCCGGTATGGATCCTCTTGTGTTTCGTCAGGTGACTTGACTCAGTAAATGATTTCTTACACACATCACATTGATGCGGGCTATCCCCGATGTGGATCCTCTTAATGAGGGCGATCTCCGGTATGGATCCTCTTGTGTTTCGTCAGGTGACTTGACTCAGTAAATGATTTCTTACACACATCACATTGATGCGGGCTATCCCCGATGTGGATCCTCTTATGATTCGCCAGGTTACTTGATGTATTAAACGATTTCCTGCACATATCACATTGATACGGGCGATCTCCCGTGTGGATCCTCTTATGTCTCGTGAGGACAAACGATTGAGCAAATGATTTATCGCACAGATCACATTGATACGGGCGATCACCTGTGTGAATCCTCTTATGTTTCGTCAGGACACTCGACTGAGTAAATGATTTATCGCACACGTCACATTGATACGGTTTATCCCCAGTGTGAATCTTTTTATGTCTCGCCATGTTACTCAATTTATTAAATGATTTCTCGCAAATATCACATTGATACGGGTAATCCCGGGTGTGGATCCTCTTATGTGTCGCCAGGTGACTCGACTGAGTAAATGCTTTCTCACAGACATCACATTGATATGGGCGATCCGCGTTGTGGAACATCTTATGTCTCGCCAAGAAACTCGACTGAGTAAATGATTTATCGCACACATCACATTGATGCGGGCGATCCCCGGTGTGGATCATCTTATGTTTCGTCAGGTCACTCGACTGAGTAAATGATTTATCGCACACATCACATTGAACTGGGCGATCCCCGGTGTGGATCCTCTTATGTTTCGTCAGGTGACTCGACTGAGTAAATGATTTCTCGCACACATCACATTGATGCGGGCGATCCCCGGTGTGGATCATCTTATGTTTCTTCAGGTCACTCGACTGAGTAAATGACTTCTCGCACACATCACATTGATACGGGTAATCCCCGGTGTGGATCCTCTTATGTGTCGTCAGGTGACTCGACTGAGTAAATGCTTTCTCGCAGACATCACATTGATAGGGGCGATCCCCGGTGTGGATCATCTTATGTTTCGTCAGGTCACTTGACTGAGTAAATGATTTCTCGCACACATCACATTGGTATGGGCGATCTCCCGCGTGGAATTTCTTATGCATGTTCAGATTACCGAACTGACTGAATGTTTTCTCGCACACATCGCATTGGTACGGGCGATCTCTTGTATGGACCATCTTATGTTTCGTCAGGACACTCGACTGAGTAAATGATTTCTCGCACACGTCACATTGGTACGGACGATCACTTGTGTGGATCCTCTTATGTTTCGTCAGGACACTCGACTGAGTAAATGTTTTCTCGCACACATCGCATTGGTACGGACGATCACTTGTGTGGATCCTCTTATGTTTCGTCAGGACACTCGACTGAGTAAATGATTTCTCGCACACATCGCATTGGTATGGGCGTTCTCCAGTGTGTATCATCTTATGTCTCGTCAGGTAACTCAACTGAGTAAATGATTTATCGCACACATCACATTGATACGGGCAATATCCCGCGTGGATTTTCTTATGCATGGTCAGATTACCTAACTGCGTAAATGATTTCTCACACACATCGCATTGGTACGGACGATCTCCTGTGTGGAACATCTTATGTTTCGTTAGGTTACTCGACTCCGTAAATGATTTTTCGCTCACCCCACACTGATATGAACCATTATGCTTTGTCTTACTGTGCAAACTGCTTGACAACTTTGAGTCCGCAGCCTTATGTGACGTCTTTATCTGCGTGCATTTATAATTTTCAGTCTCCATTGTTGATGGCTCGACCTCCCCATACATGATTTAAATATATGCTATCTGTAAAGACTCATAATCCATATATGTAATGTTTCTATACGGAATCAAATGATCACTCGGCGTACATGAGATTACCCGACTAAAGCTAACAGAAAATCTCACCAAAGAGTTAAATTTATCGAACAGACAATCGATACAGTTAAGTTAAGAAACCATGAGATGAAAATAAAAATATTTCTGTCCAGAAAATGTGTTTGAATAAGTGGTCTTAAGCAGTGGGGTGCGGAATAGAACAATATCGCAATACATAGTTTAGAAAATGTAAATGTATTTGAAATCTTTAGAGCCCAGTAGACGATTATAGTACACAGTGCTCTTGATGATAACATGATGAGAACATTAACATATTCGACGATATTTACGTGACACAGGGTGATGTGAGTTAAATCTATCGAAATGCCTTGGTGATACGCGGATAACAACATAAAACGTGTTCATAGCGCCCCATGCAGGCATTCGAAAAGTGGTCTTAAACACTGATGGCAGCTTAAAGCAATATAAAAATACCTAGTTTAGGACAATCATCCATCCACAAATGTATGTTATCTATTAAGGTCACGCGACCGACCTTTATTCACTTTACATATTGTTATATCGCCCTATCATGCCTTGTGTAGTGAATTTCGGTATTGTAATATTCCGTCGTGGACGATAAAATAAACACCGTTTGACCTGGTCTGAAGGCGGTCAAAGTGCGTCACATTTGACCCCAGTAAACAACTGTGGGACAGCCAATCATCGCATCTGGAACGTGTACGATTCGGCCAATTCCGGGAAACATCGCGGAGGATCCCCGATGATGACAGAGACACTCGAACCACGACAAAGAACAGTTGAACTGAAAATCTATAAACACTTATGATGATTCGTTATAAATGATGTTGACATGTTCCTGATATTAAATATATGTGAGTAATAATGTTGTTCCATAATATTCATTGTAGTAGATAAAACCCATTCCCAACTTTACTACAAATGGCGTATTCGCTTCAAAACGGACGGCGGGGTAGCCATTTTGGTCAACTCACGTGGCGCGCGATTCAACTTCGTAAGACGCTAAAAACAGCGTCAAGCGGAATTGTTGGCTGCGGTGTTGATTAAAAGTAGTGACAACCATATTAATGTAATGTTTGTGATAATTTTTGTTTGCCATTTTTGTCCAAAATAAATTTTTGTCCAATTTTTGCTATCAACTGTATTGATTCTTGATATTGCCAATTAATTTATATTCCATGTCAAATTATTGCCATATTTTGCATTAAATTCCATTTTTGATAGATTTTTCGTATATTTTTGATAAATATCCATATTTTGTCCAAGTTTGCATTAATATTGCCAATTTTGTTGAATATTGCCTTTATTCATTCAACTGAATGACTTGATTGTTTATTAATTTCCAATTTTTTTAGATTATTGTCCATTTTTGATAATTTTTTGCATTGTCAATTTTTGCCAAATATTTTGATATATTTTGTCATATTTTCCTGTCAATTGTTTAATTATCCTATATTTGTCCAATTTTGATGTAATTGATCCTGTTTACCTTGCATAAATTATTTTTGCCTGAATATATGTCCATTTTTGCTATTTTTTTAGATAATTGAAATTATTGATAATTTTTGCTCTGATATTGCCATTTTTGCCATATATTTTTCATAGACATTGCATATTATCCATTTTTTGTATGCCAATCCAGATTTTGACATCCAATTTTGCCATGTTTGTCCTTATTGCATACCAACATTTTAATTTAAATTTTGCATTTATGTTAATGTTCTAATAAATGTCAACAACACCCATTTAAAAGTAACATCAAGCTCATGAGAAGTAAAATACTACTTCATGGCATTTGTTACATGTATTTATATGCCAATATTAACATTTTCCTATGTTCTGTAACATTTTTGAGTACAGCTATTCCACAATTTTTGCCATATTAAAGAGGGAATAGGTGTGGAAGATATTAAAAGACAAATTAAATCAGACTAATGTTCTGCATGAACTATAAGGACTGTAAATAAAATGTGAATGCAGATTCACCTTACCACATGTCCAAACACATGCAAACAATACATAGTCTATAATGGCCATATTACCAGTGAAGTGCAACTGCAACTGTTATGTTATTTATGGTCTATCAAATATTAATTTACCCAAACAGTACCCAATACATCAGTATTTGGAATCAAAAAGTTTGAATAACCAAACTAATCTCTATGCTCAGCAATTGGAATCAAAGAGTTTGAATAACCAAACTAAACATCCCTATGCTCAGCAATTGGAATCAAAAAGTTTGAATAACCAAACTAATCTCTATGCTCAGCATTTGGAATCAAAAAGTTTGAACAACCAAACTACATGTACATGTATATATAAACATCTCTATGCTCAACAATTGGAATCAAAAAGTTTGAACAACCAAACTATATATAAACATCTCTATACTCAGCAATTGGAATCAAAATTACAAACATACTCACAATGTAGTGCGTCAAGTAATAAGATTCTTAATGTCACATATTACAATTCGTTGATGCCAAAGTCATCTACTGAAATTCATAATCAAAATGTGTTAGCATTCTGTGACACTTCTGTTCTTCAGAGCAGTCACCAGGAACTTAACACGGAAAATAACATCCCACAAACAAATGCTTTACCAAAAGAGCCACAAATGGTGATTTCGCCTACCTGGTCTCAACCTAATTATTCAGCTGTGTATGAAACTTTGGATAATAAAGTTCAAAATATCATCCAGCCTGTATCAGTTATACAAACCTCATCTCCATCAGATACACCTGCTGAAAACATAAATAATTATCAACAATTTATTCCAAATCAGCAGACATCATCTGAAATGAAGGTGCATGACATATCTATGACATATAGTGCTAACCATCATTCCATTCAAAAAGCACCTATTGACTGCAAAATCCCAAAATCACAGAAACCTGTGATCCATGTAGGTAATCCATATGTTTACAAATCAAGCAGTATAAAATGTAAACAACCATGTGATCCTATACCACAAACATTATATTATAATGACAAAGAAGATTGGCTAACATATCAAATAAGATTCGGTCAGTTTGCCAATCAGGAAAACCTAAGTGAAATTGAAAGAATTGCCACTCTTCAACAATGTTTGTCTGAATATGCTCTCAAAATATTTAAGACATGTTCCATGAAAAATCCAATCATGACATCAACAGCTATTATGTATGAAATGGAACACATGATGCAAAAGTCTGAAAATACTCGGACAGAATTGGATGATGAAACAAAACCCGAAATTCTGGGAAATGAACCCCGACAATTTCCAATTGATTGGGTAGTAAATAATAACTCTAAAGGTACCCTTGGTGAAATCCCAATTATTGACACAAAAAGCGGAGAGCCACTGATCAAGTATTCTCCACAACATACAAATAAAGGTAGCTTAACTGATTTATACTCAATAAGCGGAGAGAATCCAACCAGAAATTCTCCACAGCATGTAAATTCAGAAAGCTTCAATGAGTCATGTGTTTCCCATCAAAAGTCAGATAACAGTGACAATGCAATATCTGACAAACTCTGTTCATATTCAGAATGTTCAGAAATATGGGAATCTTTTGATATTTTAACTGATGTGTCAGAAACAATCCTCAATGAAAATATTGAGGAAATCGAAATCATATATCCAACTAAAAGTGGTAAAAATGGTGCTCATGAAAATGAAGCAACCAGCATTACCGCAATGACATGTGATAAATTAAGTCTGAAAGAACCAGACATAACCAAACCAGACAATAACAGAAATGATCTGGAGCAAATATGTGAAATATTCCACAATAATACAATAAGTGGAATGATCCAAAATAAAGCCCACACAAATGAAATGAGTCATGGCTACCTGTCAGATGTTGAAACTATAAATTCAGAAGGTAGATGCCTGTCATTGGAAATCCCAAACTTTACTGAAACATTAGGTCATGGTACCAGTAACGTCCCCCAAATTGACAAATATCTACCAATGTATAAAACAGAAGCTCAAAGTTTTGTTAATAGTTTCACAAACAAGAGATCTGACAAATTGCCATTGCATGACAGTTCAAATGAAAAGATCAGTCAATTTGCTGATCAGCATGATGATACATCCAAATGTGATGAATGGATGTTAGCTTTAAATTGGAGGAAAAAATAGTCAATTAAAGACTGACCAAGTCAGTCGACAATGACTGGAATCCTCATTTCAGATTAAACCAAAAGTTAATGAAATTCAGATCCATTCACATTAAACAAGTTATGAAGCCCATGTCATTGTGTCCCATGCTATATTAAAACAAAAGAGATGAAATAATTTAGTATGGCTACCAATTTACCATATTCAAGTTAACTCGTCTCACCCTAACAGTGATAACAGATATATGTGTTATCTATTTCAGTATGAATGGATGTTCCCTAATAGAAGAAAAACAATTAAATGAGTCTATTAAAGAATGTCTCAATTGCCACTGACGTAGAAGGCTTGGTCACCAATCCAGCAGTGGTACAGTAGTTGATTTGAAAGACTTGAATCACCAAGTCTGGATCAACAAAATCATGGTGATTGCACAATAATTTGCACAATGATCCTTCTAATGAAATAGGTTCAGACAACTGAACCAGCATTAAAGGGTGCATGTACAAAAAGTTCAATCACTAAATCGCCAATAAAAATTTGTGAATTCTATTATTAGGTCTATATTATTCAAAAATAATCACACATGGGGACGATTAAAATGAAAGTAAATGTCTGTCGAGACGACGCTTTCAAAATATGTGAGGAATATACATAGTGCCAATTTGTAGGGGTAATCCAAACATACATGAACATGTATTTTGTACCTGGATATCTATATTTAACCCGAGAGAGCGGTATAAGCCCATATAAACTATTTCCATATATGACTTGAAAAACCAAGTCAACTTTGCCAGTTGTATACCGGTACATTTAAGGTTTGAAATACCAAACCAGATTGTGCATGATCTCGAAAGTTTTGAAAATTCCAAACCAGGTGCCAGTTGAATACATGCCGGTAGTTTATCTAAGATCCAGTATATTTAAGGTTTGAAACACCAAATCAATTTATACTGCGTTAAAAGGTTTGAAAGACCAAACCAATTCAAGCTACATAAAGTATTAAGACTCAAAAGGTTTGAAACTCCAAACCAATTTATATAGAGTATCAAAAGGTTTGAAACACCAAACCAATTTATACAGTGTCATAAGGTTTGAAACACCAAACCAAACTGTATAAAATTGAAGGCTTGAAATACCCAAGCCAGTATCTCTCTTAAATCTTGAATAAATTATAAATTCAAAAAGCAATAGTCAGAGAGCGGTAACCTGATTATAGTACTGAAGAACTAATCACTGGTTCAAACTATGATCGGAAAACCCGGTAACCCTATTTTTGCGACGTCAGGGTTTTGGCTCATATAGTCATAGTACACTCCACCTATTTTGGCAAGCAAGGTGTTTTCATTCTTTTCAAAATAAAACTGGGTGGTGTGTAGTGAATTTCGGTATTGTAATATTCCGTCGTGGACGATAAAATAAACACCGTTTGACCTGGTCTGAAGGCGGTCAAAGTGCGTCACATTTGACCCCAGTAAACAACTGTGGGACAGCCAATCATCGCATCTGGAACGTGTACGATTCGGCCAATTCCGGGAAACATCGCGGAGGATCCCCGATGATGACAGAGACACTCGAACCACGACAAAGAACAGTTGAACTGAAAATCTATAAACACTTATGATGATTCGTTATAAATGATGTTGACATGTTCCTGATATTAAATATATGTGAGTAATAATGTTGTTCCATAATATTCATTGTAGTAGATAAAACCCATTCCCAACTTTACTACACTTGTTACAGTAGGCCTGCCGCCGCCAAGACATTGTATTCGTGTCACACGCCTTGATTAAAGGTGAATTATAGCTTTGTAAACATGTACTATATAGTAACTGGGATATATAACATTAAAGGTGGATTATCTCTTTGTAAACATGTATTATATAGTTACTGGGGTATAAAATATTATATTTGATTCGAAGACTCCTGTCCGGAAATGCTTCTATCGATTAATATTAATTTTATTTCGAATATTTTCTGGTCTAAAAAGGCGTGTTTGTTCAGCTAACGAACAATAGTGGTTACTGTTAACCAAGACCAGAAATTTTATTGTACAATTTTGTCACAAATAATAATAAACGTCAATTATACTCATTATCGCTTATATATGTGGAACAAACCAATACAAACAACCAATCTGTGACATTTGACTTTCGTTGCGTAGCCGTAGGAACAGCCCAGTGGTCTATATCGCAATATGGTATCATCCGAATGGTCTGTTCTAAAAAAAGTAACATAACGGTCCCGATTTAATATTCGAAATAAAATCAATATTAATTGATAGAAGCTTTTCCGGACAGTTGTCTTCAGTTCATATCTATTATTTTATACCACGCAACTATTTAAAATTTGTTATTTAAAGAGATAATCCATCTTTAAACAATACATCAGCAGTAGTCTTTGCAGTCATGTTCCTTGTAGGATAAGCATGTGCATATTTAGTAAACTGATCTGTCATAACAAGTACATGTGACGAGCACAGGATTCACATACGATCCGGCAACAAGTTGCATACAAGCTGCAAGTCCCGACTAAAAGTCACTTCCTGTTTACGTTGTCACGCAGACAAAATCATCTTGACAACAAATGTAATTGTGCGGAGCACAGATCCATCACACAAATATCGTTCCAATAAGCTATACATATTATATTAACCCAAATTATATTCCCCCACATTCAGATCATATCAGGGCACACTTAGAAGCATTTATTTGGAAGTTTTGAGGTCGCACATTTATGTATTTAACATTGAAGCGAGTGCGTCTCCGGCAATGTCGGAAGCCTTTTGACCTGCGACCCCGGATATCACAAATAGCGAATTTTCACATAAAAATGGTAACTTCCCATGATATATGGTTGTTATGCCTATAACAATCATATATCAATGCACCCCTCCACAATTATCCAAACCCTGGAAAAGTTCGGGAAAGTCAAATATATTCAATTATAAAACACCCCAAATTTCGATGCACATAAAAGAAATCAACCCGGTGCTTCACGATTTCCATAAATAGTGAGAAAACAACAAGGTCCCATTTGTTGAAATTATAAGGCAATTGTCGGGTATACATCACTATATTACCCCGAACAAATGCCAACCCGAGGAAATGTCAAATAAGTGAGTTTTGATCCAAAAATATGACGGCATATTTTTGCATTACGAATACATGGCCGCCCGTTTCGTCACACTCACCTCGTCTCCAGAGTATGAATCTATTCCCGTCCAAATACTTCCAATAGCCCAATTATAGTTATCAATGGACTTAGTGTGCATAACTGTAATTAAATATCCAGGTAAAATAGGAATTTCCCGAATTCCATAATACCTTGGAATAGCCATAATTAAAATTAGACTGCGAGCAAAAAGGGAAATTCCCTATCACAAATATAGAAGCAGATCGGTGCTCTCAATCTAGCCTGTGATTGGCTGGGTTTCAACGATTCTGATTGGTTGCAACTTTGTGCCACAAGGTGTCCTGAGATGGGTATAAAAGGAGGTCTCAGACCCAAGAACCTCAGTTGGGTCACGGCTCAATTCAATGTAAGCTAGCTCGAAGCCTAAGTGCTCGAAGCAAAAGCTCGAATCTTTAAGATCGAAGCATAAAAGCTTAAGTAAGGTGTTACCCTAAGTGGTAAACATTGGAAGTGTATAGAGACTAAGTGGGCAGTTTTACGAGGTTAAAACTGCCAAAGTCCTGCCACGGGCAGAACTTGAACAGACAGTTAGCTGGAAACTGTCGGTCTCTATTGTGTTTACAGATTGGCAAGGCCAAGTCTGTGTAGTGTATAGAGACTAAGTGTGCAGTTTTACGAGGTTAAAACTGCCAAAGTCCTGCCACGGGCAGAACTTGATAGACAGTTAGCTGGAAACTGTCGGTCTCTATTGTGTTTACAGATTGGCAAGGCCAAGTCTGTGTAGTGTATAGAGACTAAGTGGGCAGTTTTACGAGGTTAAAACTGCCAAAGTCCTGCCACGGGCAGAACTTAAAAAGACAGTTAGCTGGAAACTGTCAGTCTCTATTGGCCGGCTGCGTGGCCGAGACGAAGTCCCATTAGGTATAGGGAGGGGTATAGTGTAGTGTTTCCCTTGAGCACTTAGAAAAATAAGGGTGGTGGCAGCAACTTTATTTAGAATCAACCCAGACATAAAAATCCCCTTGGGCGTCTGGGCGACCAACGAGTCGGAATCATATTCCTTTTTATGGCATGCAGTCGTTAGACCACTCGGTTAGTTTATACCCCCGGTTGCATGTTACATAAAGTGGTGGCAAGCGGTGGGATTAATTGATTCTAAAAATAACTTGTTAGAATAGATTAAGATTGATTTTTGATTGTAATTAAATATTAAATGTTGGTTCTTGAAATTTAACTTTGAAATGGCTTCTGATATTCCGGTAGGTATTATGTTATTTGAAGATATACATGAAGCTTCTCAAAGTAATGAATATTGTACATATATGGGCCTTGATGTTCTTGAATTTACAATGTGTGGAAATTTTTGTATTGCTTTCTTTTATCTTGAAGAATTAAATGAAGTAATCAGTCATTGTGATCTCAGTTGTTACAATCACATCATTTTTCAAGCCTCAGAAATTGGATGCTAGGTAAACATCCGACTTCACTCAGATAATTTTGTTTGTTGAAAGTTGATAATTGTTAAGCATGTCAGATTACAGTAATAGCAATTCATCCCATCTAATTCCTGTAATGGAGCACTTGTCTAGCCTTCGTGCCAAAGTTGCACAAATGAAGGAGGGAAATGATAGACAATTAGATTTAGTGAGAGAGACAATACGAAGACACAAAGAGTCATGTCTTAGTGCCAATGACAGTGAAGTGTTCTTTAAACCCCGTGGATTTGAGCATCAAGCTCACCACAGAAACGACTCCCAAGTAGAGCATGTGTATGAAGATATAACTGTTCCGCTAAGACCACATTCTGTTGCTTTTGGTGGTCAATTGAACCTCAACCAAAAACAGTCAAGTCCAGAACAGAACTTTGACATGCAACATGAAAATGCAACTGTGCCAATGACAAAATACTCAGAAGAGTATTATTCCCCGATAAATTGTCACCAAGAGACAGAGCCTGAACAATTACTGAGAAAATACTCAGAAGAGTATTATGCCCCAATGGATTGTCATCGAGAGACAACACCCACACAAAGTGTTTATGAGTCAAGGACTCAAACACAAAGTAATTTCCCTATAAAGTCGGCGGACTTCAGAAAACATTCCAGGCTTGATGGTGAGCTGGATATGTTCAAAAGTTGCAGTGATGCAAAAATGTCTCCCAAAGAGCATGAGCTGTCCCAACGACTTGAAAATCTTGAAAAAGAGTTCAATTCAATGAGAGCAAATTCTTATAAGTCTAGACAGCCCAGTGATCATATACGATTCGAGGAAGAGAAACCAAGGAGGCCCCCTCGATATCAACCCACTGAAGCACAACGTGCTGATTATGTGGCCAGACCACATCCTGACAAATCTAATCCTCTTTCATTCCCCCAGAAATTTCTCATACGGTCAGAAGCTCCAACTAAAAATCCTGTGTTTGGAATTAAAAGTAAGTCGCATCAGAAGACTTCAACACCCTATCCACTGTATCCAGGTCATAGAATGGATGCACAAGGCGACTTGTTTCGGATGAATGGTCCATCCCAGGTATCTAATGTGAAAAATCCAGCCATCCAGCCAATGAATCTCATTCAGAGATTTCCCACACATAATAACCAAAATGATAATTTAAATTATGAGTCAAATTTTCGCAGCAGTAATGAAAACCCACATGGTGAGAACCGACCACTATATAACTACCCACCGATATCACAACCCCCAATGCAATATTCAATAAGTGGGATGAATCAAACCCGCCCAACAGTCATGCCATCTACATATGATGGTACCATCTCATGGATGGACTACAGTGCACACTTTGACGCTTGTTCAAGATTGAACAGTTGGTCCATTGAAGAAAAAGGTCTTTATCTCGCCGTCTCACTGAGAGGCCAGGCACAATGTGTTCTGGGAGACATCCCATAGGTATGGAGCGAGACTTTCAAACACTTGTAAGTGCAATCGAAGACAGATTTGCAGCTACAAATCAAACAGAACTCTTCAGAGTTCAATTACGAGAGCGTCGCCAGAGAGCTGGAGACACACTCCCAGAGTTGGGACAGTCTATAAGAAGACTCGCCAACCTTGCCTATATAGTCTAGGCAAATATGGACATAGGTGTCGCCTGGAGAGGGAATTTATGAGACCTACATTTTTGGTTAGCATGAACACTTAGCTTTCGGAATCCGTATGTTGGATTTGTCAGATAGGCGGACTTTTTTCGCACCGCGTGGTTTTATTGAGGCACCTGGTGATAAAATCGGTCATTTTAAAAATAAAGCCGACATATTTGACAGAGTATATTCACACCTTTTGAGAAGAGATATTCGTCATATTTTGATACCTGTGAATGGGGCGATAACCAGAGTAAGGTAATACATGTAACAATTGAATCTCGGAGCGACAGTCATGACGTCATGTGACGTCAAATAATTTTTAGGGTGAGAAGAATATGACGATTCACGCAAAGCGTTATCTTTCGTTTCTTATAAAATCAGAAGTAAGATAGTTATGCCCAATTATGTTATACCATGGAAAACTACTGCCAATTAGCTACGTTCTAATATATCATTTATCGCTGTTGGTCGCATTATTTTTTATCAAAGGCAGAAAAATCAACCCTCCCCCTAAAGATGAGAGGCGTCAGGCTGTGGTGTAAGGCACACAGAACGCACGATTATGTGCCAAATTGCGAAATTAACACAACGACCGTTGATGGACTGCTAAGGTATTGTCTAATAGATATGTGTAGATCGACACAGTCGAGCATTCCAGTAACAATATTACATAATGTACCTCCTGACTCAAGTTTTTAACAAATTTTAGATTTTTTCCACAAAAAGATAATCTGAAATGCATTTTGTATTCTTCCGGGAGGCAAAATGAAAATAATGTATTAAGGGTGGAGATAATTAGTGTATACGGTAATTTCGTTCCGACTTTGTTTAAAACTGGCCTAATAACCCAAGATGGCTGCCAATATGGTGGCGGTATATAGGTGGGAATTGTGAAATTTGTAAGAACGCACGATTACTTGCCAAAATGACTTAACTAACACAACGGCCGTTGATAAACTGCTAGAGTTTTATGTAATATATATATCCCGATCCATCGACTAGAAAATTTAAGTGAAACCGGTACACAAAGCACCTCCTGGCCCCAATTTTTAATTAAATATTTAATTAGTTTAGTCCAAAACTAATCGAAAACCTATTTTGTCATCTTCTCGAAATGCATAAAGACTATAATGCAGCGTGGGTGGATAAAATTTGTATGTACGATAATTTCATGCCGTCGGCGGTTACTACGTGACATATTAACCCCAAGATGGCTGCCAATACGGTGGCCGATATATGGATGGAATTGTAAAATCTGTCATGCCGCAATTAACACCACCGCCGCAATGAAATGTCTTATAAAACCAATAGTCGTATTATATTCATATCATTTTGCAATACTAGGACGTAACATTGGTCAGTTCTATTGCAATGACAACCAGATTGGTACCCACGAGTGAGAGGATCGACACATTTTGCATTCATTCGCGCTCAAGTAAGATTTGTTCTTCGAAATCGGTGGCATTTCGTGCAAATTATTTCTCCATAAACATGATTGATTTAAGGCAGATGGCTCTCTGACTATCTTTGCGAAAAGAATAAGGGAATTGTGTAGGTTATATTAAATCTAACACGACATTTAAGCATACTTGGCACTCTCTATGGCTATTTGTAACAGAATTAACCAATTAACCAATTCGGATACATATCTCATCAAATAACTCATATTGATACGAATCGTTAGTTACCCTATATCAACGAGGCGTGGTTACAAGAACGGAGCTACTGATACATTGGGTCTCATGCATACCGTTCTAATAGTAAGTATAAATGGATCCCATTGACCAATAGCATTTGCTGCCCAGTCCGCAAGAGGACATATCCAGCAAATTATCAAACAGTCACATCATACAGGTTCGTTCAGTTTCATCATCACGCAATAGACTCGTTGAATTCTAACATTTACCGGATTACTTTCCATGACACATATTTCGCAAACAAGGAGATGAAAACCGGGTTGATTTTCCTCTTGTAGTTTGTCAGCTGCTTAGCGGGTGGAAGGTATTTGCTTGTACTAGCAGTAGATAAGTCTAAAAGCAAAGTCAAGGCTCTAAGGGACATTTCCAACAACGAAAATACCAGCGATGTGGTAAATCACATAAAACTGTCAAACTATGTCCCTATATATTTCGATTGTATGTTACTTTGTATAGTATGGTACTGGAGTCTCGTGTCACCCCATGTGCACTCGTGATTTCTAGAAGTGGCTAGAAAACAGCATACAGATCAGAGTATTGGCATGGAGTTTTATCATGTAGACTGATACATTTAGGACTTTTTGGTATCCCAGTGTAAGTCTTAGCTCATTATGACACCAAAATGAAAAGGACGACAATTTCAATTATTTGTATACACAGGTTGATACCAGGAAGCGTATAATAACTTTCTAGATAAGTCCAAAAGTAATGCGGTTAGGGACCTGCTGATGCCAGCAGGTCGGATGTCTGAAAACATACCATATTTTGATTATGGCCGTTCATGATTAAAGCATTATAATTCCACCAACACGTCATATCTAACGCCAGATGTGTTACAGTTAAATTGAAGTGTATCTATAGTTAACACATTATGCGCGACGTGAGTAGACCGTGTGTATAGTGCGTATCCTGATATTATATTGTGGTAGTGTTTGATGTACAAATGGGTAAAACCAAATGGAATCACGAGTCTTGGTGTAATTTGTCGCTGCATCTCAGAAATGACATATAGCAACAGCTTCTGTGCAGACCAGAATCTGATCTACGATAACTCACCCATAACTCAACTCCGATTTTGCTGAGCGAAATCAGTAACTGGACACGATAGCCGTAGTTTATTATTTAGTGAACAGCGTGTGGGGAATACATGCATAAGTCTTTGTTTTCCGCCGGAGTTGCCTGTAAATACGAATATTGAATACAGCCCGATTGATACATTAATGACATGGGTTTTACTTGCAACAGCAGCAGGTCTCCTGGTCTGAATATGACCATTTCAGATGTAACATAACGTAGACAAGTTTACTTTTGCACCAAGTTGGAAACAACATTTGATATTTCCGAAGGTTATCGCGTTCATATATTGCAAATAAAGCGGTCCTTTGTGGCGATCTTGTTCAACAGAAACTGTATAATTAAGTTAGACACACAGGAGGGATTCTCATTCTGGACATGACTAATCTTATGTTTATCACTGATCAGATCATTTTTCGGAAGATGCAAAATCTGAACTAATTTTGTACGACGAGCGCTATCTTTTTCTGAATCTCATCTTCTTTGCGTTATTGGACACTAGTCAATGAAAGCGGCGATGGTGATTTAGGGTCTGGAAAAATTCACTCTGTGTTAGCACGGCCGTCTTCTGTGGATCGACGCTATTGTACAGCAATTATGCATTGTATATATAACATATTAATGGAGGCACTGACTCAGAATAAAAATCATTGCTTCAAATGTGGTTGCTGCAGTGAGTGTGAACAAATTATCATTTCTTATCGAAGTGGTCATGTATTTATCGGATGGCACAATGATATGTTCCTTATCTCACATCTAGCTTTAAAATCGGTCCTAATTTTCGCCCAATCAAGTCGGAGTGTGAACCCGCATCAACCCCGTCTAGCCCAGACTTCGATAATGGTATCCACGACATATCCACCTCATATGTACCATCATATCTGGTAGCACTTGGAATAATATTCATTGAGAAAGATTGACCTTTGATTATGTCAAAGGTAACTGGCATAAATAACAATCAGGCATTCAATGTATTACTCGGTTCTTCGTTTTAAACAATCCTGTTCATCTGTAAATACCTCGCTCAAATTGCCACCTATTTCAAGGGACACGGATTACTTGAGCACGAATGCTCATGAATGCAAGACTCGTCAATAAAGGGCACCATTCAGGTAGCAATTTTAAATAGAATTGCGCATCATGATGTCCCGGAGTAACATGAATATAATACTTTGGGTTGTGTGAGACATTAGATGGCGGCAATGACGGCTATAAAAGTGAAACATGACATATTTCACCATTTATTCTGACCACCATATTGGCAGCCATCTTGGGGTTAGTAAGCCATTTTGTAATCCGAAAACGACATTGAATTATCGTACACACAAAACATCTCCGCCACGATACATTCTGCGCTTTATGGCTTCCGATAAGATGACAACAATGGCTTTAGGTTATTTTTGGAGAAAAATGCCTAAATTTTATCAAAATTGTGTGCCAGGAGGTGCACTGTGTAATATTTTCACTTTATTGTTCGAGTTTGTAGATCGGAATATATACCTTAAACTATAGTTTAGCAGTTCATCAACGGCCGCGTTGTTAGGTAAACCATTTAAGCAAGTAATTGTGCGTTCTTACATATTTCACAATTTCCACCTATATTGCGGCTGCCATAATGGCAGCCATTTTGGGTTAGTATGTCAGTTTTTAATCGAAGGCGGAATGAAATTGCCATATACACCAATTATCTCCACCCTTACTAATTATTTTCTTTTTTTTTCGCTTCCAGAAAATTAAAAAAACGCGTTTTATATCATTTTTTAGGAAAAATTCTAACATTTATTAAAATTTCGGGTCTGGGGGTACATTATATATTATTTCTACGTTAATGTTCGAGTTTGTAGACAGAAACTTATATATTATTACATTCTTTAGCAGAATTTCAACGGCCGTTGTGTTGATTAAGCCTGTTGACATGTAACCGTGAGTTGTGTGTGCCTTATACCACAGCATGGCGCATCTTAACTTTAGGGGAGGGTTGTTTTTTCTGCATCTGATAAAAAATAATGCGGCCTGCAGCGATAAGTTATATATCAAAATATAGCCAATTGGCAGTAGTTTCCCATGGTATAAAACAATGTGGCATACCCCTCTTACTTTATGATTTAAAAGAAACGAAAGTCAACGATGTGCATGAATCGTCATATTTGTCTCACCCAAAATATTATTTGACGTCACATGACGTCATGACTGCAATTTCGAGATTCAATGGTTACATGTTTTACCCTACTCTGGTTATCGCCCCACCCTCAGGTATCAAAATTGGACGAATATTTCTTCTCAAAATGTGTGAAAATGCTGTCAAAAATGTCGGCTTTATTTTAAAAATGGCCGATTTTTTCATCGGGTGCCTCAAGAAAACCACGCGGTGAGAAAAAAGTCCGCCTATCTGACAAATCCATCATACGGATTCCGAAAGTTTAGTATTTACGCTAACCAAAAATGTAGGTCTCATAAATTCCCTCTCCAGGCGACACCTATGTCCATATTTGCCTGGCCTAATAAGTCAGCTCCACTTGAAGTGAGGGACACCCTTGCCAAGGAGCAATTTATTGATGCCTTGTACGACTCAGAGATTCGTCTCAGGGTCAAACAAAGCAGGCCCCGATGTTTGAATGATGCCATTAGGCAGGCAGTAGAACTGGAGACATTTGTCAAATCAGAAAAGAAACATCAATTTGCAAGACAAATTGACTTAGATACAACTGCATTAGATTCAGTAACAGAGGAATCTGACACAAATTCTATCTTAGAAAAGATACAAAAATCTATAAAAGATTTACAACGAGATGTGGATAATAAAATTGAGAAGTCTATAAAATCTATTGCTCTTCTACGAACAGAAATAAGTGAAAGGCCACATGGACAACCACCCAGTCAAAACCCTCAAATATCTCACAGGCCTAATGACACAGCAAAACTGTGCTACACTTGTCACTCCCCTAACCACTTAAACAGATATTGCCCAAACAGAAAATTTGACTCCCAGAATGACAAGGGTTGACCCACAAAATGATAGACAATTTGGCCCGCAGAGTGTTCGTAGGGATGTGACAGTAGTTGGTCAAAGGGAATCAGGATTATTTGTCAACTGCAAAGTCATGGGCAAGCCTGCACAATTGCTAGTGGACACTGGAGCTAGTGTTTCACTTATATCAACTGAACTGTACAACAGTCTCAGTGATAGACCTCATCCCGGAAAAACTCAAACCCCAGATGTGTACTCTGCCTCAGGAAATCTCATTCCAACTCAAGGCACAGCCCTTTTCCCCATTGAGATAGGTGGAAAATTCATTCACCAAAGTATGGTAATATCAGGACTTAATGTTGCTGGTATTCTTGGAGTTGACATGATGATCAAACATGAGTGCATAGTAGATGTTCCTGGAAGAACATTTATCATGAATGGCCATGATGTTGAAATGCTCTGGAGGTCCAACAAAGGAAGCTATATAGTAGCATTATCTCACTAAAGTGTAAATACTGATTAAATCTTTGTATGTATAGAATTGTTGTGTTCTTTATATATTGTGTAAAGGGAAGTGGTGACTATCTGGGGGAGCATCGAGTCCCAGATGGTCAGAGCTTAAATGCAAACAACCCCTTGGTGCTATTTGCAGGAATAGCACCATGACTAGATGTCGAGGGATGGGCGTGCCCTCGTAAAATGGCTGTGCCGTGTTCAGGGAAAGTAACCCCCTGAGCACGTTAAAAATCCACTGCGATGTTTCGTGGTAAGAGTAGGCCGGCTTGCTGGCCCGTCCAGTGATCAAAAATCTGCACAAATCTGAACCCGATCCAAAAATTCTTTGGCTTACACCTAGTTGAAATCTGTTTAAAAACCACGAAGGGTAGTAAGTTGAAGACGTTGGAATTGTTGCAACCAATCAGACCTTCCTTGAATAACTTGTTTATGTTTTTGCATTTATTCATCAAATTTTCTTTGAAATAGTTAAAAGTCATTGTGATAGTCTTTTTGCATAGACCACGGTGGTGGTAAGACCAGAGTCCATGTGAGGCCTGGGAAGTCCGGTGAGTAATTGATCAGTAGTAGGGTGCATAGTCCATGAGAGGCTATTGTGGAAACCTGATGATTAATTGCGGAGGAATAGGGTGCAGGGTCCATGCGAGGCCTGGCCCTAATGTGGACTTCGGTGGTGTGGAGTTTACCCATGTAAGAGATCCAGTTTGTTCGCCTAGACTATCATGCCATACTTTTCTGTTGACGACGCCTTCATGAATGAAGTTGAAAGCGAGACTGAACGTCATCCTCTTGATTTATCAAGTGACAAATTATCTTTCTCCGAGCTTGTCACCATGATCTTTTCAATATCATTCTCCCCGGAAGATCACTGCTATTTTAAAATTTGGACTTGGACATTAAGCCGCGAGAATCCAGGCATTGTATCAGTGTCATGCGACCTTAGGCAGACCTCCTTCCAAAAAACAGATAGTAACATTTTCCCAAGCTCTTTTCAAATGGCATTTCTATATAATTCTCCCCGGAAGATCACTACTATTTAAAATTTGGACTTGGACATTAAGCCGCGAGAATCCAGGCATTGTATCAGTGTCATGCGACCTTAGGCAGACCTCCTTCCAAAAGCCAGATAGTAACATCTGTCCAAGCTATGTCAACAATCAATTCCTTGATTAGAAAAGATTAATATCCTCAGTTTGCAATAGTGTTTTTTTTCCCGCATGCATTTTCGAAGGCGTGGGTGGTGTGACGAGCACAGGATTCACATACGATCCGGCAACAAGTTGCATACAAGCTGCATGTCCCGACTAAAAGTCACTTCCTGTTTACGTTGTCAAGCAGACAAAATCATCTTGACAACAAATGTAATTGTGCGGAGCACAGATCCATCACACAAATATCGTTCCAATAAGCTATACATATTATATTAACCCAAATTATATTACCACATTCAGATCATATCACGGCACATTTAGAAGCATTTATTTGGAAGTTTTGAGGTCGCACATTTATGTATTTAACATTGAAGCGAGTGCGTCTCCGGCAATGTCGGAAGCCTTTTGACCTGCGACCCCGGTTATCACAAATAGCGAATTTTCACATAAAAATGGTAACTTCCCATGATATATGGTTGTTATGCCTATAACAATCATATATCAATGCACCCCTCCACAATTATCCAAACCCTGGAAAAGTTCGGGAAAGTCAAATATATTCAATTATAAAACACCCCAAATTTCGATGCACCCGGTGCTTCCCGATTTCCATAAATAGTGAGAAAACAACAAGGTCCCATTTGTTGAAATTATAAGGCAATTGTCGGGTATACATCACTATATTACCCCGAACAAATGCCAACCCGAGGAAATGTCAAATAAGTGAGTTTTGATCCAAAAATATGACGGCATATTTTTGTATTACGAATACATGGCCGCCCGTTTCGTCACACTCACCTCGTCTCCAGAGTATGAATCTATTCCCGTCCAAATACTTCCAATAGCCCAATTATAGTTATCAATGGACTTAGTGTGCATAACTGTAATTAAATATCCAGGTAAAATAGGAATTTCCCGAATTCCATAATACCTTGGAATAGCCATAATTAAAATTAGACTGCGAGCAAAAAGGGAAATCCCCTATCACAAATATAGAAGCAGATCGGTGCTCTCAAGCTAGCCTGTGATTGGCTGGGTTTCAACGATTCTGATTGGTTGCAACTTTGTGCCACAAGGTGCCCTGGGTATAAAAGGAGGTCTCAGACCCAAGAACCTCAGTTGGGTCACGGCTCAATTCAATGTAAGCTAGCTCGAAGCAAAAGCTCGAATCTTTAAGATCGAAGCATAAAAGCTTAAGTAAGGTGTTACCCTAAGTGGTAAACATTGGAAGTGTATAGAGACTAAGTGGGCAGTTTTACGAGGTTAAAACTGCCAAAGTCCTGCCACGGGCAGAACTTGAACAGACAGTTAGCTGGAAACTGTCGGTCTCTATTGTGTTTACAGATTGGCAAGGCCAAGTCTGTGTAGTGTATAGAGACTAAGTGGGCAGTTTTACGAGGTTAAAACTGCCACAAGTCCTGCCACGGGCAGAACTTAAAAAGACAGTTAGCTGGAAACTGTCAGTCTCTATTGGCCGGCTGCGTGGCCGAGACGAAGTCCCATTAGGTATAGGGAGGGGTATAGTGTAGTGTTTCCCTTGAGCACTTAGAAAAATAAGGGTGGTGGCAGCAACTTTATTTAGAATCAACCCAGACATAAAAATCCCCTTCTGGACGACCCACGAGTCGGAATCATATTCCTTTTTATGGCATGCAGTCGTTAGACCACTCGGTTAGTTTATACCCCCAGTTGCATGTTACATACACATGGGTAATCTTCTTATGAATCGCCAGGTTACTCGATAGAGTAAATGATTTCTCGCACACATCACATTGATACGGGTGATCCCACGGTGTGATTCATTTTATGTGTGACTCAACTGAGTAAAGTGATTTATCGCACACATCACATTGATACGGGCGGTCACCTGTATGGATCCTCTTATGTTTCTTCAGGTGACTCGACCGAGTAAATGATTTATGGCACACATCACCTTAATACAGGCGATCCCACATGTGGATCATCTTATGTGAAGACAGATGACTGGACCTACTAAATGATTTATCGCACACATCGCATTGATTCGGTCGATCCCCCGTATGGATGATCTTATGTGAAGACAGGTCACACATCACATCGATACGGGCGGTTTTACAGGTTACCCAGTGTAGATCGTCTTATGTCTCGTCAGGTGACTCAACTGAGTAAATGATTTCTCGCACACATCGCATTGGTATGGACGATCTCCTGTGGACAATCCCCCGCATGGGTCCTCTTATGTTTCGTCAGGTGGCTGGACTGAGTAAATGATTTCTTGCACACATCACATTGATACGGGCGATCTCCCGCGTGGAATCTCTTATGCATGTTCAGATTACCGAACTGACTAAATGTTTTCTCGCACACATCGCATTGGTACGGACGATCTCCTGGGTGGACCATCTTACGTTTCGTCAGGTGGCTGGACTGAGTAAATGATTTCTCGCACATGTCACATTAATGAGGGCGATCTCCGGTATGGATCCTCTTGTGTTTCGTCAGGTAAATTGACTCAGTAAATGATTTCTTACACACATCACATTGATGCGGGCTATCCCCGATGTGGATCCTCTTATGATTCGCCAGGTTACTTGATGTATTAAACGATTTCCTGCACATTGATACGGGCGATCTCCCGTGTGGATCGTCTTATGTCTCGTGAGGACAAACGATTGAGCAAATGATTTATCGCACAGATCACATTGATACGGGCGATCACCTGTGTGAATCCTCTTATGTTTCGTCAGGACACTCGACTGAGTAAATGATTTATCGCACACGTCACATTGATACGGTTTATCCCCAGTGTGAATCTTTTTATGTCTCGCCATGTTACTCAATTTATTAAATGATTTATCGCAAATATCACATTGATACGGGTAATCCCGGGTGTGGATCCTCTTATGTGTCGTCAGGTGACTCGACTGAGTAAATGCTTTCTCACAGACATCACATTGATATGGGCGATCCCCGGTGTGGAACATCTTATGTCTCGCCAAGAAACTCGACTGAGTAAATGATTTATCGCACACATCACATTGATGCGGGCGATCCCCGGTGTGGATCATCTTATGTTTCGTCAGGTCACTCGACTGAGTAAATGATTTATCGCACACATCACATTGAACTGGGCGATCCCCGGTGTGGATCCTCTTATGTTTCGTCAGGTGACTCGACTGAGTAAATGATTTCTCGCACACATCACATTGATGCGGGCGATCCCCGGTGTGGATCATCTTATGTTTCTTCAGGTCACTCGACTGAGTAAATGACTTCTCGCACACATCACATTGATACGGGTAATCCCCGGTGTGGATCCTCTTATGTGTCGTCAGGTGACTCGACTGAGTAAATGCTTTCTCACAGACATCACATTGATAGGGGCGATCCCCGGTGTGGATCATCTTATGTTTCGTCAGGTCACTTGACTGAGTAAATGATTTCTCGCACACATCACATTGGTATGGGCGATCTCCCGCGTGGAATTTCTTATGCATGTTCAGATTACCGAACTGAATGTTTTCTCGCACACATCGCATTGGTACGGGCGATCTCTTGTATGGACCATCTTATGTTTCGTCAGGACACTCGACTGAGTAAATGATTTCTCGCACACGTCACATTGGTACGGACGATCACTTGTGTGGATCCTCTTATGTTTCGTCAGGACACTCGACTGAGTAAATGTTTTCTCGCACACATCGCATTGGTACGGACGATCACTTGTGTGGATCCTCTTATGTTTCGTCAGGTCACTCGACTGAGTAAATGATTTATCGCACACATCACATTGAACTGGGCGATCCCCGGTGTGGATCCTCTTATGTTTCGTCAGGTGACTCGACTGAGTAAATGATTTCTCGCACACATCACATTGATGCGGGCGATCCCCGGTGTGGATCATCTTATGTTTCTTCAGGTCACTCGACTGAGTAAATGACTTCTCGCACACATCACATTGATACGGGTAATCCCCGGTGTGGATCCTCTTATGTGTCGTCAGGTGACTCGACTGAGTAAATGCTTTCTCACAGACATCACATTGATAGGGGCGATCCCCGGTGTGGATCATCTTATGTTTCGTCAGGTCACTTGACTGAGTAAATGATTTCTCGCACACATCACATTGGTATGGGCGATCTCCCGCGTGGAATTTCTTATGCATGTTCAGATTACCGAACTGAATGTTTTCTCGCACACATCGCATTGGTACGGGCGATCTCTTGTATGGACCATCTTATGTTTCGTCAGGACACTCGACTGAGTAAATGATTTCTCGCACACGTCACATTGGTACGGACGATCACTTGTGTGGATCCTCTTATGTTTCGTCAGGACACTCGACTGAGTAAATGTTTTCTCGCACACATCGCATTGGTACGGACGATCACTTGTGTGGATCCTCTTATGTTTCGTCAGGACACTCGACTGAGTAAATGATTTCTCGCACACATCGCATTGGTATGGGCGTTCTCCAGTGTGTATCATCTTATGTCTCGTCAGGTAACTCAACTGAGTAAATGATTTATCGCACACATCACATTGATACGGGCAATATCCCGCGTGGATTTTCTTATGCATGATCAGATTACCTAACTGCGTAAATGATTTCTCACACACATCGCATTGGTACGGACGATCTCCTGTGTGGAACATCTTATGTTTCGTTAGGTTACTCGACTCCGTAAATGATTTTTCGCTCACCACACACTGATATGAACCATTATGCTTTGTCTTACTGTGCAAACTGCTTGACAACTTTGAGTCCGCAGCCTTATGTGACGTCTTTATCTGCGTGCATTTATCATCTTCGGTCTCCATTGTTGATGGTTCGACCTCCCCATACATGATTTAAATATATGCTATCTGTAAAGACTCATAATCCATATATGTAATGTTTCTATACGGAATCAAATGATCACTCGGCGTACATGAGATTACCCGACTAAAGCTAACAGAAAATATCACCAAAGAGTTAAATGTATCGAACAGACAATCGATACAGTTAAGTTAAGAAACCATCAGATGAAAATAAAAATATTTCTGTCCAGAAAATGTGTTCGAATAAGTGGTCTTAAGCAGTGGGGTGCGGAATAGAACAATGTCGCAATACATAGTTTAAAAAATGTAAATGTATTTGAAATCTTTAGAGCCCAGTAGACGATTATAGTACACAGTGCTATTGATGATAACATGATGAGAACATTAACATATTCGACGATATTTACGTGACACAGGGTGATGTGAGTTAAATCTATCGAAATGCCTTGGTGATACGCGGATAACAACATAAAACGTGTTCATAGCGCCCCATGCAGGCATTCGAAGCTTAAAGCAATATAAAAATACCTAGTTTAGGACAATCATCCATCCACAAATGTATGTTATCTATTAAGGTCACGCGACCGACCTTTATTAACTTTACATATTGTTATATCGCCCTATCATGCCTTGTTACAGTAGGCCAAGACATTGTATTCGTGTCACACGCCTTGATTTAAGGTGAATTATAGCTTTGTAAACATGTACTATATAGTAACTGGGATATATAACATTAAAGGTGGATTATCTCTTTGTAAACATGTATTATATAGTTACTGGGGTATAAAATATTATATTTGATTCGAAGACTCCTGTCCGGAAATGCTTCTATCGATTAATATTAATTTTATTTCGAATATTTTCTGGTCTAAAAAGGCGTGTTTGTTCAGCTAACGAACAATAGTGGTTACTGTTAACCAAGACCCGAAATTTTATTGTACAATTTTGTCACAAATAATAATAAACGTCAATTATACTCATTATCGCTTATATCTGTGGAACAAACCAATACAAACATCCAATCTGTGACATTTGACTTTCGTTGCGTAGCCGTAGGAACAGCCCAGTTGTCTATATCGCAATATGGTATCATCCGAATGGTCTGTTCTAAAAATAGTAACATAACGGTCCCGATTTAATATTCGAAATAAAATCAATATTAATTGATAAAAGCTTTTCCGGACAGTTGTCTTCAGTTCATATCTATTATTTTATACCACGCAACTATTTAAAATGTGTTATTTAAAGAGATAATCCATCTTTAAACAATACATCAGCAGTAGTTTTTGCAGTCATGTTCCTTGTAGGATAAGCCTGTGCATATTTAGTAAACTGATCTGTCATAACAAGTACACATGGGTAACCACCTTTAGAACAATCAAGAGTAAGAAAATCAATACAAAGAATTTCAAGAGGTTGAGAAGTAGTAATGGATACCAAATTATGAAACACACAATAATGTTAATATATAATAGATTAACAAAAGTATATTATTACACAGGAGCAGCATGACCTATAACTATACTAACTGGCCGTCTTCCTGCTGTCCCTGAATGATAAGTGCAATATCAACTTATAATGGCGTATTTATACAATTTCACACAGACTATTTGGTATTTGGATGGTATTTGGGTGGCCGGTTGGTGCCTACTTTAATATTTTATGTATTCATTTTAATCAACACTGGGTTAGGTTCCCCGACCGGTATGGATCCTCTTGCGTTCCGCCAGGTGACTGGACACACTAAATGATTCTCGCACACATCACACTGATACGGGCGATCTCCCGCGTGCATTCTCTTATGCATATTCAGATTACTCGACTGAGTACACTGTAACTGATTTCTGGTACACATTACATTGATACGGGCGATCACCTTTGTGGATCTTCTTATGAATCGCCAGGTTACTCGATAGAGTAAATGATTTCTCGCACACATCACATTGATACGGGCGATCCCACGGTGTGATTCATTTTATGTGTGACTCAACTGAGTAAAATGATTTATCGCACACATCACATTGATACGGACGGTCACCTGTATGGATCCTCTTATGTTTCTTCAGGTGACTCGACCGAGTAAATGATTTATGGCACACATCACCTTAATCCAGGCGATCCCACATGTGGATCATCTTATGTGAAGACAGATGACTTGACCTACTAAATGATTTATCGCACACATCGCATTGATTCGGTCGATCACCCGTATGGATGATCTTATGTGAAGACAGGTCACACATCACATCGATACGGGCGGTTTTACAGGTTACCCAGTGTAGATCGTCTTATGTCTCGTCAGGTGACTCAACTGAGTAACTGATTTCTCGCACACATCGCATTGGTATGGACGATCTCCTGTGGACAATCCCCGCATGGGTCCTCTTATGTTTCGTCAGGTGGCTGGACTGAGTAAATGATTTCTTGCACACATCACATTGATACGGGCGATCTCCCGCGTGGAATCTCTTATGCATGTTCAGATTACCGAACTAAATGTTTTCTCGCACACATCGCATTGGTACGGACGATCTCCTGTGTGGACCATCTTATGTTTCGTCAGGTGGCTGGACTGAGTAAATGATTTCTCGCACATGTCACATTAATGAGGGCGATCTCCGGTATGGATCCTCTTGTGTTTCGTCAGGTGACTCGACTCAGTAAATGATTTCTTACACACATCACATTGATGCAGGCTATCCCCGATGTGAATCCTCTTATGATTCGCCAGGTTACTTGATGTATTAAACGATTTCCTGCACATATCACATTGATACGGGCGATCTCCCGTGTGGATCCTCTTATGTCTCGTGAGGACAAACGATTGAGCAAATGATTTATCGCACAGATCACATTGATACGGGCGATCACCTGTGTGAATCCTCTTATGTTTCGTCAGGACACTCGACTGAGTAAATGATTTATCGCACACGTCACATTGGTACGGTTTATCCCCAGTGTGGATCCTCTTATGTCTCGCCATGTTACTCAATTTATTAAATGATTTCTCGCAAATATCACATTGATGAGGGCGATCCCCGGTGTGGATCATCTTATGTTTCGTCAGGTCACTCGACTGAATAAATGATTTCTCGCACACATCACATTGATACGGGTAATCCCCGGTGTGGATCCTCTTATGTGTCGTCAGGTGACTCGACTGAGTAAATGCTTTCTCACAGACATCGCATTGATACGGGCGATCCCCGGTGTGGATCCTCTTATGTGTCGTCAGGTGATACGACTGGGTAAATGATTTCTCGCACATATCACATTGATGCGGGCGATCGCCGGTGTGGATCCTCTTATGATTCGTCAGGTGACACGACTGGGTAAATGATTTATCGCACATATCACATTGATACGGGCGATCCCCCGTGTGAATCCTCTTATGTTTCGTCAGGTGACTCGATCCAGTAAATGATTTCTCACACATATCACATTGATACGGGCGATCCCCGGTATGGATGCTCTTATGTTCCGTCAGATGACTCGATCCAATAAATGATTTCTCACACACATCGCATTGATACGGGCGATCTCTTGTATGGACCATCTTATGTTTCGTCAGGACACTCGACTGAGTAAATGTTTTCTCGCACACATCGCATTGGTATGGGCGTTCTCCAGTGTGTATCATCTTATGTCTCGTCAGGTAACTCAACTGAGTAAATGATTTATCGCACACATCGCATTGATACGGGCGATCCCCGGTGTGGATCCTCTTATGTGTCGTCAGGTGATACGACTGGGTAAATGATTTCTCGCACATATCACATTGATGCGGGCGATCGCCGGTGTGGATCCTCTTATGATTCGTCAGGTGATACGACTGAGTAAATGCTTTCTCGCACATATCACATTGATACGGGCGATCCCCCGTGTGAATCCTCTTATGTTTCGTCAGGTCACTTGACTGAGTAAATGATTTCTCGCACACATCACATTGGTATGGGCGATCTCCCGCGTGGAATTTCTTATGCATGTTCAGATTACCGAACTGACTGAATGTTTTCTCGCACACATCGCATTGGTACGGGCGATCTCTTGTATGGACCATCTTATGTTTCGTCAGGACACTCGACTGAGTAAATGTTTTCTCGCACACATCGCATTGGTATGGGCGTTCTCCATTGTGTATCATCTTATGTCTCGTCAGGTAACTCAACTGAGTAAATGATTTATCGCACACATCGCATTGGTACGGACGATCTCCTGTGGGGACCATCTTATGTTTCGTTAGGTTACTCGACTCCGTAAATGATTTTTCGCTCACCCCACACTGATATGAACCATTATGCTTTGTCTTACTGTGCAAACTGCTTGACAACTCTGAGTCCGCAGCCTTATGTGACGTCTTTATCTGCGTGCGTTTATCATCTTCAGTATCCATTGTTGATGGCTCGACCTCCCCATACATGATTTAAATATATGCTATCTGTAAAGACTCATAATCCATATATGTAATGTTTCTATACGGAATCAAATGATCACTCGGCATACATGAGATTACCCGACTAAAGCTAACAGAAAATATCACCAAAGAGTTAAATTTATCGAACAGACAATCGATACAGTTAAGTTAAGAAACCATCAGATGAAAATAAAAATATTTCTGTCCAGAAAAAGTGTTTGAATAAGTGGTCTTAAGCAGTGGGGTGCGGAATAGAACAATGTCGCAATACATAGTTTAGAATATGTAAATGTGTTTGAAATCTTTAAGAGCCCAGTAGACGATTATAGTACACAGTGCTATTGATGATAACATGATGAGAACATTAACATATTCGACGATATTTACGTGACACAGGGTGATGTGAGTTAAATCTATCGAAATGCCTTGGTGATACGCGGATAACAACATAAAACGTGTTCATAGCGCCCCATGCAGGCATTCGAAGCTTAAAGCAATATAAAAATACCTAGTTTAGGACAATCATCCATCCACAAATGTATGTTATCTATTAAGGTCACGCGACCGACCTTTATTAACTTTACATATTGTTATATCGCCCTATCATGCCTTGTTACAGTAGGCCAAGACATTGTATTCGTGTCACACGCCTTGATTAAAGGTGAATTATAGCTTTGTAAACATGTACTATATAGTAACTGGGATATATAACATTAAAGGTGGATTATCTCTTTGTAAACATGTATTATATAGTTACTGGGGTATAAAATATTATATTTGATTCGAAGACTCCTGTCCGGAAATGCTTCTATCGATTAATATTAATTTTATTTCGAATATTTTCTGGTCTAAAAAGGCGTGTTTGTTCAGCTAACGAACAATAGTGGTTACTGTTAACCAAGACCCGAAATTTTATTGTACAATTTTGTCACAAATAATAATAAACGTCAATTATACTCATTATCGCTTATATCCGTGGAACAAACCAATACAAACATCCAATCTGTGACATTTGACTTTCGTTGCGTAGCCGTAGGAACAGCCCAGTTGTCTATATCGCAATATGGTATCATCCGAATGGTCTGTTCTAAAAATAGTAACGGTCCCGATTTAATATTCGAAATAAAATCAATATTAATTGATAAAAGCTTTTCCGGACAGTTGTCTTCAGTTCATATCTATTATTTTATACCACGCAACTATTTAAAATTTGTTATTTAAAGAGATAATCCATCTTTAAACAATACATCAGCAGTAGTTTTTGCAGTCATGTTCCTTGTAGGATAAGCCTGTGCATATTTAGTAAACTGATCTGTCATAACAAGTACACATGGGTAACCACCTTTAGAACAATCAAGAGTAAGAAAATCAATACAAAGAATTTCAAGAGGTTGAGAAGTAGTAATGGATACCAAATTATGAAACACACAATAATGTTAATATATAATAGATTAACAAAAGTATATTATTACACAGGAGCAGCATGACCTATAACTATACTAACTGGCCGTCTTCCTGCTGTCCCTGAATGATAAGTGCAATATCAACTTATGATGGCGTATTTATACAATTTCACACAGACTATTTGGTATTTGGATGGTATTTGGGTGGCCGGTTGGTGCCTACTTTAATATTTTATGTATTCATTTTAATCAACACTGGGTTAGGTTCCCCGACCGGTATGGATCCTCTTGCGTTCCGCCAGGTGACTGGACACACTAAATGATTCTCGCACACATCACATTGATACGGGCGATCTCCCGCGTGCATTCTCTTATGCATATTCAGATTACTCGACTGAGTACACTGTAACTGATTTCTGGTACACATTACATTGATACGGGCGATCACCTTTGTGGATCTTCTTATGAATCGCCAGGTTACTCGATAGAGTAAATGATTTCTCGCACACATCACATTGATACGGGCGATCCCACGGTGTGATTCATTTTATGTGTGACTCAACTGAGTAAAATGATTTATCGCACACATCACATTGATACGGGCGGTCACCTGTATGGATCCTCTTATGTTTCTTCAGGTGACTCGACCGAGTAAATGATTTATGGCACACATCACCTTAATCCAGGCGATCCCACATGTGGATCATCTTATGTGAAGACAGATGACTGGACCTACTAAATGATTTATCGCACACATCGCATTGATTCGGTCGATCACACGTATGGATGATCTTATGTGAAGACAGGTCACACATCACATCGATACGGGCGGTTTTACAGGTTACCCAGTGTAGATCGTCTTATGTCTCGTCAGGTGACTCAACTGAGTAACTGATTTCTCGCACACATCGCATTGGTATGGACGATCTCCTGTGGACAATCCCCCGCATGGGTCCTCTTATGTTTCGTCAGGTGGCTGGACTGAGTAAATGATTTCTTGCACACATCACATTGATACGGGCGATCTCCCGCGTGGAATCTCTTATGCATGTTCAGATTACCGAACTAAATGTTTTCTCGCACACATCGTATTGGTACGGACGATCTCCTGTGTGGACCATCTTATGTTTCGTCAGGTGGCTGGACTGAGTAAATGATTTCTCGCACATGTCACATTAATGAGGGCGATCTCCGGTATGGATCCTGTTGTGTTTCGTCAGGTGACTCGACTCAGTAAATGATTTCTTACACACATCACATTGATGCAGGCTATCCCCGATGTGAATCCTCTTATGATTCGCCAGGTTACTTGGTGTATTAAACGATTTCCTGCACATATCACATTGATACGGGCGATCTCCCGTGTGGATCCTCTTATGTCTCGTGAGGACAAACGATTGAGCAAATGATTTATCGCACAGATCACATTGATACGGGCGATCACCTGTGTGAATCCTCTTATGTTTCGTCAGGACACTCGACTGAGTAAATGATTTATCGCACACGTCACATTGGTACGGTTTATCCCCAGTGTGGATCCTCTTATGTCTCGCCATGTTACTCAATTTATTAAATGATTTCTCGCAAATATCACATTGATGAGGGCGATCCCCGGTGTGGATCATCTTATGTTTCGTCAGGTCACTCGACTGAATAAATGATTTCTCGCACACATCACATTGATACGGGTAATCCCCGGTGTGGATCCTCTTATGTGTCGTCAGGTGACTCGACTGAGTAAATGCTTTCTCACAGACATCGCATTGATACGGGCGATCCCCGGTGTGGATCCTCTTATGTGTCGTCAGGTGATACGACTGGGTAAATGATTTCTCGCACATATCACATTGATGCGGGCGATCGCCGGTGTGGATCCTCTTATGATTCGTCAGGTGACACGACTGGGTAAATGATTTCTCGCACATATCACATTGATACGGGCGATCCCCCGTGTGAATCCTCTTATGTTTCGTCAGGTGACTCGATCCAGTAAATGATTTCTCACACATATCACATTGATACGGGCGATCCCCGGTATGGATGCTCTTATGTTCCGTCAGATGACTCGATCCAATAAATGATTTCTCACACACATCGCATTGATACGGGCGATCTCTTGTATGGACCATCTTATGTTTCGTCAGGACACTCGACTGAGTAAATGTTTTCTCGCACACATCGCATTGGTATGGGCGTTCTCCAGTGTGTATCATCTTATGTCTCGTCAGGTAACTCAACTGAGTAAATGATTTATCGCACACATCGCATTGATACGGGCGATCCCCGGTGTGGATCCTCTTATGTGTCGTCAGGTGATACGACTGGGTAAATGATTTCTCGCACATATCACATTGATGCGGGCGATCGCCGGTGTGGATCCTCTTATGATTCGTCAGGTGATACGACTGAGTAAATGCTTTCTCGCACATATCACATTGATACGGGCGATCCCCCGTGTGAATCCTCTTATGTTTCGTCAGGTCACTTGACTGAGTAAATGATTTCTCGCACACATCACATTGGTATGGGCGATCTCCCGCGTGGAATTTCTTATGCATGTTCAGATTACCGAACTGACTGAATGTTTTCTCGCACACATCGCATTGGTACGGGCGATCTCTTGTATGGACCATCTTATGTTTCGTCAGGACACTCGACTGAGTAAATGTTTTCTCGCACACATCGCATTGGTATGGGCGTTCTCCAGTGTGTATCATCTTATGTCTCGTCAGGTAACTCAACTGAGTAAATGATTTATCGCACACATCGCATTGGTACGGACGATCTCCTGTGGGGACCATCTTATGTTTCGTTAGGTTACTCGACTCCGTAAATGATTTTTTGCTCAACCCACACTGATATGAACCATTATGCTTTGTCTTACTGTGCAAACTGCTTGACAACTCTGAGTCCGCAGCCTTATGTGACGTCTTTATCTGCGTGCGTTTATCATCTTCAGTCTCCATTGTTGATGGCTCGACCTCCCCATACATGATTTAAATATATGCTATCTGTAAAGACTGTATCCATATATGTAATGTTTCTATACGGAATCAAATGATCACTCGGCATACATGAGATTACCCGACTAAAGCTAACAGAAAATCTCACAAAAGAGTTAAATTTATCGAACAGACAATCGATACAGTTAAGTTAAGAAACCATCAGATGAAAATAAAAATATTTCTGTCCAGAAAAAGTGTTTGAATAAGTGGTCTTAAGCAGTGGGTGCGGAATAGAACAATGTCGCAATACATAGTTTAGAATATGTAAATGTATTTGAAATCTTTAAGAGCCCAGTAGACGATTATAGTACACAGTGCTCTTGATGATAACACGATGAGAGCATTAACATATTCGACGATATTTGTAGCGAATTTTGAATGGGGTAATATTATATTATCACTACATAGAATACATATTGGGCAATAGAATACTTACCTATCTAGTAGGTCGGGAACTCTTATAAGTTGTACATCGTGGTATAATAGTTATCATGCATTATTGTAGATATTTATCATTAGTTAATTAAGTCGTGTGGTCTGGTCCGAGTGTAGATTCATTCTGTCTAGATTATATCAACCCACAATCCTCGGCTCTCGCTGTAGTCAGTAATTGGCTGCGATATCGTCTGTTTGATTGGACCGCACCCAATGTTTATTGATGACGTATTTTGACAGCGGCACATTGTTTATATTGGACCACGTGGAATAATTATTGTTTACCAAATTCACTACACACCACCCAGTTTTATTTTGAAAAGAATGAAGATAGCCTGCTAAACCAAAATGGGTGGAGTGCCTATGACTACATGAGTCAAAACCCTGACCTCGCAGAAATAGGGTTATGAGGTTTTCCAATCATAGCGGGAACCAGTATTTTGGTTCTACAGTGCTACAATCAGGCTACCGCTCTGTGACTACTATTTCTTTAAACATAATCTACTTCCAATTTAAGAGATGCTGGCTTCGGGTTTTCAAGCCTTCCACTCCTAAATACACTTCATATTCAGCTGGTTTGGTGTTTCAAACCTTTGAGAATTATGTACAATTTGGTTTGGTATTTCAAACCTTACATGTACCAGACCCTGCCAGTATACAAACTATTGGAATCAAAGTATACTGCAGGCTGCTGACTCGGTTTTTCAAGTCATTCTATAAAAGTACTTGGCATTAGCAGTAGTGCGCGCAAGTACCTCTCGGAGGGAACAACCTTTAATAGTGGCGATGAATTCGGCAATATCTCCTATTAAGGCTGGAGATGTATATGGATGTCCCATTTCTTTGCCAAAATATGGGGCATCAGTTTCCAATAGAAGGCGGTTCATAGGTATTGATCTTATGCCTTCTTTTTGTAAGGAGTTAAATTTGAAGCACGACCCAGATATTCCGAAGTGTGCATTGTGGAATTTGCGGGACCATGCCTCGACCATATCTGAACTTCCCATGAAGGAATGGAGATGGAAGTGTTGGTCGGGATAACACTCCTTTTCACACAGGTGGAGCGCGGTGAAGGTTACATCCCTATTCATTTTGTCTGCTTTTTCTCCTCTTATATGCAAGATGATCGGTTTTTCGATCTTTCTTGCATCTCTAAGGAGGGATTGAAAGGCCATATCTTGGTCATATCGATCTTCGGAAGTGAGATCCATTGATCGATCTAGTCCAATTTCCCCAACAGCAGTTGTTGCTGGGTGGTGAATCAATTGATTCCACTGAGTTCTTAGTGCCGGATTTGACAGCAGTTTGAACTGTTTAGGGTGGAATCCTATGGCAATTTTCCACATGGGCTCATTGGTGACCATATTAGGGTATTGTAGGGGGTCACACATTACGTCGACTCCGCCAATCACCTGCACAGCGTTGTTTGGGAAAATAAACTTTGCTGCACTTAAAATTGCCTCGACTGGGGTGTTAACTTTGTGGGGCAATCGCTTCGTCAACCGGTTGAGGTGGAAGTGGGTGTCTACCCCTACCGGAATCAAAGGGTGGATCAGCGGTGACATAGTGACTGGTGTCGGTTGCTGAACTTGTGGTGGCAAAATTGGCCTTACAAAACATGGAGTGCCGATGGAACCCTGCAGTTTGGTTGGTTCCGGTAATAATACTTTAGCAATCACCTTTGGTGGCGGTATCCATGACATTAACTGCTGAACTGCATTATCCCTATTGGATGCTGACGGTCCGCCGGTAAATCCTGGGGGTGGTGGCAACGGACATGATGTCCAGGCTGCCACCTTTGGTGGTGTTGGTGGTGGTGGTAATGGGCATGTTGCCCAGGCTGCCACCTTTTGTGGTTTCGGTGGTGGTGGCGGCAATGGACATTGCCGCCCTCTGTGGAGGTTTTATTGGGGAAAGTTGAGCTGCTTTACCCATTGTGGATGTTGACTGCTCTTTAACGTTCCCTGGGAATAATAATAAGGCCACTGCGGTTTGAAGGTCAATAGCTCTTTCAGGGATGGTGTCTGGCGTTTCTGATGTTATCAGTCGCTTAACTGTAACCCTGACTTCAGCGTCATTCTTAACCTCTTTGACCTTAGTCATTATGTGGTGACGGCCTATACCATGACATGGAGCTCTACAAAATTTCTTGAGACATTGCTCGGAGGTATCGTTATTGCACACGCCTTTATTTGGGTTTGTAATGATATATATAATTGCGGCATGGCACCTCCAGAAAATTAGACAGGCTGGGTGGTTAACAGGGTTGATTTTGAAAGAACTTGGGGTCTTCCAGCCTTGTTTTTGCAAATTGCAGTCATGGTTCTAATATATATTGGGTTGTAAGATGTGGACCGGGGGAATACAGTCTGATCATATGTTGTCTTATTGACTGCATCCAACAATGTATTTAATTGTTTTAGGAGAGGCCAGTTGGGGTTGGGACGACTGATGACCATTGCCATTTCTGACAGGTCCTCCAGCGTCTTCTGTAACCACTTAGGGTGGGGTACCTTATCTAAGACCCACCAGTAGGTTGGTAGGTGGTTGGTCATCACATGGGCTCTTACCCCACCTCTGTGTACCCATCGTGCACAATAATTGTAGGGGCATGGCGCACCTGCTTTTTGTTTGGGTGACGTCGGCTGAGACTCAATATTGTCTTGTGCCGGCCTTTTATTTGTTTTTCGTATTGCGCCCTGAGTTTTTATTGGTCGCGACTCCTTACTGAACACAGAAGGAGGAGTTATTATTGGTGGCGACTCCTTGCTAAACACAGAAGGAGGTACTACCCTATTTATTTGAGGAGTTTTGACGTAATGGCTTTCATCGTCTATGATCTCCCCTTCTTCCAGTTCATGGGTGTAATGTTTAACCTCGGGGACTATATTTGGACTTGTTGGGTCACTAGAAACAGTCGCCTGGGGGCCAGAGGAGTAATTACCTCTTTTTCTAAAGCTTTTGGTCGCTGTTCTTTGGGGAGGGGGCCCATATTTTTCTCTACCCATTCGCGGGACAGACACATGTGTTCATGTGCGCACTTGCGACATTCGTAGAGCCATTTGGTTTTTGACTTGGAATTTGCCAATTCATATTGGGAGAGTAAAATGCTTTGCCTCTTTCTATTGTCCCAGCTAGTTCCTAATAGCTTAACTATTAGTTTCACTGGGTCTTCAAATAAACGGCATTGGGCTACCGTATATTCTATAGCATATTCTCTCTCAATTTGATCTGCACTTGGCTGACATGAGGAAGTTGACTCAGTATCTGGGTCTTCGATTTCCTCTTTCTTATTGTCAGCGGTGGCTGTCGTGCTTACGGAGGAAGTGGACTCTGTGATTAAGTCTCTATTATCCTCTTTTTCTGCGCTACTTACTTCTGCTTCTACTGAGGAAGTTGACTTGGTAACCAAGTCTTGGATTTCCTCTTTGTCAATTTTACTGACAGCGGTGTCACTAGTTATTTCCATTGATTCAGGTTCTGAATCTTTTGGAATGACTAGCACTTTTACCTGCTCTTCATCCGCCTTACCTTGCTCAGTATCCATCGATTCAGGTTCTGCATCTCTAATGGATACTGAGCTTGACACTGTCAACTCTGTTGGATGTTTCGCCTCACCAGTCAAAGTCAACTCAGTATCTGAATTGTTGTCGCTAGTGAGGCGATTTATCGCAGCTATGGTATCCTGATAATCTGTTTCTTCCATTTTTAGCACGGAAGGTGACTGTAAAGAAAAGGACACTAGTCTGAACACTTGGTACATTTATAAGTATCCAAACTTTCTCCCTCTTCAGCGGTAATGTTGACACAATGTCCATGAAACCAGTCTAAACAGTGGTCACATTGAATCATGAACTTTCCTCTGTATGCCTTTTTACATATGCAGAATATATTTGTACTTCGGTTGACGGAGACTTCTCCAGTCTTATTGAAGTTCTGCTGGCATTTTACTAACCAAGGTGGTAACACTTTGTCATTGCATAATTTGATTCGATCATGATTCACCACCGTTATTGTGTTTTTGAATATGACTTTAAAAAGATATGGTGTGAACTTGGCAGAAATGATTCCTGGACCTTTCCATATTGGTTGCAACTTTTTGGTCTTACCTTTGACATTTGCCGTGTCTAACAGATATACCAGGTCGCCCACATTGTATGTGTGCTTAGAGATGTGTACGTCATAATTGCGTTTCATTACCTCTTGTGATGTTTTAAGGGTTGATCGTGCAATTTCATGACATGTTTTCATCTCTTTTTCTAGACTGTTTACATACTCTGGGAGCTCTGGTTTTTGTTGATCGTTTTTGAAATTGAAAACTAAGTCAGCGGGATGGTTTACCTCGCGACCTAGCATGAGTTTATTTGGGGTAAAACCGGTGTTACGGTTGACTGAGGATCGCAACGCTCCAGCAAGCTGGGGTACGTACTTGTCCCAGTCTTTCTGGTTTTTATCCACGTAACATCGGACGGCATTCATAAGAATACGATTCTGGCGTTCAATCTGACCGTTTGAACTTGGTCGATAGGCTGTGGTGCGGGACTTATGAATTTTGAAAAGTTCACAAATTGCTGTAAACAATTTACTTTCAAAACAGGACCCTTGATCTGTGAATACCTGAAATGGGGCTCCGAACCTTGCAAAAAATTCGTTCACTGCTATGAGTGCCGTGGTTTCTGCTGTTTGGTCTGGAAGCGGTATACATTCTACCCATTTGGTAAATTGATCAATCATCATGAGAATGTATTTATTCCCTTTATCACTAGTGTGTAATGGTCCTAGAAAATCCAAATGAACTCTTTCCATTGGGGCACCTGCATGGTACTTGGTCATATCCCATTTTGAATGTTTTGTTGGTTTTTTAGATTGGTTACATTTAGGACAAGCTGCGACGAAGGATTCTACGTCTTTAGACATTCCATACCAACAGAAATTCTGCTTTATTCGGGATAAGGTACGTGCAACACCTTGATGGCCAGAAGCGGGTATATCATGGGCTAATTCCAGTACTTCGGAAGCATATTTACTTGGTATGACCAGAATTGAACCTCCGGATTTCGGGGTTTTATGTAGAAGTCCATTTTTAAAATGGAACCTTGACCGGTTTATCCAACAGTGTTTGGCAGAAGGTCCAGTGATGAATAAATCACCTTCACTGGGTTCTTCTCCTGTTTCCAACCAAGTAATAATTATTTCCAAGTCGGGGTCACCTCTTTGAGCTTTTCCCAACTCTTCTGAGCTTCCTAGGCTGGATAGTGCCAAATTATCAGAGGAGGTTAATTGTTGAATTAGCACTCCGGGCTGCGTAAGTGCTTTGTTGGCAATTTCAAGTTGGGTATGGGTCCAACCAGTTTCTGGTTCTATCCCACTACACTTTGAGGTTTTGTATTCCCACTGATCAAAATTAGTATGGATATTTATTGTTGATATTGTAGGGCTAGCGTTGTTATTAACTTCTGGATCAAATTCTGACTCGAATTGACACGATCCTTTTGCTAATGGTACTGCATAATCAACATGTTCTTCAAATTTTGACCAGTTGGTTTGTATTCTGGTACAGTATTTGCATCCCCCACATGGCAAATCCTCAAGTTTTGTGTCAGCGGTATAACTGTGACACACTGGATGGGGTGATGCAATACGAGATAATGCATCCGCATTGGAATGTTTTATCCCAGGCCTATGTTGTACTACCATATCATACTGGCTGAGTTCCTCGAGCCATCTCGCAATTTGACCCTGAGGCTCTTTGAAGCTGATCAGCCATTTTAATGAATTATGGTCTGTTCTTAGAATAAATGGCCTTCCCAACAAATAGTGCCTGTACTGGCGTGTGAAACGAACTACTGCTAGCAGCTCCTTTCTAGTCGTACAATACTTTATTTGTTCTCCGGATAAACCATAACTTCCATAGGCAATAACCTTTTCTTCCCCTTGTTGTACTTGAATTAATTCGGCGCCAATTGCAAAATTTGAGGCATCAACATCCAAAACAAAGAGATCAGTCTTGTTGGGGAGGGTTAAGATTGGCGGATTTATTAAATCCACTTTCAGTTTTTCAAAAGCTTGTTGTTGCTCACTTTCCCAGACAAACTTTTGTTTACCTGTAACTGCATATAGAGGCTTTGAGGTTTTAGCATAGTCTTTAATGAACATTCTGTGATAATTTACTAGGCCACAGAATTTTTCTACGTCTTTTGAACACGTAGGGACTGGCCAGTGTTTTACCACTTCGCATGAAGAATTAATCATTTCAAGACCATGCTGGCTAACCGTTCTGCCGAGAAATTCCACTTTTTTCTGACAGAAAGTACATTTTTTGGGTTTTAATTTTAATTTGTACTTGCGCAGTCTTTGTAAAACTAGGCGCATGTTTTGGAGATGCGAGATAAAATCCTGGCCTAAAATAACCAAATCGTCTACGAACGATAGAACAATGTCCCAGTTTAGTCCAGCTAGTACTAGGTTCATTACTCTACAGTACGTTTGGGCAGCATTGCAGAGACCAAAACTCATTTTACGAAATTCCCACAAACCGTATTTTGTTAAGAAGGCTGTCTTGGGGCGATCTGATTCTTGGACATTTACCGCCCAATAAGCTGACTGACAGTCTCCCTGACTAAACCATACATTACCGGATAACGAGTCAATACACTCGTTTATTAATGGTAATGGATAACTGTCTTTTACGGTGACCGCATTTACCAATCGATAATCAATAGCCCATCAAACACTTTTGTCTCGTTTCCGAATCAACACTGGAGGGCTACTCCATTCACTTATTGAAGGTTGAATCACTTTGGATTCTAACATTTTCTTTGAGTGTTGTTCTTCTTCGTTTACGAAGCATAATGGTGTTCGACGCATGCGCTGTTTAACGGGTTTAGCATCTTTAGTATCAATATTGTGTTCGATTTCGGTGAAATCACCAATGTCGAAATCGCTTTTAGCAAATACATCTTGAAATTCACTTAATACTGATGCTAGTTCCTCAGCTTCATTGTCATTTAGTAGGGTTCTTGATCTGTCGAACAGATCTTTTAAATGATCGGGCATATTGATTGCGGTTTTGCATATTTTTATTTTGGATGAATGGGAATCATCGGATGAATGGGAATCCTCATCACTGGAACAGTTATTTGTTCCTTTTCCGAGGTTTTCTTCGATTGTTTTTTCATTTAATTGGCTTTCATCTGCCGGCATGACACGGTCAATTTCAGAGGCTAGTGAAATAATATCATGTCTTTTAAGTTTCACACATGCATCATTGACGTTAATTATGCCAACTTTAGGTTTTGTGTGTGCACCATGTACCGTTCTAAAAATTAGCAAGTTATATAAATAGTTGGGTTCAATGATGTATTCATCATCTAAAGCGGTTTCTAGATTACATTGCAATAAAACTACTGAGTTTGGTGGAATAGTTGTAGTTTGATTTACAATAACTCTAGATATTTTTGGAGTTTCGGTAACAACCTGTTGTATTTTGAAATCCAAATGTGGCTCTAACTGAAGAATACCTTTGCAGACATCAATTTGGGCATGATGTTTTATCAGAAAATCCAAACCTAATAACATTGGGTCTTCAATTGGTCCTACATAAATTTTCTCGGAGAAGTGTTTATCTCCTATTGTTATCTCTATTGGACCTATTAAATGACCTTTGAATTTGGAATTTCTAGCGGCTGTATTAATGGAAATTGTTTTTACAATTTGGGGTGTTGGTCTCAAATTTGAAAATGTTTCTTCAGAAATTATAGTAATATCTGCAGCGGTATCGATCACTGCTTCCGTACTATAATTGGATATATTGATGGGTGTTCTAATTGCAGATAATGATTTTATTCTATTGATTGTGAGAATGGTTTCATCCTCTTCTGGTACCAAATAACTTTTATCATCGGAACTTGTTTTCTGCGATTTAACATTGCTGTTTTTCACAAATTTTGGTAAAGTTTCGTCAGATAAGTTATTGTTGTTTATGGTTTGATCATTATCCTTTGTAATATCTGTAATGAAGTCATTTTGCCTATCCGGGCTACCCATCAGACTTCTTGATCGGACCCCTTCTTGTTTAAATTAAAGGATACCCCTTTTCGGTCCGAACTTGACTTGTTTTTGGAATTATTTGAGGGACAATCTCGCATAAAATGGCCATAACCTTGACATTGGTAACAGCGAGAGTTGCTGCCCTTGATGGTGATGGAGATCGGTCCGCATAAGGCGGTTTGCTCTCCTTTTGCTCCCTTTTGGGCGTAATTTCTAATTTTTCCGAAATTTTACCCAAAGTTTCCACTAACGACCCAATCTGGTCTTCCATGACGTACATCCGAGATTTTAATGAGTGTACCTCAGTAGACATAGGCTTGTACGGTGAAGGTGAGCGCGAATTATCACTATTACCTTCTTTTGTATTTTGGGAAAATCTTGGCTTAAATTCCCTTCTGGCATAGTTTGGTTTATTTTGCCAATTTCTTCGATCATCTCTTCGAAATGATCGTGACCTATTGATTTGGCAGACAGTTGATGATGTGTCATCATCTTCGGAGTCTGACGACAATACGGTTTGGCGCACCTCACGTCGCGTCTTTGTTGAACCATAAATTGCCTGGTGAGTGTATTGGTGCCAACGGATTTGATTGATGGCGCTTTCTACACTACGAGGCTTCTTATTGGCAACAAATTGACCTGCTTCTCTGTCATTACATCCTTGACAGATGCGCATGATTGCTTGTTGCAATGTGAATTCTTGGGGCAAGTTCTGAAAAGCTCTTGTGGCTAGAGTCAAAGCGGTATCTGCCCAATCTTCTAAAGATTGACTGGGATCCTGCTTTGATTGGACAAATTCCAACTGCACAGTCTCTGGTAGATCATGAAAACCAAAGCGATTTTCTAAGGCTACCATGGTTTCGGCAAAGGTTGCGTCAGGATTTTGATCCATTAACAGGGTGTAATATTCGCTGGCTTTGCCTTTTAGGAACCAGCATAGTGCATTCATGCTTTCAATTTCATTCCATTGCTCGACATTTGCAAAGTTCATAAACTTGAGTCGGAATGATTTCCAATCATCATTGCCTTCAAATGTAATGTGTTTTGGGGTGTATGGCTTACGCCTCTCGCCCCTATTAAGATTGTTCTGATGAGCCTGTACTGGCTGTGGGTTATACATTTGTGGCTGTTGAAATGGTTGCGGTTGTTGAAATTGTTGCGGTTGTTGAAATTGTTGTGGTTGTTGAATTGGTTGCGCTTGTTGAATTGGTTGCGCTTGTTGAATTGGTTGCGCTTGTTGAATTGGTTGAAATGGTTGTTGTGGTTGCATTTGTTGTGGTTGTTGCATTTGATTAGGTTGTTGCATTTGATTAGGTTGTTGCAATTGTTGCTGTTGAGGCTGTGGTTGAAATTGTTGTTGTGGTTGAAATGGTTGTTGTTGTAATTGTTGTTGTTGTGGTTGAAATTGTTGTTGTTGTTGTGGTTGAAATTGTTGTTGTTGTTGTGGTTTAAATTGTTGTTGTTGATATTGTATACCTGGGGTTATCAACGTTTGGTTACCATTGGCTGACACCGGCGGTAAACCTTTTGTTGTTGAACCCGTGCTATACAATGTTTGTGTTGGTTGCGAATAACCTTGACCCACTGACATCTGATTTTGATTGTATTGCACACTTTGACGACCTTGTTTCCAATCAAAATGTGGTGGTGGCTTATTCAAATTTGGCATGTTCGCCACAAATTGTGTTTGTGCCTGACTGTTCATACTAGTGGGTGGTTGTGAAATTGGTGGATTGTATGTCGATACTGTTTGCGGCTGTTGTATTGGCACTTTGTGTGGCAAAATGTGCTTTCGTCTATTGGCCGGTGCAGTATTTTGCACCTTCGGTGGAGTCTTACTATTAGTATTACCAAAAGTGAATGTTGGCTTACTAGTTGACGTATTTGGCAACTGAAAAGTTGTTTAAAATGGCTGTGACGTTACTGGTAGTGTACTGTACTGTACTGCACCAATATTATTGTAACTTTTAGACATTGTCCAACTTTGGTTACTAACATGTACTGGCATTGCTTGCGCTGTGCCAGTACTGTAAGCACTAGTGATCGCATTTTGTGATGTCATGGTTGTGATGACTGATGTCTTAGGTGGTGTTGTTGTTACTGCGCTCATGGGAAATGTCGCAGTGTAACTTACACTTGGTGGCGTCACTATTCTTGTACTCATGACTGGTAAACCGGTTGTGTTTACCAAAGTTGTTTTTGGTATCACTCCCTTACCTGTCACATGATTACCTGTTGCAGTATTTGCAGCTTTTGTAATAGAATATACAGACTCATTATCACTATCTGAGTCCATCCCTGGTAAATCACCCAACCATTTGTGTCGTTGTCGTGTACCGGTGTTGCTATGACTTGGTGTCATGGGCTGGTAATGTTCAACCCTTCTATTGTAATTCCCTATACATGGAGGTGATATGGGCTGGTATTTTCCAACCCTTATATCTTGACCATATTTCATGTTCTCATCATAAGTAATACCGGTATATAAATCTGCTGACCTATTCATACCTGTGTTAACTAGATTTTCAGGAGATATGTATCCTGCACCGAAAATTTGGTGTGGGAATGTCGGTGAATGTACTAATGGTATTGGTGATCTCATCACATTGGGTATGGGATTTTGTGTCACCATGTCATTGTTGATGGAATTATCAACATATATTGGCTTTGGTGGTACTGAGAAATCTATAACTGCCATTTGATCCCTTGACCCTCTGAAAAATGGTATAATAAACAAATCTTCCTCTGAAAGAAAGCTTATAGCCTTTCTTCTTTCAATAATGGACTCGGCCACTTTGGGTCCGACACCGGGAATTGCTTGCAAATCATAAAAATTTGCAGTGTTGACATTTACTTTATTTTTTATGGAAGCCATCTTCAAAAGTAAATAAGTTAACAGTGAAATATAATTGATATGTTATAACTATCTGTAACAAAGGCCCTGAAGTAGTATTTAACTTCTTACGAGCTGGATGTTACCTTTAAATATGTGTTGACATTCATTATGGCAATAACATAAATGCAAAATTGAACTTGAAACATCTGAACCATATGGAATGCATTTATAGGACAAACATGGCAAAATTGGATGTCAAAATCTGGATTGGCATACAAAAATGGAAAATAGGCATTGTATATGAAAAATATATGGCAAAAAATGGCAATATCAGAGCAAAAATTATCAAAAATTTCAACTATCTCAAAAAATAGCAAAAATGGACATTTAATCAGGCAAAAATAATTTATGCAAGGTAAACAAGATCAATTACATCATAATTGGACAAAATATAGGGTAATTAAATAATTTATAGCAAAATAGGACAAAATATATCAAATTTTGTCAAAAATTGACAAAAATGCAGCAAATTATCAAAAATGGACAATAATCTCAAAACTTGGCAATTAATAATCAATCAAGTCATTCAGTTGAATGAATAATGGCAATATTCCACAAAATGGGCAATATTAATGCAAAATTGGACAAAATATGGATATTTTATCAAAAATATATGAAAAATCTATCAAAAATGGAATTTAATGCAATATGTGGAATTAATTTGATTAGTATATTAATTAATTGGCAATATCAGTAATCAATACATTTTATAGCAAAAATTGGACAAAATTTATTTTGGACAAAAATGGCAAACAAAAATGAACACAAAAATTACAATTTCAGTTTTCACTACTTATACATGATACAATGGCTTACAATTCAACATGACACTGTGTTTAGTGTCCCTGACATTGAATTGCAAAACACGTGGATTGCCAATTGAAAAAATCAATATGGCTGTCCTCGCCGATTCGATGATTAGCGAACGACGTCATTTGTAGCGAATTTTGAATGGGGTAATATTATATTATCACTACATAGAATACATATTGGGCAATAGAATACTTACCTATCTAGTAGGTCGGGAACTCTTATAAGTTGTACATCGTGGTATTATAGTTACCATGCATTATTGTAGATATTTATCATTAGTTAATTAAGTCGTGTGGTCTGGTCCGAGTGTAGATTCATTCTGTCTAGATTATATCAACCCACAATCCTCGGCTCTCGCTGTAGTCAGCAATTGGCTGCGATATCGTCTGTTTGATTGGACCGCACCCAATGTTTATTGATGACGTATTTTGACAGCGGCACATTGTTTATATTGGACCACGTGGAATAATTATTGTTTACCAAATTCACTACGTGACACAGGGTGATGTGAGTTAAATCTATCGAAAAGCCTTGGTGATATGCGGATAACAACATAAAACGTGTTCATAGCGCCCCATGCAGGCATTCGAAAAGTGGTCTTAAGCACTGATGACAGCTTAAAGCAATATAAAAATACCTAGTTTAGGACAATCATCCATCCACAAAAGTATGTTATCTATTAAGGTCACGCGACCGACCTTTATTCACTTTACATATTGTTATATCGCCGTATCATGCCTTGTTACAGTAGGCCAAGACATTGTATTCGTGTCACACGCCATGATTAAAGGTGAATTATAGCTTTGTAAACATGTACTATATAGTAACTGGGGTATAACATTAAGATATTGGTCGAAGACTCCTGTCCGGAGATGCTTCTATCGATTAATATTGATTTTATTTCGAATATGTTCTGGTCTAAAAATGTGTGGTTATTTACTTAAATATATATATTGCCATATGATAACAACCAAACAAGAAATTTAATTAATTAAGAAAAAACACCCACTGTCCTGATTGGTATTGATAAGCTATTGGAGAGTCTACCACTTCGCATGCAAAATAACATGAATGACATCAACAGCTTGACGATGGGAATGATAGATATTCAACCAGGCTCTGCTTGTTTGTTAACTGATGACTGATGTACATGTACAGTACACACAAATAGTAATAACAATTAACGTTATGATTTTGAAACTAACCATGCTAGAATATTGACAGTACGAGTACTATTAATAATAATAGTACTATTCTATCATAATATATGTGGGCATGATGTATGGGAAATATTAAAGGACAAACCAATACAATTATAGGTATAACAATTTTTTAAAATTAAGCGCAAGAAGAGCTAATTGCGCTTAATCACAATAAGGAATATTCTTTATTGCTCTTAAGCGCAATAAGGGAATCTCTAATGTGCTTAAGCGCAATAAGGGAATATTGAATTGCGCTTAAGCGCAATGAAGAATATTCAAATTGCGCTTATAAAGCCCAATAAGGAATCTCTTAATAAGGAATAATATATTATATATAGTACATAAACTCCTTATAATTCAGGTGGTGTAGTCCATCTCCATGGTACATTGAGTGGAACAAATATAGGATTATTCTACTATTTGGAGAAGGGTGATCCAATGAGAGAGATATTATTTGCGCTTAAGTGCAATGGGGATGTAATTGCGGTTAAGCATAATAAGGAAAGTCTTATTGCAATAATAATATTCCTTATTACACAGGAATATATTATTGTGCTTAAGAGCAATAAGGTACATCAAAGCACAATCCTTAAGGAATATTCTTATTGCACTTAAGCTCCATGAGAAATATTCTCATTGGGCTGAAGCGCAATTAGAAATCCCTTAAGTTATTGCGGTTAATCGAAATTGTCTATTAAATGTCAATTTGGTTTCCCATAGAGATAATCAATGATGTCTATGCACAAGGGAGCCAGCGCAATCTTCTCTGTTGGGATTCCAATTGTTGGCTTATTAAATATGCACATATGCTTAAGATATAGTCGTGCTTGAAGCGCGCTCCCGTAGGTCGGGTTTTGGATCCCAGTGAATTAAAATATCATTGAAATAATCGGTTCCCCCCCCCCAATAAACATTCATATATTCAATGTACATGTTTTGGAGCAGTGTTAGGTAGTCCATATTGGACGCCATCAAGGAATTTAATTTTTTTGTTTAATTTTCACACCTATTTATTAGTTATGTGGATGGAGTTATCATTTGGATGGAGTTATCATTAAACTTCACATCCTTATATTGGTTATGTCTATGGCGTTATCATTAAACCTCTCATCCTTATATTGGTTAGGTTATGTAGATGGAGTTATCATTAAACCTCACATCAGTGTGTTGGGGATTTTGGACCTTGACTTGGGACCTTTGGTTTTTAATGCAACAAATGCGAGTACACCTTATACACAAATTTCTTATGTAGCCAGAGTTTTTCTTGGATAAGATGAGTTTGAAGCCTGCTTACATTTTGAAATGTTGTCAGTTTTGTATCGTCTGCAGCAGAACTCGGCATGTTGAAGCAACAGTTACAAGAGATAAAATGTGTACATAACGAGACTATAATACGAATGAAAAATAAATTGAGGAAGGGTGGGCGATACAGGGAACTAAGGGTTGAACCGATATAAATTTGTAGAGCGAAAATGACCGATGTTGACATATTATGCATCTCAACTCTACTGTTGCAACAAGGCTATAAAATAGGGGCAGGGGTCAGAATCTTAGTTAGCTCTACGTAGTGCCAGAATAGTCATTTATGGACTTCTATAGTGGTACAATGCAAATAAGAATCAATTGATAACAAAAATATGTATGTAACATGACTATACCGATGAAAAGAAAAATAATAATTTGGGCCGGGATTAGATGTTGGGTTGATTATATGGAGAAAAGGGGGTTTATACCAATGAACTGACATAAATTAGTAGAGCGATAGCTATCAATGTTGCCATGTAATGCATCGCGACTGTACTGTAGCGGCAATGATATAAACTGGGGGGGGGGTCTGAAATTATCTCTATCTCTATAGATGGCACCAGAATTATATAGAAAGGAATAGCGATTGAAAAACGTATATGGTATACCATAGTAATACCATAGACATAAGTATAAGTATCACGTGATAAAATATGTACATAACGTGACTATAGCGATGAAAAATAAATAGGGATTAGAGGTTGGGTTGGTTATATGTGGATAATTGGATATGGGATTCATACCGATGAAACGATATAAATTAGTCGAGTGATAAAGACCAATGTTGACACTTAACCAGGCTATGCGGGGGAAATAGAGGTTGATACGATAGACCGAAAAAAATTGTCGGGTGATAATGACCAATGTTGACGTATAAAGTAACGCGACTGTACTGTCGCACAATTATCAGTTAGAACCGGTCAAATATGGACTCTGGGCCCAATATGAAGCAGCTCAGAAAACACTTGCAGGAGGGCCCTAAAATTTATTTAACATAGGATTTGCCATTAAAATCGATTTATGTCGATAAAACTCTTATTTTTCAAAATTTTAAGCTGAGACTTAGAGTGTCTGAGTGGAATACTTATATATTCCTAAAATGACAGGGTCCAGATCGTAATTCGATAATAAAATTCCAGTGTGAGCGTGGGCTGTGCGTTGAATTTTTGTTCATTTTCTATACAAATGTACAAACAGTCAAGTGTCGTTTTGATCAAAATATCGTTTTCTCGACGGGGAGATCTAATCCGAATAATAGCTAAGATGTATTTAGATAGAATTATCGAAAGAAATTGACCGATTAGGGTGCATTTTGAGAGAATTGAGTGGAGAAAACTTTTGCATCAAACACGCGAATTCTGCCAATTGCAGTTGCAGACGAGCGCTGTCACATCAGATTGACAACAAATTGAACAATGGCAGGCCTGAAACTCACCTTTTTGGAAGGTAAATCAAATAATTAAATATCAAAACAATCCTTCCTAAGCACATTCAAAGATATCCCACAAGTTTTTAATATCTTAGGACACAGAAACAGTCAAAATGAATGAATTTAAATCACGCTTCCGAGACGAAGCGAGACCTGTACATGTGTACGATTTGAGGCGCCTTGTTTATGGTGACGTCATTTGCGTTGCTCCCCAACCTTAACACCTTTCCACTTACAACGACATTTCAATTGGTTGAAATTAAAATATTCTCAAGTTCTATCTCAACCTGAATCTAGGTACCCAATTGGCAGAAATACTTAAGCAGTACATCTTAGTTTTATCAGTTATAACTATAATTTTATTGACGATATGAGCTCAACATCATAAAATTAAACTGTTCATGGCGGTGTTATCCAAGCGTGTTCTTTGATAATGATTATAATAAAATCAAACGTCAGTGCAGCTCAGCAGAAACGCATGGGCACTAGTTCAGTTCAGCAGAAACGCATGACCTCCTACGATCAGAGTACCACCCACTGGACGTGGCTGGGCCGCGTCGGTCAGTGGGTGAAAAAGTGCATCGATTTTCAAGATGGCGACCAAAAAGGTTGCCAAGCTAGAGAAATCACTAAAAAAAAATCCAAATTTCTTTGAGATCACTCCTAATGTGCTATTTAGTGAATATAGGTGAACGTATTTGCTCCGTGTTGGCGAAAGAAACAATATGAATGGTTTGTGAGTAATGGCTGATTATACTCAAGAATTCAAGAGAATGAAACTACAAAAATGAGATGAAATCATCAAATTGACAAAGAACAATTTCAAAATTGGCATTGAGTCTGGGATGAAAATATAGACAGTAAAATGAATTTGTTTCGCCAACAATAATAACATTGCATCACACCTCCTCTTGACAGTGTAAATTGTACCTCAAAATCCAAGATGGCTCCCAAAACCGCGATCTATTAACCTAATAATTGATGACTTTTCAAACTCGCCTCTTAAATTATTCACAACGGATTGGTATATGTGGGTAACAGCAACCTTATTTTGAATAAATTCTGATATCTAATCATTCGGCAACCATGGCATATTATATTAGCATATTACTAAGCATATGCATCTCAATTAAAAATGGTCAATGAGATGGTTACCAGAAAGGAGAAATCATCCACACTTGCTAGTTTCATTGATAACGCTCATAAGGTGGGTTTCAGTTACTACTGGTTCCCTTTTGACCCAGGAATGCTGATGCAATCTGATACAGTATGATTTGTTTTTGCGAACAGTAGCTGTTTATACCCGAGATTTCATGGAAATGAAATCATAGTAACCACGAACAGTAGATAAATTCATTTGATGCTGACCTGTTTAGAAAATATCTAAATCTGAATATATCCATCATTATATGTACATCGGAAAGTGCTCGATTGGGTGACTAGACTGGAGAAAAATCCATACCTCAACATTAAAGATGGATTATCTCTTTAAATAACGAATTTTAAATATTTGCGTGGGTATAAAATAATAAATATAAACTGAAGTCTCCTGTCCGGAAAAGCTTCTATCAATTAATATTGATTTTATTTCGAATATTAAATCGGGACCGTTTATGTTACTATTTTTAGAACAGACCATTCGGATGATACCATATTGCGATATAGAGCACTGGGTTGTTCCTATAGCTACGCACCGAAAGTCAAATGTCCCAGATTGATTGTTTGTATTGTTTTGTTCCACAGATATAAGCGATAATGAGTATAATTGACGTTTATTTGTGACAAAAGTGTACAATAAAATTTATGGTCTTGGTTAACAGTAACCACTATTGTTCGTTAGCTGAACAAACACACATTTTTAGACCAGAAAATATTCGAAATAAAATTAATATTAATCGATAGAAGCATTTCCGGACAGGAGTCCTCGATTCAAATCTAATATTTTATACCCTGATAACTATATAATACATGTTTACAAAGAGATAATCCACCTTTAAAGCTGTAGGTATTGAGCAATACTTTAATTACTTCACCTTGATATTTCTCCCGTAAAGTCACGTGGGAGAACTGCGACGTGAGAATCGGTTGCATTCCGATAAAGAGACGGTGGAATTCCAATCAACGATACTGTGGCTATTCGATCTGAGACGGCTCGTTTTCGGCAACAAACGAGATTTTCTTCGTGTTCAAGCATTCAATTGGAATATCGGTGACCCCTCAGGTTTCATATCATCATATCGTCATTTAAGTTACTGATATCCATCAAAATCTAGACGCTACGGTGACTAAAATCAAGAGAATAGCCATTTAAAAGTCACGTGATGGTTCGTTTTCCGATAAAAGACACTCGACGGTTCGTTTTTTATCGAAAAACGAACCGTCGCGTGACTTTTAAATGGCGATTCTATTGGTTTTACTCACTGTAGCGTCTATATTTTGATGAATATTACTAACTAAAATAACGGTATGGTGATATGAAACCTGATTTGTCACGGCAATTCCGTTTGAATGCCCAAACACGAAGAAAATCTCGTTTGTCGCCGAAAGCGCACCGTCTCGTTTATCGGATTTCCACGGTCTCTTATCGGAATGCAACCGATCCTCACGTCGCAGTTCTCCCCCCGTGAGAGTGTTTAGATAATAATTGTTCACTTGACTCTTATTTCACCCAAACCTTGGGTGTTTATTTCACACCAGTTTCTGGGATAACCTGTGTGTCGACTGAGAACCTGTGTGCCAATTGAGGAGAACACGCGAAGGATTTGTGTAAATGTTAGCCCAAACGACATTTCGAAGTAACGACTGCTTTGTTGTTTATTTCGAGGAATAATACCGCATCATATGAATTCAGCCCAAATATATTGACAGGTGTCAAGGGTCTAACTCTATACTGAGCAATAAAAAACTAATATAATAAATACCGAGTATATTTAATTTAACGCCAATGGGTCGTTTATGTGCGTTTAAGAGTGTATTTATGCTTAAAGCAAAGTGAAATAACGATCTTAAAATGAATTGGCCGGTATATTTTATTAGTTATCAGGGTTACCAGGGTCGTAGTTGCATAAATTACAATATATTTTTATGCTAAGATAATTGCGTGGTAATTTGTTTGTTAATGGATTGATCGGTATTCAGGTTAACACAAATCCCATATATGGAAATTCCAAATATGGAAAGTGACTTGCGCATGCGCAAAACAGATACAATGGTCTAATTCCAATGCCGATAGCGGTCTCGCAGTGACAATCGAAGCGGAGGCGATGTGCATTTTAATTCTTTCATTACGACTGTTTTGGCGTCCTAATCTATTAAAATATTCTTCTATATCTTGGAAGGTGTTCTGGAAGGATTATTTCAATATGTGTATATCGGATTAACCTTCCAAAAAGTTGAGGTTGAGGCCTGTATTTCTTGGCATGAATATTAACGAGCGCTCGTCTGCAAGTTCTTCATCTGGATTCGGAATTGGCGTGTTTTTGTGAAAATGTCAAATTCAATTTCTTCCATCTAAAACATAATTACGCGCTGGACTCGGTCATTTTAGGAACATATATGTATCACACGCACATACACCAAGTCTCAGCCTAAAAGTTTGAAAAATGACAGTTTTATCGACATAAATCGATGTTAATGGTAAATTCCATGTTAAATTTTATCATTGAAAAAAATTCATTTCTTCCATCTAAAACATAATTGCGTGCTGTACTCTGTCATTTTACGAATATGTAGCTATCCCACCAACACACTCCAAGTCTCAGCTTAAAATTTTGATAAATGACAGTTTTATCGACATAAATCAATTTTAATGGCAAATGGAGTGTTAAATAAATTTTAGGCCAATTAGGGCCCTGCGAATGTTTTCTGACCTGTTCTATATTGGTCACTAGAGTTCATATTTGACCGGTTACACCTGATAATTATGCGACAGTATAGTCGCGTTACTTTATAGGTCAACATTGGTCATTATCACCTGACAAATTTATTTTGGTCTATCGTATCAACCCCTATTTTCTCCCGCGCGTAGCCTGACTACCGCTATTCTCAAAGTAATTGACCAGAAAAACGGGGTGATACCCCGGCGGTCATGACCACGGTGATACCGGTAATAAACGATAGCTGTATCGAGGCGGTCATGGCAGTGGAATTACGGTATTGGGCGATGATACCGCGGTCTTTTAGCGGGCACCGCATTAATTTTTTTGAATACCGCAGTGATTTTCATGGAACACTTTGAGGGGAGGTATTTACTCCCACATACGTTAACAAGCGGTATCAGTACCGCGGTATTGGAGGATACCGCGGTATAGTACCGCAGTATTAACGGGAGATGACTAAGATTCTGACACCCCCCTATTTTATAGCCATGTTGCAACAGTAGAGTTCAGATGCATAATATGTCAACATCGGTCGTTATCGCTCTACAAATTTATATCGGTTCAACCCTTAGTTCCCTGTATCGCCCACCCCTCCCTCAGTTTATTTTTTCAGTTGTATTATAGTCTCATTGCGTACACATTTTATCTTTTCTAACTTTTGCTTCAACGCGTTGAGTTCCGCTGCAGACAATATAAAACTGACAACATTTTGAAATGTAAGCAGGCTTCAAACTCATCTTATCCAAGAAAAACTCTGGTTACATAAGAAATTTGTGTATAAGGTATACGCGCATTTGTCGCGTTAAAAACAAAAGGTCCCAACTCAAGGTCCAAATCCCCAACACACTGATGTGAGGTTTAACTCCATCTACATACAGTAATGTCCAAAGTAATTGATCACTTAACCACAGCAAAATAATGGGTATTTTTTCATGATTTTAAATCCTGAAAAATTACCCATAATTCTGCTGTGGTTAAGTGGTCAATTACTTTGGGCATTACTGTAACCAATATAAGGATTTGAGGTGTAATAATAACTCAATCCTCATACAGTAATGTCCAAAGTAATTGACCACTTAACCACAGCATAATTATTGGTAATTTGTCAGGATTTTAAATGCTGAAAAAATACCCATAATTCTGCTGTGGTTAAGTGGTCAATTACTTTGGGCATTACTGTAACCAATATAAGGATTTGAGGTGTAATGATAACTCAATCCTCATACAGTAATGTACAAAGTAATTGACCACAGCTGAATAATGGGTAATTTGTCAGGATTTTAAATGCTGAAAAATTACCAATAATTCGGATGTGGTTAAGTGGTCAATTACTTTGGGCATTACTGTAACCAATATAAGGATGTGAGGTTTAATGAGAACTCCATCCACATAACTAATAAATATGTGTGAAAATTAAACCAAAAAAAAAATATTCCATGATGGCGTCCAATATGGACTGCCTAATTCTGCTCCAAAACATGTATATTGAATATATGGTTGTTTATTGGGGGAAACCGATTATTTCAATGATATTTTCATTAACTGCATGGGATCCAAAACCCGACTTACGGGAGCTCGCTTCGTGCACGACTGTATCTTAAGCATATGTGCATATTTAATGAGCCAACAATTGGAATCCAAATAGAGAAGATTGGCACGTCGACCCTGCGCATAGACATCATTGATGATCTCTATGGGAATCAAAATTGACATTTAATAGACAATTTCGATTAACCGCAATAACTTAAGGAATCTCTAATTATGATTAAGCCCAATGAGAATGCAATAAGACATTTCGTATTACCCTTAACCGCAATTACTTCCCATTGCACTTTAACACAATTAATATCTCCCCCCCCCAACAGCTTATCAATACCACTCAGGACAGTGGGTGTTTTTCCTCAATTAATTGAATTTCTTGTTAGTGACCATAAATCTATACCTTCGGTTTTGCCGAATAACCGAACAAATGTTGTCAACTGTTTCCACGTTTATTCTCACTTATACCGTGCTTATATCCGTTTTATCCTATTTGTTGTTGTGTATTGCATTACTTTGATAAAGTCTGCGCTTGCGTTATTCTCACAAAAGGTAATGCGTGTTTACATTTCACAATTCCGCCTTACAATCTGCGAGTGCGACGGAAAAAATTTCCACATGTCCGAGCGCCATTGGCATTGATTCCTTAAATACGAGACTATTTAATCGAATGAGGTCAAATATTCGCATATAACTTGACTCATATGTTATTCTGCACAATTCTGGCCAGTGCCGACTTTCATTTCGCATTACTTTCGTTTTTATCGAAATATAACCGTTTTCTATGGAGATTCCCATGTAAATTTGTTCAACCAAAAAAATTCATAGTTTTGCCAATTTCAAGCTAGTTTAATACTTTATAGCATGGTCAGGGCATAATCTGGCCTATCGAGTGATGGTAGACGTTCCTTCAGTGTGCACAACAAATATTTGGTCCCAACGAAGCAGGCTAAAATCCTGAAATTTGTCAATTGACTTTGAGTGTGAAGAAAATATTCATTTAAACTTCCAAAATTGGTTGAAATATGCTCAACAACATTCAGTTGAATGGTGACATTATTTATAGTCACCGACTAACTTCCACGATGAATAAAATTTGTTTTTATTGATGACAATTATGTCGCGAGTCATAAAAATGTTAATTTTCTGAAGAAAAAAAATTCATTGTTTCGCCAATTTCAAGCTAGTATTGAGCATGGTCAGGGCATTGCATATAATGATTAAGATTGCTAAAGAACTGAAATAATGAAATGGGGAACTTTTACTGACATCTGGTAAGGATTGAAGAGCAGATGCTAGAGGCCCCCACCCCACCCCCCATGGAAGACGGAATACCACTTAACACAGAAGTTGGAATACGGAATACCATATGGAATACATAAAAATATATGAAAACTTCATTTTTTGGAAGGTCGGCGTACGAATACCGGTATTTTTGGAATACCGAATACCTCCTAACAGAGGGGCCGGAAATACGGCGTACCTCATAACAGGGCATGGAATACGGCATACGAAAAAGGGGGGTGGGGGCCTCATGCTATGGAGCCTCCGAGCCTCCCAATATATTGTCTGCTCCACATCTCAATAGAATTCAACAACATTCAGTTGAATGGTGACATTATTTATAGTCACCGACTAACTTCCACGATGAATCAAATTTGTTTTTATTGGTGACAATTTATGTCGCGAGTCATAAAAATGTAAATTTTCTGAAGAAAAAAAATTCATTGGTTTGCGAATTTCAAGCTAGTTTATAGCGAACATGGGAACCAAGGTACAATTTATGCCATTTAGGCACACTTCAGAGTGAAATCTGGGCTTATATTTCGGCGAGAATCCAAATCTAGATTCTCGCAAATTACCCTGGATTCTCATGAAAAAGTATATATGGATTCTCGCAAAATCAGATGAAATATATGCCCTAGTGGAAATATAGCAAATCGTTTAATGCTTTAGAAATTTTGTTTTCGGAGATTTATATATATGTTTAAAGACATATTATGGAATTTTTCGGGAGCGAGAAATTGATAAGTTAGTGCTCAGGCACTTTTCCAACGTGGGGAATGTTATCATTCTACTAACATCACTGAAAATTTCCAAAAAGATCTACCACACCACTTCATATAGAACATCGTCTGAACTACTCCAAATTGTAAATATTTACATCTCGATTCGGGGCGCAACTATGGCTGTAATTAAACAAAAATCATTTTGCCATCGAGAGTCATTGCATTTAACTAATATATAAGAATGACGTTGTGTAACATCCATTTGGATTAATATTCGTAACAAATAACTACTTTGAGAAAGATTATTCTTAATTTCTATTTATTTGATCACTCTGCCCGGTGTCTGCCGGAGTGTTTCACATCACTTTAATCAAGGAAGACTGTTAAGAAAAACTGCATTTCAAGACCACCAAACAACTTTCCTTTTTAGGGCCACCACATCTTCCAAATATGTACTTCTTCCATTTTGCTATCAAAGACCGAAAAATGTCGTTAAACTAGAGATCCAAATACCCCCTAAGGGCCCCTCTATCTTGAGATATTAAAGACCGAAAAATGTCGTTAAACTAGAGATCCAAATACCCCCTATATCTTGAGATATTATAAAGACCGAAAAATGTCATTAAACTATTAATTGTTGTTGCTGTTGTTTATTAGGGTTTATCGTCATTCTAGCCGCTAGGCCACACACGACGTTGTCAATTTTACGGGTGGAGGAAAGACCACGCAGAGGCTCAATTTCACCGGGAAGTTGTTCCACTGCGTGTAGAAACCACCGACCCCCGGAAAGCAATTGACAAACTTGCCCAGATACACGATTCCGGTCACCCTCACTATGGTGGGGTTAGAACCAGCTTCGTCAGCGCTGGACGGCCTGGGACGACGTAACTCACCTGGCACTCTACCGACTGGACCACCGGGGGCCCCCATTAAACTGTTAAAGACCGAAAATGTCGTTAAATTGTAAAGTTTGAGCTATTGCCATGGCTTTGTCGTCCGTGTGTATGTGTGCACGTAAGGCGTCAACAATGCAGGCTACAGGTCGTACCTTTGGTCGGATCATTATGAAATTTGTCATAGCTGTTGACATCAACATTTAGACCAGATGATTAATTTTGGGATCATTCGGAAAAAAAACATGGCCGCCAGTGGCCATCTTGGATTTCAAAATTCAATCCATTAGCACGGGCTACAGGTCGTACTTTTAGTCTGATCATCATAAAATTTGTCAAGAATGTTAATAATGACATGTAGATGGGAACGAGTCATTTTGGGTCATTCGCTCAATAAACATGGCCGCCAGCAGCCATCTTGGATTTTACTCTTTGTATGACTAAATCCTTTAGCACAGGCTACAGGTCGTACCTTTAGTCTGATCATCATAAAATTTGTCATGGCTGTTGAAATTGGAATGTAGATGGGAACGAGTCATTTTGGGATCATTCAGACAAAAAACATGGCCGCCAGTGGCCATCTTGGATTTCAAAATTTAATCCATTAGCACGGTCCACAGGTCGTACTGTTCGTCTGATCATCATGAAATTTGTCATGGATGATAATATTGACATGTATATGGGAACGAGTAATTTTGGGTTTATTCGGCCAAAAAACATGGCCGCCAGCAGCCATCTTGGATTTTACTCTTTGTATAACTAAATTCTTTAGCACGGGCTACAGGTCGTACTTTCAGTCTGATCATCATAAAATTTGTCAAGAATGTTAATAATGACATGCAGATGGGAACGAGTCATTTTGGGATCATTTGACCCAAAAACATGGCCGCCAGCAGCCATCTTGGATTTTACTCTTTGTATGACTAAATTCTTTAGCACGGGCTACAGGTCGTACTTTCAGTCTGATCATCATAAAATTTGTCAAGAATGTTAATAATGACATGTAGATGGGAACGAGTCATTTTGGGGTCATTCGGCCAAAAAACATGGCTGCCAGCAGCCATCTTGGATTTTACTCTTTGTATGACTAAATCATTTAGCACGGGCTACAGGTCGTACCTTCAATCTGATCATCATGAAATTTTTCATGGCTGTTGAAATTGGAATGTAGATGAGAATGAGTCATTCTTGGGACATTCCGACAAAATAACATGGCTGCCAGCGGCCATCTTGGATTTCCAAATTCAATTCTAAATCTTTCCATTCATTGCTCATCACACAAATTTAACTTCTTCTCAAATTTGAGCTACAGTGTCATTGACACTTTCATTTGAGACATTAAAGAACGAAATATGTCGTTACACCATTAATGATCATTAATACATAATTTGTGTTTATGAAAGTTTGGTACAGACAGTTTGTTTCCAGTACATATTCATTGGAACGTAAACAATTATTCTCTGACAAATCATGTTAATATTGCCTTTCGTTACTGGTTTCCTTGACTCACATATCTCTCACTTCTTAATACTTATAATTAAAACAAATGTTCTGTGTTTTGTGTCACTTCTTAATAGCATTCTGTATTCTGCTATTGAAAAGAAAAACAGTTGTAGTATACCTTAAAGGTATGAAGGCGTTGGTGGGTATCATGTGAACATATTTCCACCTGTCAAAAACCGCTACAAACGAAATAATATTCAAATATAGACAGACTTTGTTAATATACAAATGAGAAATATCTCATAAACATTATGTTATAGTCGTAAATTTGCCGACTTATGTAAACAAAGCATAAAAAGTTACTTTCCTGGTGTTTCTTTATATTATGATGGTAAACATAAAGAGCGTTCTTTGTTGCTCAATTCCTTATTTGGAAATAATAAAGAGCGTTTATACCATTTGTGTGTGATTAGCCAGTAGCATTATGCTGCCTTCTATAACACAATCAGACTCTTGTTTATGTAAAATTTAGTAGGTCTTTATGTAAGCATGATGTTTAAGGGATTACAGTGCTCATGAAACAACAAAACTCTATCGGAAAGCCACCCCTATTGTGATCACAATAATCCAAGTCCCATAAAAATCGCGTAATAATTAAGCCGAGAAATAAATAAATAATACCGCCACCGGTTGTCGGCTATCTCCGTCGCAAAACCTCGCATGACGTCAAGCGAGGTAAACTAATTAAAAACACGGAATCGGAGTCGGAGTTATTTGTGTCTACCTATATGACGATGGAAAATCCGGAATAGACATCAGCTCGTGAGCGTGATGGAATTACTGCGGGGCATATCAATAGCATTGTGTACACATGGTTAATTGTCATCGCGCGGTGAGTTATATTCACTTGTCTTAAGCGCTGTTTGGAAAGTCATTGTTTTGACAAAAAAACTATAGAAGGCAGATTGAGCGGGGTAGGTAACACTTTCGTGTCAAAAATAAAGCTTATAAAAACATGAGCAGGCATGTGAACTCTATTCGGGCGCGTGTTCACGATGTTGTTTTAATTTCCGTATATATGCCCCGAGTGTCCCGTATTTACAATCATTCATTCGTAACATTGCCATATAAATGCAGTGTTTTCGGCTGTGGCCGGTCTAGTGACTCTCAGTTAGGTATAATGCTGTATTCATTTCCAAACGATGTTCGTTTACGTGCCATTTGGCGGGATTTATGTGGCAAACCCGTTGCGCAATCATCAGAAACCGATTACATATACCAAATAAAGAGCGTTTAATTTGACAAGTCAGTCATGGTTACGAATACATACAATTGCAGTTAAAGTGGAGAGTATGTTGAATAAATCACGATAACAACTATTCTTAGTCGATTCCCCATTTCCTTCATCATGGCTCCATAAAGAGCGTTCCATGTTAAGAGTTTTCCTAATATGGTACGAATAAAAAGAGTTTAATAAAGCGGAAATTGCTATGACTTGGAAGGATATATAAAGCATACATATCGGAAGTTCGTGTACATGTATTGACCTGTATTGGTGTAATCAGTAAAAAAAATCACGATGACAACTGTTCTAAGTCGAGTCCCTTTACCTTGACGCAATAAAGAGCGTTCACTATTACGATATATTGCGAATAAAGAGCACTTGAATATGTGATTCCATATTAAACCGGATTATTATCCCTCCTTCAAAAAGTGTTATATATGATTGGATGTTTATAACCCTATTGTTATGCGTAATTGCCACATAGAGGTCGATTTATGACCTGGATATTCAATAGACCGCATCGCTAGAGTGCTAATTTTATAGGTCAATAACCATGCATAGATGCAGTGAATTTCCATCAGTGACAGTCGGTAGATTGTTTTGGGGTGGGGGAAGCAATATTCCGAAATATATATAAACACCATATTGCCCAAATAATTACATGATTCATAACCAAGGAAAAATGAACATATCATATTGGTAATGAATGACTTGATTATAATTGATTAAATCCGACAGCAATAAACCAATTTTGTGTTGTTTTACCGCGTTACGATAACTAAAACGAAACGCTCTTTATTGACACACGACTAATGGCATCTGGAAATTGGAATGTTTACGAGATGATAATTGCCTAATAACTGTGCAAGTCTTCGCGTATATATGCAATCTTGATATGCATATATAATATAACTTGGACTATTCCGGTAACGAAAAAATATATATAAACACGAGCACGCGTTTATATAGATAAATGCGCGCAAAACTGAATAATATACGGGCATGGCTTTATAGTAACAACACATCGCGATACATATAATAATAGTAATAATAACACGATAAAGATCGACATTTAATTACGAGAAAGGCGATGTTTCGGCGAAGTTTTGCATTCGCAGTGTGATAACGCGACAATCGTCAAAGGCCGCGATCGACTACATGCAAACTTAAAATACCGCCGTCGCGTATCTTTGCGTTGTCAATGAGTTACCACGTGATCGATCACGTGCTATGCTTCTGTTTACATGTGACAATCACGTGATCGGGCTGCTGATCACGTGACTTCGTCTGCAACAAAATCTTCGGCTAACTTCGGAATTTTTTTGAATCGTTATAAAAATAACGATTGGCGGCCGAATATTAGATTATATGCGCCCAATGGACATTTTATATATATATTATCGGTATATTGAAAGAAAATAATATTGTTTTTTCAGGACCGTATTCCTTTAAGGGATAGTGATCGTATATTTGAACCAAAATGTATGCGTTTTAATATTGATCTGTTTACGGTGTTTGGAACAAATATTTTCGACAACTAAACCCTCTCGTCCCTTTAATATAATTAATATAACATCCCTCATCCAATAATCTCCAAATTGCGTATCTGCCTCAGTGGTAAAGGATATGTGGCATGCCACACCATGCCAATATCCCATAATATGTCAAATTTAGCGAGTTATCGAAATATGAAATACTAGCAGGTTAGACCGCCACTGGCGGCAATCGTCAGAAACATGACATTTTTGTAATTATTTTTTTTAATTTAATTTTTTTTAATAATTTTTTTTATTAAATTTTTTTAATTAATTTTTTTAATTAAATTTGTAATTTAATTTTTAGTTTTTCAATGAGTTAATTCTGCCGTTTTAATATTTTTGATTTAATGTTTTGTTTTACAATGAGTTAATTCTGCCTTTTTAATCAAGAGAAATGATGGTACCGTCCCTAAAAGAGGTATGATTTACGGTACATCGGGCGGAAAAACTGACCCGATGAAAATCTCACCTGTTCCTAGGAACCCGTATGTACGACGGCAGACATAAGAATCACACAAGACGCTGAAGTCTGGATACAGACGCTGATGTCTGTATCCAGACATAAGAATCACACTACACGCATACGCTATTTATCAATGACACTGCGGATAAGAACGCTATTTAACAATCAACGCGATTAACCCCACAGTGCCAAGGACGGTGACTATTATTTTTTTAATCCGTCCCGTGATGGTAACCGTCCCTAAAAGAGGTATGATTTACCCAAATCGTGCGGAAAAACTGACCCGATGAAATTCTCCCACTTTCCTAGGAACCCGTAAGTACGAAGACAGACAAGAATAACACAGGACGCTCATGTCTGGATACAGACGCTCAAAGTCTGTATCCAGAAATAAGAATAACACTACACGCATACGCTCTTTATCAATGACACTTCGGATACGAACGCTCTTTAACTATCAACGCGATTAACCCGGAAGTGCCAAGGACGGTAATTTTGGTGACTGAGATGGAGGAGTGCTCGTAGCTTCTCGAAAAACGCCGCGATTGCACTGTTCGTGGGTTTTTACCCTTAGATAGGAAGTTTGGACTCCATCGATCCAGCAGTTTTCGAGTCTATAAAGGACAAATATACGGAAGTCTCAAAATATATAGTAGGCAACGAAAAGGCGAAATAGGAAAATACAGCGAAATAGCAGAATAAAAATGCATCGAAATTGTGGTGTTGTAATTTCTCATACAAATCGCCGTTACTTCGTAAAGGTACATTCTTTATATTTATTACCCTTTGGCAATGTTAGGATTTTAGCTTTTCAACGAGCATATGGCATGTCTCAACGGCTGGCGTGGCATGCCACATACCCTTTACCACTGAGGCCTTTTAACTTAATAGTTTTGTATTACTACAGAGTAACATTGGTCTGTATCAAGTCTTTCTTTAAAGATGGATTATCTTTTTAAATAACAAATTTGAAATAGTTGCGTGGGTATGAAATAATAAATATCAACTGGAGACCCCTATCAGGAAAGGCTTCTATCAATTAATATTATTTCGAATTTGTATTATATTGGGACCGTTTAAATGTCTATTTTTAGAAGAGACAATTCGAGTGATACCATATACCAATACAGAGCATTCGGCTGTTCCTATGGCTACGTACCAAACGTCAATTGTCCCAGATTGATTGGTTGTATTGTTTTATTCCATAGTTATAAGCGATAATGAGTATAATAAATGTTTATTTGTGACAAAGTTACACCATAAAAGTTCTGGTCTCTGTTAACAGTAAGCACTATTGTTCATTAGCTAAACAACCACACATTTTTAGACCAGAAAATATTCGAAATAAAATGAATATTAATCGATAGAAGCATTTCCGGATAGGAGTCTTTAATTCAGATCTAATATTTTATACTCCGGTAACTATATAATACATGTTTACAAAGAGATAATCCAACTTTAATTGCGATAAATTGAAAACCAGATATGAATTTTATGCTTCTTATCGTATCGACATTTTTTTTACCGTGAAATAATGCACCGAGTTCATGATCATTCACTGTGGCCTACGGGTGTGCTAGTCAAGAAATTCTTTGGAGCTAACCACCAAAATAAAAACAGTGTTCATAATTATCCCTAATCTCATCTTTAAAGATGGACTATCTCTTTAAATAACAGATTTGAAATAGTTGCGAGAGTATATAAATAATAAATATGATTTGAAGACACCTATCCAGAACGCTTCTCTCAATTAATATTGATTTTATTTCAAATATTTTATTATGAAATGAGATGATTCTAGTACAGACCATTCAGGCGACATCATATAGCGATATAGATCAGTATGCTGTTCCCATAGCTACTCAGCGAACGTCAAATATCCCAGATTGATTGTTTGTATTATTTTATTCCATAGTTATAAGCGATAGTGAGCCTAATTAACGTTTATTTGTGACAAAATTACACAATTTCCTAAAGCCTACAAATAAAGACTATTTCTGTCGGATATGTTAGCAATTAATTGCAGAGAAGATACAAATAAAAATGTGCAAACACTTTCTTGGTGTTCACAAGAAAACATTCAACTTGGCCATAATGGGAGACACTGGCAGATATCCATTAATGATTTGTATCTTTCAAAACATGATAAGCTATCTACATGATATAAAGAAATCTGAAGACCCCCCTCATAACGAATGCCTTCAGAGAATTCTCCGAACTTTCAAAATCAGGTAAACACTCCTGGGTTGGTTTTACCAACACTCTTTGAAAGATTTATCCTGAAAGAAACTAACCAATATCAAATGCTTGGGCGATCAGCTATCTTGAAGAGTTTGAAATATGTATATAGTCAAGTATGGCAAAGTCAACTTTTCAATGACAAAAGGAACACAAATGGACAGAAAAATAAATTGAGAACATACAGAACTTTCAAAACAAACTTTGGTTTGGAACCGTATGTTACATGGGGTGATGATAGTCAAAGACGTATACTTGCTCAATTTAGATCCAGCTCTCACAAATTAGAAATAGAATAACTAAGATATCTGGGAGTTCCAGCAGCTAAAAGAATTTGTGAATTATGTAAAGAATGTATAGGGGATGAAGATCATTTCATGCTAAAATGTCCTAAGCTTCGGGAATTTATGGAACCAATTTTAAATGATATTACTTCAAACTTAGAAACCTAGTCAACCTCACTAACCCCAATAAATTTATATGGCTGATGAGTTCGGAGGATAGTCTGGTAATGGCTTCAGTGTACAGTCTTATCAATACTTTAACCGAGAAAAGAAAGCAGCTTATCAACTTACCTTGCTACACATGCATACCTATACAGTCAATTCTAATCTCATTTATAAATACACATTTATAAATACACATCAATACACTTAAATACACATAAATACACAATCTCATTTATAAATACACATTTATAAATACACATATATACACATAAATACACAGTAATTTCTAATCTCATTTAGAATACTTTATAAATACACATGTATATCTATACAGTAAATTCGAATCTCATTTAGAATACCCTTGGTACCCAAATAAATAAAAGACATCAGTATCACTATCAGTAGGAAAGTGGTAGATATGCTTTATTTAATTGTTTATTACATTTACAGACACCTCAATTGTGTTATATGTATCTTGGGCAATTTTCTCTGAAACCTCAATATTAAGCTTATACTCATATTGCTTCATTCTTTTTCCATAAGAAACCTATAACACATATTGTAGTATTTATATTATAGCATGGTTTTTTATATTAAGTCACTGGCTAGATATGCCATTAATCTTCAAGTTCATTAGCCTAATATCAGTCACTCAGTATTTAAGCCTGATACCACTTCTTTCAATATATGATTTCCTCTTTCATGTAAATTACTATATAGTGTCATGTAGTAGCAACTTAACAAACTTTTTCGTATTTGAAATTTTGTTTAAATATTTTGGGTATTGTAGTAATTTAGAACAAAAACATAACCATTTGATTGAGTTTCACAACTTAGAATTGGTCTAAGTTAGAAAATTTGACTTTGAAAAAATTTCAGTTTCATGACATGAGAAATTCATATTTCGAGAAATGCTCCAAAGTCGAACCCATGACATAGAACACACCAGGATTAACCCAGTTAGGTAATAGTGTGTCCTTGCCTTACTTAAGGTTATGTGCTGCTGAAATATGATGAAATTGATGGAATTAATTGTCACTAATGACTGTGCCATCAGGGGAAAGTGGCGGACAACATGAAAAATCGAAAGAAAATAGCTAAATTTTGCGAGTAATGTATATATATCTCAAATGCAGCCTACAGAACGACACATCATGCTGCAGCTAAGTTATATGAATGACACTCCAGCTCACTTTATTGAATGTCCTTGATTTGATCTTGATAATATTGTCTTTCACTTCTTTAGAACTCCAAGAATGTGAAGTTCAAAATGTGTCACTTGACTCCACCTTAATTAACTAAAAACTGTGTCCACATGAGCACACTGGGGACCATATTGGAAATAAATGGGCATTGACATGCTTATTATGTTATCATGATAACATTCTGTCAGGTGACAGTGCAGTGAGTGCACCCAATTTATTTTCAATATGCTGCGCTGTTACTGTTACACATCACAGCTTTAAATGAGATTATTACATATAGGGGCCTATCGCCCTATGGTACCGGTACATCACATGTAGTTACAGTATAATCTATAGAAACCAATCTTACTTATGTTAAGGAGGAGGTCAAGTGAACAATTTTGAATGGGGGTTTCCATACAAATCTGCGGAGCCAAAGTTACAGAGTTGCACATACTTCTGAGTGTGACTTGATGTGGTATTGGAAACAACAGGTATTTATCTGGCGGGTCCACTTGGTAAATTATAAAATTTTGCAAAAATATATTTTTGAGAATTTTTTTCTGGAATTACATCACTTGACCAACATTTGAAAAATCAATATAAAATTCAAAAATAAATACACCAACATTATAATGGAACAAGTTCCAAGCGGACCCGCCAGATAAATACATGTTGTTTCCAATACCACATCAAGTCACACTCAGAAGTATGTGCAACTCTTTAACTTTTGCTCTGCAGATTTGCATGGAAATCCCCATTCAAAATTGTTCACTTGACCTCCCTCTTAAACAGTAACAAACACAGTTTATATAGACATAAAGTTATACTATTGTATGTAACACTGCACTATCAACATGGATACATATGAATGCTATCAAAATAAAATCTAATCTAACACCTGTAGCGATCAGCTGTTTTGACCAGGTACTCAGGTAACCAGTTAAACTGAAAACGGCAATCAGCAATGACAACAATTGATAAGTTGTGTCGGAGACAATGGGAACAAGGTCATGGCAGTCCGAATATCCATAATCGATGTTTAGCTTCACCTACCACAAAATAAACAAGTGAAATAAATGGTTATTATAGCTTTTGCTTCGTAAAAAGCATTCCGTTTGCGAAACGCGGATGGCTTCATGTCTCTAAAGCGGAAGTGATAACTATTCAGTGAATTATTCCCCTTGCCATATTTATTTGTCTATTGATAGCCGCTATAGTATTAAATTTGTTACATCATTTACTTTAACCACAGATGATATCGCGTGGCCGGTGAGAGCGCTGCAGGTAATTTTTGTTCTTTCTGTCTCAAATATTACTTTTTATCCACGTGAAGTTCGGGTAAACACAATTACTGTGTCCGCCTAATTTTCGAAAAATTCTTTTATCATGTTCTAATTGATCCCGGTTATTTATTTGAGCACTAAATGATAGCTTATTTATTCGGCTTTCGTTTTAGCGCGAAATCCAAAAAGATCTATAAAGATCGAGTGTTATGTGATTCCATAGATTGCAATGCCCCGCTCCGGTTCCATGGTCGGTTGCCTTTTTTAGAATACCGGAAGTCAGCTTACGAGCGACATCTCGGGGGAGGTAATGTCGCTACATGTAGGACCATTAATGCCTTATTCTATATCTGATGACTGTTGGACATGAAGATGAAGCAAGTTTTATCACTTTATTTCACCAATCAACTTCAATCAATACTTTCTCATATGTTCTGTCCATTTATTTGTTTACTTGTTGTTTGTCTGTTTTATCTAAATTACTCTACCTGTAAAGGTGACTTAATTGTCAATAAACTTATCTTATCTTATCAATAAAATTTCCGGTCTCTGTTAAGAGTAACCACTATTGTTCGTTAGCTAAACAACAACACCTTTTTAGACCAGAACATATTCGAAATATAATCAATATTAATCGATAGAATCATTTCCGGACATGGGTATTCGATTCATATTCCTATATGTTATACCCCGGTAACTATATAGCTCATGTTTACAAAGAGATAGTCCATCTTTAATTATGGTGTAATGCTATGTATTATATGCATTGCAATTACACATCAATTGACACATGGGTCTGAATCTGAAATATCATTGGATGTAGTATTGACACACATGCCGCAGCACGCCTGTAATCTCATTGGATGTAGTATTGACACACATGCCTCAGCACGCCTGTAATCTCATTGGATGTAGTATTGACACACATGCCTCAGCACGCCTGTAATCTCATTGGATGTAGTATTGACACACATGCCTCAGCACGCATGTAATCTCATTGGATGTAGTATTGACACACATGCCTCAGCACGCGTGTAATCTCATTGGATGTAGTATTGACACACATGCCCCAGCACGCCTGTAATCTCATTGGATGTAGTATTGACACACATGCCTCAGCACGCCTGTAATCTCATTGGATGTAGTATTGACACACATGCCTCAGCACGCCTGTAATCTCATTGGATGTAGTATTGACACACATGCCTCAGCACGCCTGTAATCTCATTGGATGTAGTATTGACACACATGCCTCAGCACGCATGTAATCTCATTGGATGTAGTATTGACACACATGCCTCAGCACGCGTGTAATATCATTGGATGTAGTATTGACACACATGCCTCAGCACGCCTGTAATCTCATTGGATGTAGTATTGACACACATGTCTCAACACGCGTGTAATCTCATTGGATGTAATATTGACACACATGTCGCAGCACGCCTGTAATCTCATTGGATGTAGTATTGACACACATGCCTCAGCACGCCTGTAATCTCACTGGATGTAGTATTGACACACATGCCTCAGCACGCCTGTAATCGCATTGGATATAGTATTGACACACATGCCTCAGCACGCCTGTAATCCCATTGGATGTAGTATTGACACACATGCCTCAGCACGCCTGTAATCGCATTGGATATAGTATTGACACACATGCCTCAGCACGCATGTAATCCCATTGGATGTAGTATTGACACACATGCCTCAGCACGCCTGTAATCTCATTGGATGTAGTATTGACACACATGCCTCAGCACGCCTGTAATATCATTGGATATAGTATTGACACACATGCCTCAGCACGCCTGTAATCTCATTGGATGTAGTATTGACACACATGCCTCAGCACGCCTGTAATCCCATTGGATGTAGTATTGACACACATGCCTCAGCACGCCTGTAATATCATTGATTGTAGTATTGACACACATGCCTCAGCACGCGTGTAATCTCATTGGATGTAGTATTGACACACATGCCTCAGCACGCCTGTAATCTCATTGGATGTAGTATTGACACACATGCCTCAGCACGCCTGTGATTTGACAGTCAGCATCAGCTAGCTGGAAGGGCCTTCCTTTCCCTTGTATCAACTGTCCACAGTCCTCACCTTCTGCGTAATGTGGCTCATTCTTCTTCCAATCGAGAGGGGTTGCAGCTGTTCCATCGATATTAACCCATGTTCCGTTTGTCATGATGTCATTCGCACCAACCCAATAAAAATCCCAATTCCAACCCGCTCTTCTTACCACGCCTGGAAAACGATTTATTTTAAGATTGATTATCTCTTTAACCATTTCAGTGTCAATTCCGATATTTGTATCAACCCATATTTCCTTGATCATTTTTAAAATTTATTGATTGCAATAATGTGATACATTGATGGAAAAGACCCTAAGAGCTATTTCCATCAATGTATCACATTATTATAATCAGTAAATTTGAAAAATGATAAAAAAATATAGGTTGATACAAAAATCGAACTTGGCACTTAAAGGGTTAAATAACAATTTTGAAATAGTTGCATGGGTATAAAATAATAAATATAAACTGAAGACCCCTGTCCCGAAAGGCTTCTATCAACTAATATTAATTTTATTTCGAATATTTTATTGGGACCGTTTATTGGTCTATTTTTAGAACAGACCATTCGGGTGATACCATATAGCGATATAGAGCATTATGTTGTTCCTATGGCTACGCACCGAACGTCAAATGTCCCAGATTGATTGGTTGTATTGTTTTATTCCATAGTTAGAAGCGATAATGACCATAATTGATGTTTATTTGTGATACAATTACACCATCAAATCTCTGGTCTCTGTTAACAGTAACCACTACTGTTCGTTAGCTAAACAACCGCACCTTTTTAGAAAATATTCGAAATAAATTGAATATTAATCGATAGAAGCATTTCCGGACAGGATCTTCGATTCAGATCTAATATCTTATACCCCGGTAACTATATATTACATGTGTGCAAAGAGATAATCCATCTTTAATTAGCTATAGGTTATCGGCCACAATACGTAGAACGCTGCCCGCGTCATAAGGAACAAAAAGTCGGCCAATAAGCGCCATTGTTACGCGCTCGGTGTTTTAGCAGGGAACTTAAATAACGGGAAGGTTCACTTCCCATTGGTTCTATTGTAATGCGTAGCGTCGCAGCGCCCTCTTGTGGTCGGTAGGTTAAACCGACGAAGCGTCCATGGATACACTGTAGAGTTGCTTGTTTCTCCCGTCATAAATTCATTTCAAAACGACTTTAAAAGTATATTTTCCATATTTCGCCGATGTTTCAATAAACAATATATATTTACCCATATTATATTGCGAATGCTGGAGATATATTTACCGCTAATAGATATTTACAACGAAGAAAATCATAACTGATAGTGAGAAATTCGCTGTCACGCACTCAGTCACACTCACATTGTCAACTTATACCACCGATACTAACATGAAACTTGATCAACAACTGCCTTAATTAATTAATTAATATTTAGCCTAGCCTACAATAATAGGCTACATTAATTGTAATAATTATATAAGTATGGTAATTATTAATTAGTTATTAGGAAAATATTGTATTAAAATATTATATTACCTATATTTAGATATTATTTTTACTAGGCCTAAATATGCTAGGAGTAATACATGTACTGTAAAAGTAATATTAAAAATAGTTTTAATACTTAATTTTTTTAATATTACATGTATAAAAATTAAACTTTTGAGTTATAGATCTAACCCAGATCGGGAATAGGATAATGAGAGTTCTTGTAGGCCCTACAGTAAGTATGATGCAAGGAGATGGCCTAACTATTTAGTCTATTATGTAATTTTTGAATCCTCAGCTAGCTTATACTTATAGAGAGCCTATGCTATAATCATACTATGATTCATAGATATAGTGAATGTTTAGGCTACACATAGTAAAAAGTTAAAACCTTGAGTAGAATGATATAAAGCCAAAATGCATATTTGTGAAGACAACAACAAATTGGGGATATTGATAATGAACTCACTGGTTGTCCTTTAGAGAAAGTTAGCACTGCATCTTTTTACCGGTAATTCATCTGCACAAGTCAGCATAATATTATGCATTCTTCATTCAGTTGTGTCATATAGCCTATAAGGATGGGAAATTATACTTAAAAAAGAAGGCCAGCTTTGGTCACTGGGACGTAACACCTGCTACAGATACAGATTAGTGCGTGACTTTCCTAATGTTTCAACTTTGTAAAATGCATGACAGCTAGTTAGAAATGGATTCACAGTAATTTAATCATATAATCACACGCAATACTATAGCTTGGTGGATGTTGACAAAAATTGACACATTGTCACATAAATCAGTGCTACCTATTCTAAAGGTGCATTTAGATACTGGTATGAACAGCATTTATTTCAGACAGTACTTATCTGAACTAGATGTAGGTCTTTAATCAAACATCAGAGAAGTGAATAATCCATATTGAGTGAATGAACAAAACTAAAAAGATTTAAAATCCTGCATATTACTGGAATACCATGGCATGAGAATGAAAGTATTCTTACTCTATTTTAAATCTTGCTGTGCTGTGCCAAGCTGAATTAAACCATGAATACAGAATTTTATTAGTTTATGAACGTTCATTATCAGAAATAATGATACATGGAAAGGATTCATCTAGTTGAGTATAAATACAGGAAAGTATATATAAGTAGACAATACTATAAACATAGTATAATCTAGCAGCATCATATAACTTGGGTAAAGTTGAAACAACAGAAAATGGTAATGCAGCAGAATTAAATAACAAAATAACAAAATGAAAACCAAAAAATCCTAGATTATTCACCTTCTTCCTGATAACATGTAGATAACATGTAGTTGCACAGTGTTTCCAACCAGTGGCAGGATAGACCAATATAATGCTGAAACTTGATTCCTAAATCATTCTTAGACTTGATAAATGAACACTATTAATTAATTTCTCTCAATGATATCAGATACTTCAATGATACAATACTATGATACAATACTGTATCAGTATGGTTCAAGCTCTATATACATGCGATAGAAGTGTATTCAGAAAATGTTCAATCAATTAGACCTTAAATATTAGATCACCTGGACAGTTCAATGAAAATGTACTGTTTTATCGTATCATATAAAATGCTAAATCACCTAGAGTGATGAGTGTGGATGATAAAAAAAAATATTCAATCTTGCTCTAAGATATATTTAAGATATTACATAACAGTCAATAATCATGAGAATTTAAGTTTTAAAGTCACTGGTTTGCTTTTCTTTGATTATTTCAGCAGATGGCTTTACACTCAATTTTGAAACAATTATTTTTCTGGATTCATCACTGGGTTCAGTTAAAGGTAGTATGTAGCATTTTGAAAACTTGCATATGAATTGAATTGGAACATAAATACATAACAAGAGGACTAAAACAAGAGAAGGCAATAACGTTGAAGAGATGCGAGTGCAATCGCAGATGACTTGATATCAAATTATAGTTATTTGCTCATATAATACCAGCAGTGTAAAAGTGTCATTTACTTTCACATGACTTCATTCAGTCATCCAACCATTCACACCTATCGTTACAAAGGTACTATTCAACTGACATAAGTGTCCATATGTACCAGTACAAAAATAGTAAACTTAATATCTGTTAGAGAGGCTTCTCTTGTCTGCTTTCTATACCAGTATATATAACACGTTTTTTTTTTGGGTTAGTTAATTCCAGATATCTGGGTTTTTTTTCAGAGAGTCTCAATTGCAAACCAAAATCTTATAGATGTAGAAAATGATACAGTTAAAGGAATACTTGGATCTTGTAATGGACTGGAGAAGGTATGAATGGATGGCAAAATGAGTTTCAATGACACTAAGGTTCAACTTGAGATTAATATGATTCAAATGAATCGCAGATAAAAACCAAAAGATTCACTTTTACTGGTACAGCTAATCCATAGTAGCCAAATGTGTGATATTATCATATGAAATATGACTAATATATGAGCATAAAATGCATACTCTTTAATAAGCCTTACTGTACATCTTACTGAACAATGCCAACTCATAAATTAGCTCAGTTTGACACTTCCCATATGTCTGTATGTATAGTGAACAGCATAAACTAGAAATTATATACAGGCAGCAGGATATTACTTCAACCCACGGAATGCATAAATATATCATGAGAAAATGGTATGATGCTGGTAGGCCAAACTGATGCTGATAAGAAAAAGTACCGATATTGATTCAATTTTAAAGCTGTCAACTTTACAGTGTTTAAAAAAAAATATAATATTATTAAAGGTACTCAATCCGATAAAACTCCTCTCAATTACTATTTCAATGGCTTCGGGGGTCAAAAATATTTGATTCGAGTCGAGGAAGTCACCCATCAAAGCTCAGATTTGTTAGATATCGATTTTAGAAATCTATTATTTTTCATTATCGGGAATACTTTCTGGCCCAGAACTCAGTCAAAATTGCGTTATTATTACCACTTGATTTTAGAGTTATCCATCCTTGTCTGTTTGAATAGATTTTGGTGTACACATCCCGAGCAGATTACGGCAGTTGAAGGCAATTATTAGTACTTATCTCAAGTAAATAACAAATTTCAAAAATCAATATCTAATAACTCTGATCTTTGATTGATGGGTTCCTCGACTCGAATCAAATATTTTTTACCCCCCAAAGCCAAAGAAATAGTAATATAGGACCCTCTGATCGGATTGTTGTTGTTGGAATCGGTTGAGATGGGGATCCTCTGTTCGGATTGAGTACCTTTAACCGCTGCACTAGTGTTTGCAAAACAACGTGCATAGCCATCTTGATTTTGGTCAGTTTCATAACAATCAATAATCTCAGAGTCCTTATCAACATGTTTTAAACATGAATGTTTTAATTTTTTATCCGGATAATGACTTAGCTCAATATTATATTATGTAGTCTTTCAAAAAGTTTATCAGCATCAGTTTGCCCATAAACTATATAAAATGTATTTTGGATGTGATAATCCATCTTTAATCATTATAGTGTTCTGCGAATAGTAATATTTTATTACCGACACTCTGGATCAAGTGTTTATACAGACAGTTTGGGTAAAAATAATTTTCTGCTATATAAAAGTTCAGGGAAAAAAGACCCCATCTTTAAAGTAGTGGAGATATAATAATTTGGACATATTTGCATTCTAGAAGGATGAAGTGTTATCTTTATGCCTAAAGACACATGACTTTAGGTAATTTTCTATTTTGTTTGGCGGTTTTGTCCTTATCTGATGATTTCTGTATTTCATTGTTTTGAAATTTTATATTGCCATGGATTCGGAGAGTAGAGAACAGATTGATAATATATATCACTGCAGATTGACATATTGGAAGGCTGCATTCAAGTTTCATCATTTGTCCACATAACTTTGATTTGATTTCCACTTGGTCCTGGGCTATGTAGGGAAATGACTTCCTAAAGCTGTTCTCCAGTGCCTCTACAAATACCATGAATTTAACTGATGGCACTTTCAGTCCACCAAAATCGCCCTGATCATTACATAGGGCCTTCCAATAAATCAGAATATGCTCATCTGCTTCTAGGGTATGATCTGGTGATTCAAGTTGCTCAAGTTTACACTCAAGACATTGATGTTATTTATTTAATTTCATCAGTAAGTAGCCTGCAATATAGTGCAATGTATTCTTTTCAGGCATAGATGTTACAATATCATGCACCTTGAAAGCCAGAGCAATGGGAACTGCTGGAGATTTGGTACCACAAATCAGATCACCATTGGATTTGTCAACATAAGTATGGTCTGGAATGGATATATCATTTGCTGATATATTTGAAGGTTGTTCTATGGACTTGCATGTAAGGCTCTTTAAGGAAGTCAACATGGCATCTGCATCATCTTGGCAATTACTTCCTTTTGGCTTACGGAGAACTAAATTTACTAAGCATTGTTTGTAAGCAGCTGCAAATTGCTCTGCATCAGGGTTGTCCCTACAGACTCCAGCTTGGCGAATCAGAGCAAAGAAGTTCTCCGCACAATCCTGATTCAGTCGGCTGGTTAGAAGAAAATCTATGGATTGGCTCTCAGATAGATCATGCCATAGTCCACGGAGTGCTGCAATTGAAATTAGCCACCCATCAATGAAATGCAGCCTGGATTTGGAAATACCAACTGGATCCATGTTTCTCAGTAACTGTGTACATTCTTCAAGATATTTGATGTGGCAAGATCCTTTAGTTATTGCACCTCTGTGCGGCTTTAATTTGTCAATCAATGTTCTTGAGTTGAAGCAATCAAACAGTTGATCAAATGTGATGATGAACTCAGCTGTGAATGTGGCTTCTGGGGGAAACACACCCAGGCTGGAATAGGTAACAATGGCTGCAGCAACAGAGTGACTGAGAATTTGAGTGGCCAATGAGACTCTCATCTTTGAGAAATTGTTCAAGTTGATATGCTTGGATGAAATTTTTGGACACATCCGTATCGGCAATTTACTGTCCCTCTCATATAGTTCGTCAATATATTTCCATTTAACAAGTTTCCCATTTGAAAGGAAATTGTATTTCCTAAAATTGTTTCTTGTACACTTTATCAAATGTGGGGGATCATAAAAACAATAAACCTTGTTACCATCAATTGTAATGTATGGCTTTGACTCACAGACACCTAGCATATTCATTAAAGAGGTGTTCGATGATCCAAGATCGCATATGACACCTTTTACATTACCACCAGCAGCTTGAATAAGAGGCACTAATTCACAAAGTAATGCCTTCAATATATGGCCACTAGCTGCATTTGCTGCAAAGAAGTAGCCAACTGGCTGCTTCCATTTTACTGTTAACCCCCGCACCATAAATACTAATGCTTTATTTGCTACTGCTGAGCTTTTCGTGATATTGGTATTCTCCATACCAATGATAGAGTCGCTTTTGCTGTCATATTTGAGTGACTTTTTGATTGACATCTCATCAAAGGCGATCAAACAATTTCGATCTTTGGGTTTCAAAGACTTCAGCTTCTCTTTAAGAACATTCATGATGACAGGATGGAACCCAACACCAGTTGACAGTGACCGAACCCATCGCTTAATCGAGCTCACTGATGGTAGGATAAATAGCTGCGATAGCAATCTGTATGTCTTCTTGCTACAATAGTATATTGACAATGCCACAATTCGCTCATCGTCAGACCATCGATAGCCTTTCTTCTTTCTTCTGGACATTGTTATCTGAGAAGCAACGAAGCTCTGTAGCTTCATAGGAACATACTGCTTTACAGTAGAGATGGCCTCCTGTAGCTGTTTCTTATTGGACATTAATCTTTTAGGACCATTCTTCAATTTATCAATCTTCTTCTTTGATCTGCATATGGCAACTCTCTGGCGGTTGATGATTACACGAAACTTCTTGTTTGGTGAATTTTGTGGTGCTTGCGTATCTTCAACTGTGGTGATTGGTGCAGCCAGAGGACTTTCTTCCATCCGTGCTTTTTTTGAAAGAGGAGATGGAGTGGAGACGGTTTGTTCTGTCCGAAAAGGCAGCTTTCTTTTAGGAGTTACTGTTGGTGGTGGATTTGGAATATTGAAAATAGTTGGAACTGCATTGTGTGTGAGAGAATTTCGAGTTGACTTGTTCATGAACATACATTCCTCAAAATGTATCGAGCAAAGATGATAAGTTTGATTCAAGTCTTCCGCATTTTTACCTTTGAGTTTAAGGAGCCTCGAATTTTGAACCCATTTAGAAGATCTGCAGATGGATACAGTAATCAGAAAATGGATTTTGTTCTTATAATGTAACATTATGATAAAGATAAAATGGACAAGAGGTTCTGGCCAGATTATTTACCCCAACCCCAATCCATTGAAATTGAAACATTGGGCAGATAATTCAACCTCACCTTAATCCCAGTAAAATTAAAAAATTTATTTTTGGGAAAAACTCACTCTATAAACACCAAAAACCCTGTTATTAAATTAGACCGTGGCAATTTCAATTTTTTTTTAATTCTATGTTATGTTCCATCAACAGGGCTATAATAATATTAGGGTCTGCAGCTATATTTTATGATGTTTCATGCATATAAATATTCTCTACTCACCGAGTTTCATCCTTAGGGAATCGAAATAATGATATTTTTTGTTCTGCATCTGGGGTATTGTGGCAGTTGATGGCTGCACATTGGGTATTCGTCCTCTTTAATCGCATCTTTGGTTGTTGTGGCCTGAAATATATTTAATAAACATTAATATCCATATCATGTAGTGTAAACATTAAACTTAAAAATCATAATTGTTTTCCACATTCATCTACATCTGTTCACCTATTAATATATACATTTATATATGTACTACTACATGTATATGCCCACACAAGTCACCTAACCAAAAATTTACCCCATTTCATTAATACATAATCAATAATTTGTAAATGTGATATATTTATTTTAAAAATCTTGGAAATCTAAACCTGTAATTTGTGTAAATTAATTTATTACCGGTAGTGGTAAAACACCCACTGACCCAAATATAACATTAACAATAACATCTAGGTGTTTTTCCAAGAAAGAGGGTCTTTGTCTCACCTTTCTATTTTCACCTCAATGTTGTTTGGAATCGGATGAGACATCATACATAAAGATCATGGAACTGTCAAAACATAGGAATTAGTTGAGAGGAAGTTGGATTGGAACTGTCAAAACTGGAAGAAAAAAACAAAACAAATCATTAAACTTTAAAGTTCAAGAATTTCATGCCAAAATTGAGCATAAAAAATCGATCTAAAATTAAATTCATCGCAGATATTCAAATTAAATAAACATAAAAATTAAAAACATATATCGTTAATTACTGTATCAATCGATTTATCAATATCTCCATGTTTATAATAACGACTTTTAGCGTTTGTTTACATGTGTATTCACAAAATTAATGTTGACACTTTTGACATCTGTTCGAATGTCCGCGCCTTTCCTACCAGGAGGATCGATAACTCTGCCAAGACGATTACACAAATATGATTGGGTGAGCCATCCTGTTATTTACGATCCTTGGTTTTAGTCACTCACAGTGTACTATAGAGTTACTCCGCTTGTATCTGTTCTGTTCTACTTGCGTTTCATATTAAAGCAATAAGGAGAATCCCGTACACAAAAGTTATCCCATTTTCAAGTTAGGTAACTCCAATAAAAGAAATAATCACTACCGGATGGAGCGTTATTTTCCCCGTAGGCAGTGTGTCAATTATCTTAATTTATTGTGTTATTTGATATTAAAGACTGGATTCAATCTCGCAGGTGCCATTTGCTCACACTGAGCCCTTATCAGCTGTGACTTTTAGAGAAAATATCTTCATTCAAAATCCCATTTAATGTGTTTCTCTTATTAATACCAGGTGGTTGTGGGTAATACATCGAGCTCCCTCTTTTATTTCAACCATTTAACTTGTACCCATTTGGCAATTACAATTGTGTATTCCTGGCGAGAATCAACATGTCTGCTAAATAGCATTTGAATCCTATATACTAGTATAAATACACTGCAATATGTACTGCAACTTTATAGCATTTACAAGACAGAATCTGCGCTGGTGCAGCATTAAAGATCATGTTTCAATATATTTTTTTGTATATGCAAATGTCCCATATATATGAGAGACTCGTGTATATATATAAGAGAATGTATTGTCACATGGTTTTTTTTTTAAATGCAGAAAGCTCCTGTAAAAAAGGGTTAAAGAACATTAATTCGGTTCAGTTAAGATAATCGTGACATTATATATGGTTCTGGTGGACAAAATTTAATAAACATGTATACAGACCGAAACAATCACCATATATTTACACTGATGCAGGTCAGAAATTTCCGGGAAAATTAATAAGCGTACCAGGGGGGGGGGTCGGAATTTTTTTCCAGGCACATATGATGGGGTGGGTGGGTGTCTCTTGGGTCCAAAAAACAGTTTTTTCCATATGCCAAATTTTTTTTCCATTCCTGCTATTGAGTCTTATTTTGATGTGTTTTGAACAGAAACAGGTCATATATAGTTAATACTAATGCTATACTACATATAGAGGTTATCAGAAGTTGGATCAGTTGCACAATGGCCAACAATAACCCAAATTCAACTTGATAGAACTAGACACTGCGCTATTGGGAAAATAAAATTTAATCAGGATTCCATCTACTGATACAACAAAATAAGAATAACTATGCAGAACTCAGCTGAAAATAAGCAATAAAATGAAAGCACACTTGACCATATGTGACTTGGAAATAAAGATATAATAAATAATGGAATAAAATAGACTTTTGACAACGTAAAACAAAATCTTAACAAATAAATTGAAGGCCAACCGGGCCAGCTTGAACAATTTCACATTGTTTTCCATGTTAATGTGGATCAGCTTGTAATGTTAATCACAGTAACGAAGATTTTATCGTCACTGATATCGTGAGCAAAAAAGAAGTAAAATTGGGCTATCCATCCATATTATTCCCAATTATTACGAAGCCTATTACTTCAGGCAGTGGCTACCAGCCTGCCATTACATGCTATAACATGTTTCCTCAGTTCTGGTTTCTGAGATGCCCCAAGAAGAGTCACGCATGTATATCATGGTTATGTTTGGTATTAGCATTATTCTTCAAACTGGGATGAACTGGGATGAACAGTTGTATTTCCACATGTTTTGATAAACAATTTGATTCCAGCAATACAGTAATGCCCTAATTAAACGACTCCATAACCACAGCAGAATAATGGGTAATTTTCAGGATTTAGTCGGAAATTAAAATTAAAGTACCCATTATTCTGCTGTGGTTATGGAGTCGATTAATTAGGGCATTACTGTATATCACATAGCAAATATCAAAAATATCAAATAATCTGAAATTTGTTGTACCGGTACCATGTATTCTGTAGAATACTCAAATGTGATTATGTGACTAGATCATGTGACTATATATTATGAAAATGAATGTTAATAAAAACCTTGGCACTCTGCCTATATATCCCTAGAAATGTGATTATGTTGACACATTTCTTGATTATTGACACTTATATGATAAATTCAAATAGTATAGTTATCTCATTATGCACTGTTCTATTCAAATATAGCGCAATAAATTATGATAATGCAGGATAATCAGCTATTTGGTTGCTCAATTGATAATTTTTCTCAAATTTAAGGGGGGTGGGTGTCCAAAACTGACTGGAAAAAACTTCCTGAAACGGAAAAAAAAGGGTGGGTGTCCAAAATTGCCTGGAAAAAAAGGCCGGAAACGGAAGAAATTGGGTGGGTGGGTGGTCCGAGGCCGGAAAAAAAAATCATCATACGTGCCTGGAAATTTTTTCCGACCCCCCCCCCCCCTGAGCGTACGGTAATAAATAGCCAGGTTCATCCACACGTTAAATAGGGTAACTAGGCCTATTGATTTTTGATTGTCAATCACGACGCTCTGATGTACATAATAATTGCTATAATAAACATACCAATAATACTCTGATATCTATCTATCTACTATATATTTTGAGAACTACGTATATATATATGTGTGTATATATATGTGTGTGGGTACGTCATGGAATCGAAAACGCCTGGACGGATTGAGCTCAAATTTCGTATGTAAGTGTAAAAACCCACGGGGATCGCCGACGTCGTATTTTGGACAAGCTCTGAGCACTGATTCTCCACTCCCAATCATCAAAATCACCGCAAACGCCACATCGGGCGTTAAGGCATCAACGATCTTTATATTGAGCATATACGGAGATGTTAACGACGAACGCTCTTTATTGCAATCGACATAGCTAAACGACTACCCCATGCGTGCGAAATACGGATGAGAAACGCAAAATGCAATTATCTCGATTAAAAAGGCAGAATTGATCTAGGAAGCGTTTGTTTACAATCCAACGCAACGTTATCGCTCGAAATATTATGCCTCTCGTAAGGGTGGACAACCTGTCAGGGGCTGCTCAATGGCCACGGCAGGTTAAATAACGGGGAAGTTTAGGACGGGTACCATGAATTAACTCATTGAAAAACAAAGAATGCGCTGTCTGTCGTTCCTAGGAAGGGGGGATTTCATCTGGTCAATTTTTCCGCCAGAAACAAAAAATTCATTGAAAAAAATTAATTAAAACAATTTAAAATAAAAAAAATTAATAATAAAAAAACAATTAAATTATGAAAAAGAATTAAATTCAATTAATTTAAAAAAAAAATTAAATAAATATTCAAAAATTCAAAAAAAAACATAAATTAAATTAAAAAAACATCAAATTAATTAAAAAATTTAAAAACAAATAAATAAAAACAAAATAAGTAAAAAAAATGTCATGTTTCTGACCAACCACGCCAGTGGCGGGCTAACCTGCTAGTCTCATATATATTTTGAAGACCTCTGTCTGTTTGTCTGTATGTATGGTTTGTCTGTATGTCATTTATACAAATCTACGATTCTCGACCGATCGGGACGAAACTTGGTACGTGTGTGTAGTTTGACCAGGCGGTGGACGTTGTCGTATTGGCGAGCCCGTGCGGCGCCCGCTTCGCGCATGCGCAGACGAGATCTCGGAAACGGGTGGAGCTATCGACTTGAAATTTGGTATGTGAATGTATCTTGCCCCGGATACGAATTTTATCGGGTCGCCGAGCCCGTGCGACGCCAGCTTCGCGCATGCGCAGACGAGATCTCGGAAACGGGTGGAGCTATCGACTTGAAATTTGGTATGTGAATGTATCTTGCCCAGGATACGAATTTTATCGGGTCGCCGAGCCCGTGCGACGCCAGCTTCGCGCATGCGCAGACCAGATCTCGGAAACGCGTGGAGCTATCGACTTGAAATTTGGTGTGTGAATGTATCTTGCCCCGAATACGAATTTTATCGGGTCGCCGAGCCGGTGCGACGGCAGCTTCGCGCATGCGCAGACCAGATCTCGGAAACGGGTAGAGCTATCGACTTGAAATTTGGTTTTTGAATAGCCCGGACAACGTCGGGCTCATCGGCTAGTACTATATATTTTGAGACTTCCGTATATGTGTACTTTATAGAATCGAAAACGGCTGGCTCGATTGAGTTCAAACTTCCTATCTAAGGGTAAAATCCCACGGACACCGTAGTTGTCGCGTTTTGGACAAGCTTTGACCACTCATTCTCCACTCCCAAGCACAAAAAAACGGCACTGCGGTGGTTAATCAAGTGATAATTTAATGAGCGTTTGTTTTTGACGCATCGCTATAAAGAGCGTTTGTTTACCATTCAACGTTATTAGCATCTGCAGAGAGATATACGGGAACATCTAATATATAGAAACGGGTGGAGCTATCGACTTGAAATTTGGTATGTGAATGTATCTTGCCACGGGTACGAATTTTATCTGGTCGCCGAGCCCGTGCGACGCCAGCTTCGCGCATGCGCAGACCAGATCTTGAAAACGGGTGGAGCTATCGACTTGAAATTTGGTTTTTGAATAGCCCGGACAACGTCGGGCTCATCGGCTAGTAATACTATAAAATGATATAAATTATCATCACAACATAGATAGAAGGAACATACAAGTTTACTAAGTCTAAGTTAAATAAATTAAATTTGTTATATAAATTATAATATTGTTATTAACAATTTTAACAACGTATGGACTATCAACCAAAGCTTTATATCGATAAATATGACTGCATATATATACTGAATAACCACCATAGCTATAGTGACTAAATTACTTTATTGAAGTTCAACGAAGAATTATTTAGAGAGCAGGGTGTTAATGCAAAATATTAGATCGACGGGGGTTAAATCGATGGGGCATATCTGGGGGCATATCTGGGTGATTGGCGATATCTGGGTGATTGGCGATAGTAGTTCACGCGTGATAAGCATTGATTGATAATTGACTCGATTCAGCACGAGATTCTCGAATGTTCTAAAGTGTGCTTGAACGTAAACAAGATTTTAGCGCTCATTCTACGTTTAGCTTCTTATGTGCACGGTTGGGCCCACCCTCCCACCCACATGTAGTAACGTAGATCATTCAATTATATATTGGCTTTTGAAAAAGTTGATCATCAATACATACGAGAATATAGGCTGCAAAATTTCGTTTCCTGATACATGTTTATAGTATGCCATAATAGTATAGGTCTTTTATGATTATTTAATGATAACATTATATAGGATGTGCACAGTTCATGTGAAGCCAACGTTATCCTGAATTTCTAGATTAAATCTTCGTTATACAATTCGTAGTTGTTATTCTATAAATCATTTATGTTTGTTCGAGTGAAACGAGTTAAAACATAATGTAGCTGGATATATAGACTTAACAGCCTTGTTAGGTATAGTGACTATTCTTGCTTGCTGACTAGAGCGATACGCCACTAAAGTTTGGACCACTTGATCAGAATCAAACTTGTTACGTGTGTCCTGGGACTAATATAACACATATATATTAGTCCCAGGTATGTTTTACAGTTGAAAATACATGTCTTTTGTGGTAGTACAATTGGAAATGACTAACACGCATGTTGTACCACGCTCCACCGATACGTATGTCCCACATATGTTCCGCATCTTAGCTGATAAGAAGCGCTAATTATTGATCATATAATTCATTGTACCCCTTAAAGTCGCCCGAGGTCAACGGCATCTATTCTAGGACACTCCATGCGTCAAGTCATCAATGTCTTTGAATTTCCGCCGACCAGATTTTAACTATTTGAATTATATAATTAGTTATGTAGTTAAATTATTTATTAGTGCCCTTTTAATACATCTGATGTCTATCAGCCGGACAAACGAACAAACAGACAAAAATAGATTGAGTTTTATTAGCACAGATACCGGTGCCACATTTTAAAGCATTTCCATGTCAAGTTCTAAAGTATATGGTTTATGTGATCACCTTTAATATTTTGTCGAATTCCTCAAACTCAACCACAAGCTGCAAAACAGAGTTCAGTTTTCCGGGGAAAATATAGCGCCACATCCAACGATGGAGTATTTTTATGGTTAGAGTTACTGATCTTGAAAGTGGGATAACTTTTCTGTACGGGATTCTCCTTATTGCCATATTAAACATTGTGTTGCAAACTAAACGTGATTTTAAAGCACCCTTAACTCGGACAATGGCTGCGGACACACGTATCACAGTAGCGATGGCATAGTAGGTGTGACAATTAATTATGGTGCAATTTTGGTGACAATTGGTCGTCATATTTCTGTGCCGTAGCGATCAATGTCGCGCGCCGCACATTCACACAATGAGTCTCTTCCAAGCTCTATCAGCGTCGAGATCGACATCTCAATGATTTATCTAACCGAATTTCTTGTCGCTGTTGATCTTTACTCAACACGCAATGTTATATTTTAATGCTAACACACAAGTCCACTTGATAACTTAATAAATACCTCGTTTCTGTCAACAGTCATGATTGTTCTTACTAAGAACAAATCACCGGTGTAATTTCTCAGCATATATAAAAGTCGGTCAAACTTTGCGATTAGTTATAAGTGTTATGTCGCTTTGTTTATTCCATATACTTTCTCTTATCTGCATCTCTTCCAACAATTCCGATACATGATGTTAGCCTAATTATGCGTAGATTTAACGTCGCAAAATATAACACGCAATTGGGGAACTGACTTAATACGCGTGAAAATAATATATGTAGATAAACATGTATTCAGATCGTATCAATAAAACATGCCACTTGCATGATATGTGAGTGAATGGGTTCAAACACAATTCTGGACGATCGATCGTACAATTTTATGTATGGTAGAGAATACAATGTGGCTAAACGTAATGAGTAGAGATCAGCCTTGGTGAAACGCAATGGGTTAATTGGTCAGTCGACTCACTGTGTGAATATGCGGCGGGCGACATGACTTCCTATGGCATATAAATTATGTTGGCCAATTGTCACCAAACTCCACCATAATTAATTGTCACACCTACTATGCCATCGCTACTGTGGTACGTGTGTCCGCAGCCAATACCTCCATACCGTGATTGTACGCTGTCGCGGTGGTTGTGGTGTGATTCAGTGTATAAGGTTAGTCTTAATATACGTTCAAAGGAACTCGCATAGACAATTTATGGTAAAAAAAACATTCATTGTATTTCACTTATTTTCGTGATACTGCTGATATACGCTACTATGTCCAGACCACCAAAAACAGTGGAAACTGCCAGAAGACGAAACATTTTCGTCATTTACCGTTTGTCTATAACTATTAGGGTACTACTTTATATGTTTTATTTCCTATTATTTGAATTTCTGTTTGGTTATGTTCGGTTGTGTTCGGTTATGTTCGGTTTATAAGAGGACCGCAGTCGTCAACTCACCGGGATATGCGTCGGCGATAGCATTGAATCGGTCGTACGTTTTCTGTCCATTGATCGACAGGAGTTGGCCCTCTTTTTGTTGACACTCATTTTTGGCATCATGCCAGGATAATGCGGTCGTAAATGCCAGGATCCAGACTTCGTTTGTGTCGTCGAATGGGTGATAAAGTTGTTTCTCTAATGTCAATACTACAAAAAAGAATAATACCGGTACTGTAATCAAGATTAATACCGGTACTGTAATCAAGATTAATACCGGTACTGTAATCAAGATTAATACCGGTACTGTAATCAAGATTAATACAGGTACTGTAATCAAGATTAATACCGGTACTGTAATCAAGATTAATACCGGTACTGTAATCAATATTAATACCGGTACTGTAATCAAGATTAATACCGGTCAAGATTAATACCGGTACTGTAATCAATATTAATACCGGTACTGTAATCAAGATTAATACCGGTACTGTAATCAAGATTAATACCGGTACTGCAACAAAGAATAATACCGGTACTGCAACCAAGATTAATACCGGTACTGCAACCAAGTTTAATACCGGTACTAAAACCAAGTTTAATACACACAGTTAGTGTAAACATATTTTATTGCATAATAACGCAACGGGATTGAGACACAAGTTTGCAACTTACAAAGGGTCTCTCTCCCCACATAATTGTTTTACACAAAGAACATAAAATACAAATTACACACAAACATGTTAATTCATACGTATAGCATCGTTTCACTTAAAACGATATATGAGATAATCTTGTGTGTGACCATAACGATGGTTATTTCACTTTATCGGGTGGGGTGGTTCGTCTCGTGGGTTGGTGGTTCAGGTGAATTTTCGCGTTCTATGTAGTGATAATACAACATGTTACTTCCGTTTTGCGGCAGAGGTTTGCACATTAGGGTTCGTGAAGTTGGTTCGTAGTTCGAAATCCGGTGGAGATTCGCGTGAAGTTAGATTGAAGTTCGAAATTCGGTGGAGATTCAACCCCCATTTGTTGTTGCCTCAAGTTCATTGTTGTGTTCCAATTCGTCCTTCCCTGCTCGAATTTTGGGTCAAAAGTTATTTTTTTTTCACTTTTTTGCTGGACTAGAGAATTTTGCCACGGCGCTGTACTTTTCGCCTTCAATAGTAAGGTGCCGAAGAGAAGTGTTATTGTTTATGGCTGGATCGAGCTGAAATTTGGTATGTTTTATACTTCCCATAAGCGAATCCAGCAAACTAACGATCAGCTTCGATAAATTACTCGATCTATAGGTTTGAATTTCAATCTGCATTTCGAACTTCGAACGAATCTCCACCGAATTTCGAACGCCCAGATTGAAATTCAAACCTATAGATCGAGTAATGTCTCGACGCTGAGCGTTAGTTTTCTGGATTCTCTTACTTAAAGTATCAAAAATGCCAAGTTGCATCTCGATCAAACCATAAACAGAGCCACTTCCCTCCGACACCACCCCTATCATAATATTGAAGGCGAAAAGTCCAGCGCCGTGGCAAAATTTTCCAAGTCCAGCAGTATCTCAGAAAAAGTGAGAAAAAAAAACACCTTTGACCCAAAATTCGAGCAGGAAAGCACGAATTGGAACACGAATTGAAAAACGGGAAGTAATAAGTTACGAACATACCGACTTTTCAAACTTAAGTACGAAATAGAACCTTATCTTCTTCACACAACATCAATAGAAAATAGAATCGTTATCACTAGACTGCGAATAAGTAATCATACATTGGCTATTGAAAAGGGACGCCACACACAACCGCCGACGGCAGTGGAGCAAACGGATTTGTATATTTTGTTCCGATAATGCTATTGAAGACGAAAAACATTTTCTTTTAGAGTGCAGCGCTTACCGTACACAACGTCTCGAGCTCACAAACCTTATGAAGACACAGTTCTCAGACTTTGAAAGCATGACCCAAACTGAACAGCTTGTCAAAATCTTATCCAACAATGTTTCAAATACATGCACTTCAATTTGTCATATGATCCGAAGATTATTCTACGCACGTGATGAGCATCGTATCATAAATCAATGAACAAATACAGAATAGATGATCCATTGCACATTCAGCTTGACTTATATTAATATAATTTATTATATATACTGTTCAATACACCATGTACAATTATATGTTACTATGTATGCAAACTGTCCTTATATGGATGTTTTTGCCAATTAAACTTATCTTACTTACTTACAAAAATGAACTCGAGGAAAAAAATGGGGTTTGAATCTCCACCGGATTTTGAACTTCAATCTAACTTCACGCGAATCTCCACCGAATTTCAAGCTTCGAACCAACTTCACGAACCGTGCACATTAAGGTGTTCAATTAAAGTTAAACCGCGATGTCGAGGTTATGTATAACTGAACAGCCCTAAATATGTTCCGGTTTTTTTTTGTACTGTTCAGAGTAGTATCTCCAAGGAGGAGTTTCTCGAGTTTAATATATTGAACACCCAGGATAGCAAGTTGGTCAAACAACAAACATCGTTGATCTGTATAAAATGGACAAACAAAAAAATAGTGATTTGCTTCTTCTGCCGATTGACCACAACGACAACACACACAGTTACCTTCTCTTTCACCAGCAATTGCCAGCAGTATTTCAGTCTCACTTTTCAAACCATGATAATACCGTGTCTTTTCACAGTCGATATCTGAACATCAAGTTCCTGTACTACAGGCCCTCATATCATTAGGATCGACTGTTCATTAATAATAGACTTTGGCGCACAAAATGCTACAAGAAAACCAATGCCAGAAATGGTAACGCGCTCAAGATCATATATTATATATCCATGATTGTAATTACAGAATATAAAATGTATTGGTTTCGCGAATGATCAACTCAGAATTCCATTAAAATAACAATAACAACCGACCACAATCCTCGGTGGGCTGCAGAACGAAAATATCTATAAAAGTTGAAGTATAAGACTTACAAATTATCTTTTTCATTTCTTTTATTTGTAATTGACGTACATAGCTTGTCACAAACCAAAAATCAACATTGTTGACATAATAATGTAAAGGACAATAAACGAAATTGAAATTCCCAAACTACACCTTTTACCGGACTCAGCCTCCTGGTCGCACAGTTCGACTTTTAAATACGTCCCAGAAATTCCATTTTCTATAAATAAAACCCCCAGCGTAAACTCCAGCGTCCAGGCAAAACAAGAATTTGGACATTTGTATACACGCGGCGCGCGTAACTATACGATCTGGAGATATACAGCCGGCCGCTAATTATGTCCATATAATATTAACTAGAGGTGTGACTGTCCCAAAGAGACTAAGGATTTTTTTTAAACATTAAGATGTTTCACATGTCAGTAAACATTAAGATAAATAATAAAATAACAGATCCCCATTGTAGGTGCACAACCCTAACCTGTAACCATAATCCTAACCATATTAACCGAAAAATGTAGAAATAAAAGCTCGGACAGAATTATGCATGTTACAAAAAATGTTCTAAGTCTAAAAAGGGGAATAACTTCAAAAGAAAAATGTGAGACAGACGTCTGTCATACTCGCAGGTGCACATGAGCTGAGCCAAGTTTAAAAAACATTGACCTAAACATGTAGAAATAGAAAGCTGGGACAAAATATTCATGTTGCAAACAAATTTCCAAGTCGAAAAAGAGGGATAATTCCACCAAAAAATGTCGGACAGATGTAATAATCGCAAGTATACGGGTTCCCATGGTAATAAATATCTGTGCCACGTTTTATTTAAAAATGACTTCAAAATGTAGGAATAAAAGCCCGGACAAAATTATACATGTCTAAGTCGAAGGGGGGGGGGGGGGGGGTAACTCCACCGGGGATTTCTGATTGTGAGTAGAAGCGATGTGGAACAATCCACTGGGGATTTATGATTGTGAGTAGAAGTGGCGTGGAACAATCCACTGGGAATTTCTGATTGTGAGTAGACAGTATACTATACTCCATGCGATATATTGTAAGAATGGTATACCATTGAATCGAACTTCGCCGTTGTTGCAGTTCTCGTTAATAGTAGATTATTTCCACATTCTGCCAGACAGAACCTTGAGTATACACACACTCATCAAGTTGATTCACTAAATAGATAGTTTTCTTTTAAATGTCATCTTCAAACAATGCTGTACCCAAATGGGCATCACCCAATGTCATTGTTATTCGTGTGCTATATATATCACAGTGGATAAACCGTACAAACATATAATGGGAATAGACTGTTTCCGCGCAGCTAGTAAAGGTACGGGAGGCCTTGGTGGTGTGGTGGGGTGGGGTGGGTGTTAAAGGTACGGGTTGGCCTTGGTGGTGTGGTGGGGTGGGGTGGGTGTTAAAGGTACGGGTTGGCCTTGGTGGTGTGGTGGGGTGGGGTGGGTGTTAAAGGTACGGGAGGCCTTGGTGGTGTGGTGGGGTGGGGTGGGTGTTAAAGGTACGGGTTGGCCTTGGTGGTGGGTATCCTGTGAAAATATTTCCACCGGTCAAAAACCGCCACAAACAGAAAGAATATTAATATGTAGACATACTTTGTCCGTATACAAATAAGAAATATCGCATACACAGTATGTTATTGTCATATGTTTGACCATTGTTATGTAAACAAAGGCATAAAAAGTTACTTTCCTGGTGTTTGTTTATATTATGATGGTAAACATAAAGAGCGTTCTTTGTTGCTGAATTCCTGATATGGAACTAGTAAAGAGCGTTTATATAATTTGTGTGTGATTAGCCAGTAACACTGTGCTGTCTTCTGTAACACAACCAGGCTCTTGCTTAGGTAAATTATAGTAGGTCTTTATGATAGCATACTGTTTACGCGATGGTCATGGTATATATGGACGAAACTGTATGCGTTTTGATGTTTTTTTCTGTTTACGGTGATTGGAACAAATATGAATATTTTCGACAACTAAGGCTTCCCGTGCCTTTAATGTTAGTATATATTGTTCATAGACATCTGCCGATCGTAAGCGGGATCCATTGGAGCGAAGAGCTCTTTTTGATAGATAAAAGGGCCTTTGGTCACTTCAAAAAATATGTTTTCGCCAACATTCCTTCTTCAAATGTAATTTCAACACATATACATCATCTGTCAGAAATCCCACGATATTGCAACGGAAAGGCAGTTGTGTGTGCAACAGATATTGACATTTCGTTGGCTCGGGTGTATTCACAATCTGAAAGTAGAGCGTATTTATTTTGACACCCCACTCGTCATTCTCTGTACGCCTAGTTGTGTACGGGGGCAATCACCAATTGCTACGTTCTCAGGAATAGTAAGGTAATGATATACAGAATATACGCATAGTGTTTCTGAATAACAAATTTATTCCACGAGCTTCAGCGAGTGGTGTAAATCGCCAATCCCACGAGTGGATTAAATTTGTTATTCAGAAACACTATGCGTATTGTTTATGCCACGATCTTTACAATGCGATAGATAAACATTTTTTGGGTTCAAATTGTATGGAGAAAGTTTAATCCACTCTGCGAAGTGTATGCCACGATCTTTACAATGCGATGGATAAACACTGTTCCGTTCAAATTGTATAGAGAAAGTTTAATCCACTCTGCGAAGTATAATCAACAGTAGGCACATTTAATCAACAGGTGTTGATTAAATGTAAAATTTAAACAGATGGCTTTATTGATATAATAAGATAGGCGATCGTGGTATAAATGTTCCTTTCGACCCATTTAAACATAACTATGTCTTCGAAATGTCACGCGATTGAACTTATAGACCCTGTCTGAATCAAGCAAGGTATTATTATAAAAATTTAGCGACTTTTATTCGACTCTGCAAGTAACAAAACTGAATTTGGGGGCTGTATGTTATATTCTGTGATTCTGTGTATACGTGTGAATTTACAAAAACTACAGGTCGTATGTGCACCATCGCCTGATATTTGTGGTGATGTGAGGATGGGGTCATCGGGGTCGTGACTGAGGGAAGTGTCTATTCGCCATCGGATGGCAAATAGCGATTCTACCGATATGCGCTATTTGCCATCCGACGGTATTTTAAAGAAAAGAAAACATATCATATCATCACAATATGCTATTATAATGATGATTCCTACCGCCTTCGTGATAATTAGGCCCAGTTGACCGTCGGTTGACCACCTACATATACCCTGGGTGATGGCAAATAAGAAATCGACCAATTTTGAAGGAAATTTCGTATAGTTTGAACATTTAGTGGCACAAGCTGTCGCTATATGGCCACATAATCACCATTTCGACCCGCCTTACCGAAAACCCGGACCAGTTGTCGTCGGTTGACCACCTACAGATATTCTGGGGGATGGCAAATAAGAAATCGACCAATTTTGAAGGAAATTTCGTATAGTTTGAACATTTAGTGGCACAAGCTGTCGATATATGGCCACATAATCACCATTACTACCCGCCTTACCGAAAACCCGGACCAGTTGACCGTCGGTTGACCACCCACAGATATCCTGGGGGGATGGCAAATAAGAAATCGACCAATTTTGAAGGAAATTTCGTATAGTTTGAACATTTAGTGGCACAAGCTGCCGCTATATGGCCACATAATCACCATTTCGACCCGCCTTACCGAAAACCCGGACCAGTTGACCGTCGGTTGACCACCTACAGATATCCTGGGGGATGGCAAATAAGAAATCGACCAATTTTGAAGGAAATTTCGTATAGTTTGAACATTTAGTGGCACAAGCTGTCGCTATATGGCCACATAATCACCATTTCTACCCGCCTTACCGAAAACCCGGACCAGTTGACCGTCGGTTGACCACCTACAGATATCCTGGGGGGATGGCAAATAAGAAAACGACCAATTTTGAAGGAAATTTCGTATAGTTTGAACATTTAGTGGCACAAGCTGTCGCTATATGGCCACATAATCACCATTTCGACCCGCCTTACCGAAAACCGGGACCAGTTGACCGTCGGTTGACCACCCACAGATATCCTGGGGGATGGCAAATAAGAAATCGACCAATTTTGAAGGAAATTTCGTATAGTTTGAACATTTAGTGGCACAAGCTGTCGCTATATGGCCACATAATCACCATTTCTACCAGCCTTACCGAAAACCCGGACAGTTGACCGTCGGTTGACCACCCACAGATATCCTGGGGGGATGGCAAATAAGAAATCGACCAATTTTGAAGGAAATTTCGTATAGTTTGAACATTTAGTGGCACAAGCTGTCGCTATATGGCCACATAATCACCATTTCTACCCGCCTTACCGAAAACCCGGACCAGTTGACCGTCGGTTGCCACCCACAGATATCCTGGGGGGATGGTAAATAAGAAATCGACCAATTTTGAAGGAAATTTCGTATAGTTTGAACATTTAGTGACACAAGCCGTCGCTATATGGCCACATAATCACCATTTCTACCAGCCTTACAGAAAACCCGGACCAGATGACCGTCGGTTGACCACCTACAGATATCCTGGGGGGATGGCAAATAAGAGATCGACCAATTTTAAAGGAAATTTCGTATAGTTTGAACATTTAGTGGCACAAGCTGTCGATATATGGCCACATAATCACCATTTCTACCCGCCTTACCGAAAACCCGGACCAGTTGACCGTCGGTTGACCACCCACAGATATCCTGGGGGGATGGCAAATAAGAAATCGACCAATTTTGAAGGAAATTTCGTATAGTTTGAACATTTAGTGGCACAAACTGTCGCTATATGGCCACATAATCACCATTTCGACCCGCCTTACCGAAAACCCGGACCAGTTGACCGTCGGTTGACCACCTACAGATATCCTGGGGGGGGGTGGCAAATAAGAAATCGACCAATTTTGAAGGAAATTTCGTATAGTTTGAACATTTAGTGGCACAAGCTGTCGCTATATGGCCACATAATCACCATTGCTACCAGCCTTACCGAAAACCCGGACCAGTTGACCGTTGGTTGACCACCCACAGATATCCTGGGGGGATTGCAAATAAGAATCGACCAATTTTGATGGAAATTTCGTATAGTTTGAACATTTAGTGGCACAAGCTGTCGCTATATGGCCACATAATCACCATTTCGACCCGCTTTACCGAAAACCCGGACCAGTTGACCGTCGGTTGACCACCCACAGATATCCTGGGGGATGGCAAATAAGAAATCGACCAATTTTGAAGGAAATTTCATATAGTTTGAACATTTAGTGGCACAATCTGTCGCTATATGGCCACACAATCACCATATCGACCCGCCTTACCGAAAACCCGGACCAGTTGACCGTCGGTTGACCACCTACAGATATCCCGGGGGGTGACCGGCCCCAAATAAATTGTTTCGGTACTTTTGAACAATCGTTCTGCCTGCGGGGCGATTTCCGATTCGTGTGGTATAGCAACGGCGTCATTGACACATTTTGGGCCATCGGAATATCTCACTGACAATTCTATCTGATTGAGCGCACCGAGAAACCCCTAAATACCAAATTTCAGTTCGATATCTTGAAACATGTAAGAGAAATCCATCGACAATGTTTTCTACTGTAATTTCTCATTGCAATTTGGCGAACCCCTTGAGGAACAGAGTTTGGTTGACGTATCTTCACGTTGTCTACATCAGAGTTCCTAGGTCGTTTGGCGTCAAACCAAGTGTACGATTGATCAGGACATGCCCGACTTGATAGGAATCACCCTTTATGCGATCAAAATCTGTTTCCAATTATCAGATATGTACGGTGTATTCGTTGACCTCTTAGAGAGTTTGAACTCTAAGTCACGCCCACAAAGCACATCAATTTCCACGTGGTATATTCAAATGGCTGTATCTCATAGACGTCTCAACGTGCGGAGCTGCGCGATACGTCGTTTGGACGGATACAACATCGGCTACTCCATGACAGTGTTCGCGCTGGACCGAACAAAACTTTAGCCAAAAGTTTAGCCAAATGAAAATTTTATTAGCCAAATGAATTTTTTTTTAGCCAAATGTTTTTTGGCCAAATTAAAAAAAACTTTGGCCAAATTAAATCATCGTTTTCTGGTCGGTTCACAATTAATGACTAAAACGTAAAATCTAACAGACACAGGCAAAATACACAATAATTTAAATAATTTTGATGAACTAGAAGTATTTTTATAGATAACATTTATTAAAAATTTATTAATCTTTATGTGAAAGAGTTATTTGGGGGGGGGGGGGGGGGGGGGGGGGGGTAACCCGGGATTGTCCTTAATGTCATTATTTTTTAGTTGTCAAATTACAATCTGTCATAAAAGCATGTATATTATTTTGACTGTATCGGTATTGACGACAAATAGGCACAAACTATATGTCGTGATTCACATTTGGCTGATTAATCTATTGTCTTACACTTGGTGCTCATAAACCTCGACCGTCATAAATACAATGTCATCAAAAACATGCATTGTGCAGGCGCGCCGTGAGTGACCAGACAGACAATGGGCTGAATGGGGGATTAGGGGATTAAATGTAAAAATTAATAATGACTTTTTGCTGCTTCGTGCAGAGTGACGTAATCTTTCTCCAGATTAAAACAGCCTGTTACGAACAAATTGCTTATATACCGGCGTCAATGCACTTTACAAAACATTGCTTTCTTCACATTGTCATAATTCAACCATGGTCGGTTTAATGTCCATGCGTCTTTGAATGTCCGTCTTGTGAAAACTAAAGATGATTGCATATCACTTTGTGATCGCTTGGTTGATAGAGTTGTCGATCGGGTTTCCCTTTGTACGATATTTCATAAGTATGAAAATAATGAAATACTTTCGTCACCTAACTTCGTCTTGAATGTCGATCTATTGAGCGCTTTTATTAATTAGCTTTCTGGTTCCATGATTTCAGTCTCCATTTGGGTTCAAAAAAAGTTTAGCCAAAAGTTTAGCCAAATGAAATTTTTATTAGCCAAATTCGAAAAAGATTAGCCATTGGCTAATTTGGCTACCGACAGCGCGAACACTGCTCCATGATGTACAAGTTGAATATATATTCATAGCGATAATTCAACTATTAAGGGGCACATGTTAACAAAGTGGCTCACATTTGTTTGGTTTCCATTAATCATGATATTCAAATTAAACACAAGTTTTGGAGAAAGAGCGAATTTGACAATGACGCCGCCCTGATTCAACCCTAAAAACGTCATTGGCACATGCTGTAATGAACGACCTTGATTGACCTTGACCTTGCCCTATAATTTTGCCAAATGCCATTTTCGTGATCAACAATATATGTGCTACACATCATCGGCATGTGACATATTTAATTTTTTCAGAATTTTCTGGACAAATTTGTTCATTTAAGGGAGCATCACCCATTTACGCCCAATTTGCATGTGGCCGCTATAATTGTCTATATAACCGAGTATTTTTGACAATAATTTGGCCATAGGTTCGCAATAGGCGAGTCACCCGCACAAGTGGCCACAAATAAGATAAATCTCCCAGAATCGGAAATTGTTTGACAGTAATTTGCCCACAAGGCGGCTATGGACGAATTCCCATCAAGATGGGCTATGACGCAATAACATAGGTATCTTACAATCGGGAGTTTGGCTTCATTTTATGGCCCGTTTGCACATATAGACTCTACTTACGCCCAATTTGCGGCCGGAAATAATGGGCTAGCCGTATACGTTTTGATAGTGATTTTGCCCTATAGTGATTATGGCACATTTACCCCAAAAGGGGCCACCAATAGCATAGATATCTCACAATCGGGAATTTAGCGATATTTTAGGGTTCGTTTGGATTCCAGACTCTACTTACGTCCAATTTGTGGCCAGGTAAAATGGACGACCCGGGTACTTTCCCGAATGTGAATCGCACCTCAATTTGAGTCAATTGGCTATGTATGATTTCACACCAAAGGGGCCTCCAATTGCATAGATCTACCAAAATCAGGAATTTTGCAACAGTTTAGAGTCGGTTTTTATTCCAACCAGACTATACTTACGCCCAATTTGTAGCCGGTTATAATGGGTTACTCCGGTACCTTTTTTTTACAGCGATTTGCCCATAGAGTGGCAAAAGACGAATTCACACGAATAGGCTATACTTACGCCCAATTTGCGGTGATTTGCCCCTACTATAGTGGCTATAGACGAATTCACACCAATATGGGCCACAAATATGATAGATCTCCCACAATCGGAAATTTAGTAACATTTTGGGTCCGTTTTGACGCCATACTCTACTTACGCCCAACTTGTGGCCGGGTATAATAGGCTAGCGAGGACATTTTTGATAGTGATTTGCCCCTAGGGTTACCATAGACGAATTCTCATCAAAAGGGGCTACCTATAACATAGGTCTTCCACAATAAGGAATATATAGCAACATTTTACGGTCTGTTTTGACGCCATACTCTACTTACGCCCAATTTGTGGCCGGGTATAATGGGCTATATTGTCTATGTACGAATTCACTCCAAAATGGGCCATAAATAGGATTGAAACCCTCCCTAGTGTGGCTATGACGATTTCATCCCAAGAGTGGCCACCAATGGAATAGATCTCCCACAATCGGAAATTTAACAATTTCGGGGTTAGTTTTGACTCTACTTGCGCCCAATTTGTGGCCTGGCATAATGAGCTACTTGCTGCCGATCCTGGCCAATCCGGCAAATATTTCGAATCGGTGGCTGAAGAAATACTAGCTACCAATTTGGTGTGAGGGTTGGGGGCGTTCTAGGTGGTGATTTTTTGCGGATAAGGAATCAGGAATAAAATGGCTCAAACCCGAGGTATCCTCCGGGGTGAGGGGTGCTGTGTTTCTAGTGAGTATTTGGGGCGAGCCATCCACACATGCCGTTAAATTGGCCCAAATCCCTACCGTTCTCGAAATTGCCCCATACCCCATTTTCACCCCCTCGTGGTGGTACCCTACGAGGGTGATGGGTTAGGGGTCGGGGTGTTCATAGGGGTATTTGGGGCCGGCCACCCACCCACCCATGCCGTCAAATCGGCCGAAATCTTTACCGTTCTCGAAAATGCTCCATACCCTATTTTCACCCCCTCGGGGTGGTACCCCCCGGGGGTGATGGGTTGGGGTCGGGGTGTTTCTAGGGGGAATTTGGGGCCGGCCACTCACCCATGCCGTCAAATCGGCCGAAATCCTTACCGTTCTCGAAATTGCTCCATACCCCATTTCACCCCCTCATGGTGGTACCACCTGGAGTGATGCGTTGGGGTCTTCGTGTTTCTAGGGGGTATTTGCGGCCGGCCACCCACCCATGCCGTCAAATCGGCCGAAATCCTTACGGTTTTCGAAATTGCTCCATACCCCAATTTCACCCCCTCGGTGGTACCCCCCGGGGGTGATGGGTAGGGGTCGGGTGTTTCTTTGGGCTATTTGGGGCCGACCACCCACCCATGCCGTCAAATCGGCCGAAATCCTTACCGTTCTCGAAATTGCTCCATACCCCATTTTCACCCCCTCGGGAGGTACCCCCGGGGGTGATGGGTGGGGGGTCGGGGTGTTTCTAGGGGTTATATGGGGCCGGCCAACTGAGGGTCAACTGGTCCGGGTTTTCGGTAAGGCGGGTCGAAATGGTGATTATGTGGCCATATAGCGACAGCTTGTGCCACTAAATGTTCAAACTATACGAAATTTCCTTCAAAATTGGTCGATTTCTTATTTGCCATCCCCCAGGATATCTGTGGGTGGTCAACCGACGATCAACTGGTCCGGGTTTTCGGTAAGGCGGGTAGTAATGGTGATTATGTGGCCATATAGCGAGAGCTTGTGCCACTAAATGTTCAAACTACATGTATACGAAATTTCCTTCAAAATTGGTCGATTTCTTATTTGCCATCCCCCCAGGATATCTGTAGGTGGTCAACCGACGGTCAACTGGTCCGGGTTTTCGGTAAGGCGGGTAGAAATGGTGATTATGTGGCCATATATCGACAGCTTGTGCCACTAAATGTTCAAACTATACGAAATTTCCTTCAAAATTTGTCGATTTCTTATTTGCCATCCCCCAGGATATCTGTAGGTGGTCAACCGACGGTCAACTGGTCCGGGTTTTCGGTAAGGCGGGTCGAAATGGTGATTATGTGGCCATATAGCGACAGCTTGTGCCACTAAATGTTCAAACTATACGAAATTTCCTTCAAAATTGGTCGATTTCTTATTTGCCATCCCCCCAGGAAATCTGTAGGTGTACAACCGACGGTCAACTGGGCCTAATTATCACGAAGGCGGTAGGAATCATCATTATAATAGCGTATTGTGATGATATGATATGTTTTCTTTACTTTAAAATACCATCGGATGGCAAATAGCGCATATCGGTAGAATCGATATTTGCCATCCGATGGCGAATAGCCGCTGCCGTGACTGAGTGCTTATACGTGGATTATTTCCACATTCTCCCTTAATCTCAATAAATGACAGAGTTGTTGCACAGTTAACGCGTATAACAAGTTATTATGAACATTTTAGTTATTGTGTGTATTCATTCATTCAAGTATTCTGTTACCTATAATGCTTGAAATGTTCAGTAATTATGCGCATTAGACATATTAACCGAAAACATAGAAAGTCATTACACAACAGAAAATGTACAGTCGCAGATAGAACTGTCACTCATTTGAGAATAACTGGGAGAAATTTGTCTCAATTTGGCAGAGCATTTTTAAAACATATTTCAATTTATTCAACTTGTATTCCTCAAACGCAAATTTCACTTAACATATCTAAATAGTTGTTTATATTTGTCTGTTAGTATATGTAAACCTTGAGTACACGCACACACTCATCAAGTTGATTCACGAAATAGATACTAGTGCTCAGTTTTTATGTCATCTTCAAACAACATCATTAGATAGTTGCGTGGGTATAATATAATAAATATGAACTGAAGAACCCTGTCCGGAAAGACTTCTACCAATTAATATTGATTTTATTTTCGAATATTTCATTGGGCCCGTTTATTTGTCCATTTTTCAGACGATTCGAGTGATACCATGTAGCGATATAGTGCATTAGGCTGTTCATATGGCTACGTACCGAACATCAAATGTCCCAGATTTATTTATTGTATTGTTTTATTCCATGGTTGGTTATAAGCGACAATCAGGGATGTGGCTAGAGGGGGTGTGGGGTGTGTCTCACCCCCCCCCCCCCCCAGCAGAGAGCTATATTTTCAATAGTTGGAAATTTCATACCTGCCAGAACGAAATTTCACACCAACAATAGGTTGAAAATGTTCTTGTAGTTTGATTATAAAACAATTTATTGGGGGGAATTTATTGTTTTTCGACCAATATTTGCATATGTTCCTATTTTTGGTAAAAAAATTTGACAGAAATGGTCATCAGTAGGAAATTTTCCAACCTTAGGGGGGTGACAGGTTGGAAATTTCCAACACTTGGAAAGCTTGTGTCCTGGTCCCTCCCCCGTGGCCAGTCAAAAACTTCTAGTTAATTTAAGAAAACAATATTGTCATACAATTGGTCAACATTGTCATTGGAATTGTCATCAGTTGGAAATTTTCCAACCTAAGTGGGGGTGTAGGGTTTGAAATTTCCAACAGTAGGAAGGCTTGAGGCTAGTCTAGATGTTAGGATTTTGCGATTTTCTTGTTCAGATTTCAAAATTTTCGCACACCGGGCCGAACCATGGTCGGCCCGGTTTGTCATTGCCCCATCCACATGGCCAATACAAAACTGCTAATTAGTTTAGCAAAACAATATTTTACTACATTTGGTCAAACTTGTAGACATAAATGGTCATCAGTTGAAGAATTTCCCAACCTGAGGGGGAGCATGAGGTTTGAAATTTTCAACACTAGGAAAGCTTCAGTTGAGGCCAGTCTAGATGCTAGGATTTGCGATTTTCTTGTATAGTTTTCAAACTTTTCTCACACCGGGCCGAACAACCATGGTCGGCCCGGTGTTTCCTGGTCTGTTGTCGGTAGCTGTGTGCATTTGTCTGGAATTAGATCACTAGTTGTTTTTTTTGGGGGCAATTTTCAGGTTAAAATATCTTAATGTTCTCATACTGGGAAAATAGAAGCATGGCTTATGAAATTATAGGAAATTAGGCCTGAGCATGAGGTACAAGGGGGGGTGGGTGCAAATGGAATTATGCAAAAAGTTGTGTTGGTGCGATTCCGACTCAAGGGGGGACTCAAGGGGGGGGGGGGGTGCGAATGGAATTATGCAAAAAGTTGTGTTGGTGTGATTCCGACTCAAGGGGGGGGGGTGCAGTTGGAAATTCCCAAGGTGGACACCCCCCAGCGGAGACCCTCTAGCCACATCCCTGGCGACAATGAGTATAATTAACGTTTATTTGTGACAAAATCTGACAAAATTACAGAATAAAATTTATGGTATCTGTAAACAGTAACCAATATTGTTCGTTAGCTAAACAACAACACCATTTTGAGCCAGAAAATATTCGAAATAAAATTAATATTAATCGATAGAAGCATTTCCGGAAAGGAGTCGTCGATTCAGATATAATATTTTATACCCTGGTAACTATATAAAACATGTTTACAAAGAGATAATCCACCTTTAAAATGTATAGACCGATTTCACTCATACATATGTATATCACACGCGTGTCAACGATCTGTATTTTATTTTATTTTATTTTATTTATCCTCTTATCGACCATTCCAAATTCTGTTTTAAAATATGTTAAGCCGCTTCGAGACCTTGCTCTCCGACTTTAAATTTCTGCTAAAGAACACGAGGAACACAGTGTCTGCATGTGATTGGGACCCTGACCCTAATATACCGCCACCTTCTTTCATATACTTTGCAGGCACTCTCCTCTTATCTTGTCATCCATTACATGTTTGCACCGCCAATAATATGTGGGTTAAATGACGAATATGTTTAAGCCATTTTCTTTCTTAATAAAACCGCTGTCGACTAACAACCTGCCAGTGAACTACTCTGCTTGGTTTCTGTCATTCTAGTGTGATAGGTTTGGTGTTGCTTATACCCTGGAACTCGTCAGACACTCACTTACCTGTATTGGTTACACATAAAAAATAAGCTCATATGTATACCCACCTTCTGCCTTTACCAAGTAGGCGACGCTCCCTTCAGCCACCGTACTGTTTGCGTTGCGTCGCACTAGTGGCCAGTCGTATAAATAACATCTCATCTCTCCCGGATGAAATAGGAAACTCACGCAGCCACCCGTACAGAGACATGCGCACATTACCTCACCCATTGCATACTTGGAACGAAAAGCCCCGGGTGTGTACCATCCGTCATGTGCTGTGAGTTTGGTGAACATGTGACCGATGGACTCTACTCTGATAATCAGCTGGATTACAACAACGAGCAGTGTGGGTATGTCCATGTTTGACGGGCGTCTCACTCGTTTTTATTGGCTCCGGAGATATATCGCCCGTTTATTGGGTCAGTAGATTTGTCGCTCTTTTTTATTGATTAACATGGGGAGATGTGTTCATCGACTTGATTGGCGCAAATATCTGTTTCTCTTTTTGCTTCGCTCTGGTGAATGTTTAGATTGGCTCCGAAGAACTACAAGGCATCCCGTTCTGGTGGACTCCGGAGATGTGTCGCTCTTTTCGATTGGCTCCGGATGGGCTCCGTATATGTGTCGCTCTGTTCGATTGGCTCCGTACAAATGTCGATCGTTTGATTGACGCGGAGATATGTCGTTGTTATTTTTGAATACTAGTATCAGGGACCAATGTATGTTAGTCCCAGCTAGTATATAGTCCCGGAGATTCGTCCAACACGCTTTTCCAAGACTAACTGTAAATGGAGATATTTGTGACAATTATACTATATATACTATGTATAATTTAAGATGTATTCATGGTTTGAGCAGGTTAAAGGCTGTATTTTATGAACGTGTTGCATACAACAATACCGAGTAGCTGCTATTCGTGTAAAACAGTTTAGATAATAAATACGAATAAATACGAACACGTCTATCGATTTACTGATTTTATTTGGATTTTTTTCATATAAAATAACTGTGTGACGTTCAATAGTCTCTGATATTCACGACCGTCTTTTTTATTTCGGTTTTGTTGTTGTTGTTATTTTCAGTTATTTTAATCATTGAAAATAAGCATGTATATGATATAATCTGTCTTATCTACTTGATTTGCACTTAATATTGCAGTAGTTACGATCAATCAGAGACAATTTGCCGCTCACATTCGTACTGAGCACCACGCTTGTGGTCTCTATCTAAACGTTCTATTTATAGTACAAAGAAGTGTCCCATTAATTGAATAAAATAATATCGACATAAAATCAATATTAATTGACAGAGTCGTATCTACGCATAATTGTAAATATTCACATCTTGATTCGGGACGCAACAATCAGTGATAAACTAACGCAAATATTTTAGCCATCGAAAGTCATTGCATTTAATTAATATATAAGGATTAAAGGTACTCAATCCGATAAAACTCCTCTCAATTACTATTTCAATGGCTTCGGGGGTCAAAAATATTTGATTCGAGTCGAGGAAGTCACCCATCAAAGCTCAGATTTGTTAGATATCGATTTTAGAAATCTATTATTTTTCATTATCGGGAATTCTTTCTGGCCCAGTACGTAGTCAAAATTGCGTGATTATTACCACTTGATTTTAGAGTTATCCATCCTTGTCTGTTTGAATAGAGTTTTGGTGTAATCATCTCGAGCAGGTTTCAAAATTGACGGCAATTATTAGTACTCATCTCGAGAAATTAACAAATTTCAAAAATCAATATCTAATAACTCTGAGCTTTGTTTGATGGGTTCCTCGACTCGAATCAAATATTTGTTACCCCCAAAGCCAAATAAATAGTAATATAGGACCCTCTGATCGGATTGTTGTTGTTGGAATCTGTTGAGATGGGGACCCTCTTTACGGATTGAGTACCTTTAACTGTCATGTGGACTGTTTTTTATGGAGATGTAACCGTGAGGTAAGTGGACATAACTTGTGTAAAACCCGAAGGGTTTTACATACAAGTTATGACCACTTACCTCACGGTTACATCTCCATAAAAATAGTCCACATGACAGTTAATCCTTATATTTATATACATTTAGCGAAAAAGCCACTTTTGTAAATGTATTTAAATCGAAAAGTGTATCGTGACAAAAACAGCCCAAAATACCCAATAGCGCCCTTGGCAAAAGTTAATACAAACAATTTCTCTTCACATTGAAACCCGATGATGTATTAAGTCAATCCTGCGCGAGTCCAAATGCGCCCAAAACATTACGCGTTCGTCTTTCCAAACCCAATGACGTGTCGATGGTGTTATGAGCTTGGTGTTATGAGGCGTTGCGCATTCACCGAGAAATAACTGCAACTAGCCACGTGGGCGCCGACCAATCAGAATGCTGGATTTAGTGATGACAACACTTAGTATGTAAATATATAAGAATGCCGTGTGTTTATTAGGAATTTTGATGAATATTCTTAATAATAACTAATTATAGTACCTTGAGCAAGATTATTCTACATTTCTATTTGAACACTCAACAGGAACGTTTCACACCACTTTAAATTTTCACAGCAGGTTGTCTGGGTCTATACGAATGTTAGCGGACCCCACGTTACGCTGCACTCATTGACATATAAAGAAAGTTTTAAAACGATTACGTTTTATTTTTCAGCGACCGAGAAAATGCAATATGAAAATGGCACAGACCACCCATTACCTTGGTATGCCGGGCGAATTTATTACTGACCACCCATCACCTCGGTATACCGGGTGATTTTATACATACCTTCGATGCAATAACTTCCACAGTGAGGTGTCCCTGACTCAGATTTGTCTACACTTAACCAGTAGCATCCACAACAATGTTTCACTGACTCAGATAATGTCTACACTTAACTCCAATGGAAATCAACAATGTTTCGCTGACTCCGATTGGCCCACTTCAATGGAAATCAATTCCAATAGTGCGTCATAGTGACAGTTAGCACAATCACATAATTATCTAACTTCTCTATAGCTATGATAAATTATGTCACATGATCCTATGAAGTTCACTCCCACACTGAAGTGTTCAACTCTGAATCCTAGTAGTACATGCATGTATGTATATACACCGTGTATAATCACTTGAATCAGGTCCTGTAAAAATTCTTGGTCATTGTAGGTCCGTTCTCGGTATGTCTTGCTCATTGTAGGTCCGTTCTCGGTATGTCTTGGTCAGTATACGCCCGTTCTCGCTATGTCTTGCTCATTGTAGGTCCGTTCTCAGTATGTCTTGGTCATTATACGTCCGTTCTCAGTATGTCTTGGTCATTATACGTTCGTTCTCGGTATGTCTTGGTCATCATACGTCTGTTCTCGGTATGTCTTGGTCATTATACGTCTGTTCTTGGTATATCTTGGTCATTATACGTCCGTTCTCGGTATGTCTTGGTCATTATACGTCCGTTCTCGGTATGTCTTGGTCATTATAGGTCCGTTCTCAGTATGTCTTGGTCATTATACGTCCGTTCTCGGTATGTCTTGGTCATTATAGGTCCGTTCTCAGTATATCTTGGTCATTATACGTCCGTTCTCGGTATGTCTTGGTCAGTATACGTCCGTTCTCGGTATGTCTTGTTCGTTATACGTCCGTTCTCGGTATGTCTTGGTCATTATACGTCTGTTCTTGGTATGTCTTGGTCATTATACGTCCGTTCTCGGTATGTCTTGGTCATTATAGGTCCGTTCTCAGTATATCTTGGTCATTATACGTCCGTTCTCGGTATGTCTTGGTCATTATAGGTCCGTTCTCAGTATATCTTGGTCATTATACGTCCGTTCTCGGTATGTCTTGGTCAGTATACGTCCGTTCTCGGTATGTCTTGGTCATTATACGTCCGTTCTCGGTATGTCTTGGTCATTATACGTCTGTTCTTGGTATGTCTTGGTCATTATACGTCCGTTCTCGGTATGTCTTGGTCATTATAGGTCCGTTCTCGGTATGTCTTGGTCATTATAGGTCCGTTCTCAGTATGTCTTGGTCATTATACGTCCGTTCTCGGTATGTCTTGGTCAGTATACGTCCGTTCTCGGTATGTCTTGGTCATTATACGTCCGTTCTCGGTATGTCTTGGTCATTATACGTCTGTTCTTGGTATGTCTTGGTCATTATACGTCCGTTCTCGGTATGTCTTGGTCATTATAGGTCCGTTCTTGGTATGTCTTGGTCATTATAGGTCCGTTCTCAGTATGTCTTGGTCATTATACGTCCGTTCTCGGTATGTCTTGGTCATTATACGTCCGTTCTCGGTATGTCTTGGTCATTATACGTCCGTTCTCGGTATGTCTTGGTCATTATATAGGTCCGTTCTCAGTATGTCTTGGTCATTATACGTCCGTTCTCGGTATGTCTTGGTCATTATAGGTCCGTTCTCAGTATGTCTTGGTCATTATACGTCCGTTCTCAGTATGTCTTGGTCATTATACGTCCGTTCTCAGTATGTCTTGGTCATTGTAGGTCCGTTCTCGGTATGTCTTGGTCATTATACGTCCGTTCTCAGTTTGTCTTGGTCAGTATACGTCCGTTCTCAGTATGTCTTGGTCATTGTACGCCCATTCTCAGTATGTCTTGGTCATTATACGTCCGTTCTCAGTATGTCTTGGTCATTATACGTCCGTTCTCGGTATGTCTTGGTCATTATACGTCCGTTCTCAGTATGTCTTGGTCAGTATACGTCCGTTCTCGGTATGTCTTGGTCATTATACGTCCGTTCTCAGTATGTCTTGGTCATTATACGTCCGTTCTCGGTATGTCTTGGTCATTATAGGTCCGTTCTCGGTATGTCTTGGTCATTATACGTCCGTTCTCAGTATGTCTTGGTCATTATACGTCCGTTCTCGGTATGTCTTGGTCATTATAGGTCCGTTCTCAGTATGTCTTGGTCATTATACGTCCGTTCTCAGTATGTCTTGGTCATTATACGTCCGTTCTCGGTATGTCTTGGTCATTATACGCCCGTTCTCGGTATGTCTTGGTCATTATACGTCCGTTCTCAGTATGTCTTGGTCATTATACGTCCGTTCTCGGTATGTCTTGGTCATTATACGTCCGTTCTCGGTATGTCTTGGTCATTGTAGGTCCGTTCTCAGTATGTCTTGGTCATTATACGTCCGTTCTCAGTATGTCTTGGTCATTATACGTCCGTTCTCGGTATGTCTTGGTCATTGTACGCCCGTTCTCAGTATGTCTTGGTCATTATACGTCCGTTCTCAGTATGCCTTGGTCATTATACGTCCGTTCTCGGTATGTATTGGTCATTATACGTCCGTTCTCAGTATGTCTTGGTCATTATACGTCCGTTCTCGGTATGTCTTGGTCATTATACGTCCGTTCTCAGTTTGTCTTGGTCATTATACGTCCGTTCTCGGTATGTCTTGGTCATTATACGCCCGTTCTCGGTATGTCTTGGTCATTATACGTCCGTTCTCAGTATGTCTTGGTCATTATACGTCCGTTCTCGGTATGTCTTGGTCATTATACGTCCGTTCTCGGTATGTCTTGGTCATTATACGTCCGTTCTCAGTATGTCTTGGTCATTATACGTCCGTTCTCGGTATGTCTTGGTCATTATACGTCCGTTCTCGGTATGTCTTGGTCATTATACGTCCGTTCTCGGTATGTCTTGGTCATTATACGTCCGTTCTCAGTATGTCTTGGTCATTATACGTCCGTTCTCAGTATGTCTTGGTCATTATACGTCCGTTCTCGGTATGTCTTGGTCATTATACGTCCGTTCTCGGTATGTCTTGGTCATTATAGGTCCGTTCTCAGTATGTCTTGGTCATTATACGTCCGTTCTCGGTATGTCTTGGTCATTATAGGTCCGTTCTCAGTATGTCTTGGTCAGTATACGTCCGTTCTCAGTATGTCTTGGTCATTATACGTACGTTCTCAGTATGTCTTGGTCATTATACGTCCGTTCTCGGTATGTCTTGGTCATTATACGCCCGTTCTCGGTATGTCTTGGTCATTATACGTCCGTTCTCAGTATGTCTTGGTCATTGTACGCCCGTTCTCAGTATGTCTTGGTCATTATACGTCCGTTCTCGGTATGTCTTGGTCATTATACGCCCGTTCTCGGTATGTCTTGGTCATTATACGTCCGTTCTCAGTATGTCTTGGTCATTATACGTCCGTTCTCGGTATGTCTTGGTCATTATAGGTCCGTTCTCGGTATGTCTTGGTCATTATAGGTCCGTTCTCACTATGTCTTGGTCATTATACGTCCGTTCTCGGTATGTCTTGGTCATTATAGGTCCGTTCTCAGTATGTCTTGGTCATTATACGTCCGTTCTCAGTATGTCTTGGTCATTATACGTCCGTTCTCGGTATGTCTTGGTCATTATACGCCCGTTCTCGGTATGTCTTGGTCATTATACGTCCGTTCTCAGTATGTCTTGGTCATTATACGTCCGTTCTCGGTATGTCTTGGTCATTATACGTCCGTTCTCGGTATGTCTTGGTCATTGTAGGTCCGTTCTCAGTATGTCTTGGTCATTATACGTCCGTTCTCAGTATGTCTTGGTCATTATACGTCCGTTCTCGGTATGTCTTGGTCATTGTACGCCCGTTCTCAGTATGTCTTGGTCATTATACGTCCGTTCTCAGTATGCCTTGGTCATTATACGTCCGTTCTCAGTATGCCTTGGTCATTATACGTCCGTTCTCGGTATGTATTGGTCATTATACGTCCGTTCTCGGTATGTCTTGGTCATTATACGTCCGTTCTCGGTATGTCTTGGTCATTATACGTCCGTTCTCAGTATGCCTTGGTCATTATACGTCCGTTCTCGGTATGTATTGGTCATTATACGTCCGTTCTCAGTTTGTCTTGGTCATTATACGTCCGTTCTCGGTATGTCTTGGTCATTATACGCCCGTTCTCGGTATGTCTTGGTCATTATACGTCCGTTCTCAGTATGTCTTGGTCATTATACGTCCGTTCTCGGTATGTCTTGGTCATTATACGTCCGTTCTCGGTATGTCTTGGTCATTATACGTCCGTTCTCAGTATGTCTTGGTCATTATACGTCCGTTCTCGGTATGTCTTGGTCATTATACGTCCGTTCTCGGTATGTCTTGGTCATTATACGTCCGTTCTCGGTATGTCTTGGTCATTATACGTCCGTTCTCAGTATGTCTTGGTCATTATACGTCCGTTCTCAGTATGTCTTGGTCATTATACGTCCGTTCTCGGTATGTCTTGGTCATTATACGTCCGTTCTCGGTATGTCTTGGTCATTATAGGTCCGTTCTCAGTATGTCTTGGTCATTATACGTCCGTTCTCGGTATGTCTTGGTCATTATAGGTCCGTTCTCAGTATGTCTTGGTCAGTATACGTCCGTTCTCAGTATGTCTTGGTCATTATACGTACGTTCTCAGTATGTCTTGGTCATTATACGTCCGTTCTCGGTATGTCTTGGTCATTATACGCCCGTTCTCGGTATGTCTTGGTCATTATACGTCCGTTCTCAGTATGTCTTGGTCATTGTACGCCCGTTCTCAGTATGTCTTGGTCATTATACGTCCGTTCTCGGTATGTCTTGGTCATTATACGCCCGTTCTCGGTATGTCTTGGTCATTATACGTCCGTTCTCAGTATGTCTTGGTCATTATACGTCCGTTCTCAGTATATCTTGGTCATTATACGTCCGTTCTCAGTATGTCTTGGTCATTATACGTCCGTTCTCGGTATGTCTTGGTCATTATACGTCCGTTCTCGGTATGTCTTGGTCATTATAGGTCCGTTCTCAGTATGTCTTGGTCATTATACGTCCGTTCTCGGTATGTCTTGGTCATTATACGTCTGTTCTTGGTATGTCTTGGTCATTATAGGTCCGTTCTCAGTATGTCTTGGTCATTATACGTCCGTTCTCGGTATGTCTTGGTCATTATAGGTCCGTTCTCAGTAAGTCTTGGTCATTATACGTCCGTTCTCGTTATGTCTTGGTCATTATAGGTCCGTTCTCAGTATGTCTTGGTCATTATACGTCCATTCTCGGTATGTCTTGGTCGTTATACGTCCGTTCTCGGTATGTCTTGTTCGTTATACGTCCGTTCTCGGTATGTCTTGGTCATTATACGTCCGTTCTCGGTATGTCTTGGTCATTATACGTCTGTTCTTGGTATGTCTTGGTCATTATACGTCCGTTCTCGGTATGTCTTGGTCATTATTCGTCTGTTCTTGGTATGCCTTGGTCATTATACGTCCGTTCTCGGTTTGTCTTGGTCATTATACGTCCGTTCTCAGTATGTCTTGGTCATTATACGTCCGTTCTCGGTATGTCTTGGTCATTATATAGGTCCGTTCTCAGTATGTCTTGGTCATTATACGTCCGTTCTCGGTATGTCTTGGTCAGTATAGGTCCGTTCTCAGTATGTCTTGGTCATTATACCTCCGTTCTCAGTATGTCTTGGTCATTATACGTCCGTTCTCGGTATGTCTTGGTCATTGTACGCCCGTTCTCAGTATGTCTTGGTCATTATACGTCCGTTCTCAGTATGTCTTGGTCATTATACGTCCGTTCTCGGTATGTCTTGGTCATTATACGTCCGTTCTCGGTATGTCTTGGTCATTATACGTCCGTTCTCGGTATGTCTTGGTCAGTATACGCCCGTTCTCGGTATGTCTTGGTCAGTATACGTCCGTTCTCAGTATGTCTTGGTCATTATACGTCCGTTCTCGGTATGTCTTGGTCATTATACGTCCGTTCTCGGTATGTCTTGGTCATTATACGCCCGTTCTCGGTATTTCTTGGTCATTATACGTCTGTTCTTGGTATGTCTTGGTCATTATACGTCCGTTCTCGGTATGTATTGGTCATTATTCGTCTGTTCTTGGTATGCCTTGGTCATTATACGCCCGTTCTCGGTATTTCTTGGTCAGTATACGTCCGTTATCGGTATGTCTTGGTCATTATACGTCCGTTCTCAGTATGTCTTGGTCATTGTAGGTCCGTTCTCAGTTTGTCTTGGTCATTATACGTCCGTTCTCGGTATGTCTTGGTCATTATACGTCTGTTCTTGGTATGTCTTGGTCATTATACGTCCGTTCTCGGTATGTCTTGGTCATTATAGGTCCGTTCTCGGTATGTCTTGGTCATTATAGGTCCGTTCTCAGTATGTCTTGGTCATTATACGTCCGTTCTCGGTATGTCTTGGTCATTATACGTCCGTTCTCGGTATGTCTTGGTCATTATACGTCCGTTCTCGGTATGTCTTGGTCATTATATAGGTCCGTTCTCAGTATGTCTTGGTCATTATACGTCCGTTCTCGGTATGTCTTGGTCATTATAGGTCCGTTCTCAGTATGTCTTGGTCATTATACGTCCGTTCTCAGTATGTCTTGGTCATTATACGTCCGTTCTCAGTATGTCTTGGTCATTGTAGGTCCGTTCTCGGTATGTCTTGGTCATTATACGTCCGTTCTCAGTTTGTCTTGGTCAGTATACGTCCGTTCTCAGTATGTCTTGGTCATTGTACGCCCATTCTCAGTATGTCTTGGTCATTATACGTCCGTTCTCAGTATGTCTTGGTCATTATACGTCCGTTCTCGGTATGTCTTGGTCATTATACGTCCGTTCTCAGTATGTCTTGGTCAGTATACGTCCGTTCTCGGTATGTCTTGGTCATTATACGTCCGTTCTCAGTATGTCTTGGTCATTATACGTCCGTTCTCGGTATGTCTTGGTCATTATAGGTCCGTTCTCGGTATGTCTTGGTCATTATACGTCCGTTCTCAGTATGTCTTGGTCATTATACGTCCGTTCTCGGTATGTCTTGGTCATTATAGGTCCGTTCTCAGTATGTCTTGGTCATTATACGTCCGTTCTCAGTATGTCTTGGTCATTATACGTCCGTTCTCGGTATGTCTTGGTCATTATACGCCCGTTCTCGGTATGTCTTGGTCATTATACGTCCGTTCTCAGTATGTCTTGGTCATTATACGTCCGTTCTCGGTATGTCTTGGTCATTATACGTCCGTTCTCGGTATGTCTTGGTCATTGTAGGTCCGTTCTCAGTATGTCTTGGTCATTATACGTCCGTTCTCAGTATGTCTTGGTCATTATACGTCCGTTCTCGGTATGTCTTGGTCATTGTACGCCCGTTCTCAGTATGTCTTGGTCATTATACGTCCGTTCTCAGTATGCCTTGGTCATTATACGTCCGTTCTCGGTATGTATTGGTCATTATACGTCCGTTCTCAGTATGTCTTGGTCATTATACGTCCGTTCTCGGTATGTCTTGGTCATTATACGTCCGTTCTCAGTTTGTCTTGGTCATTATACGTCCGTTCTCGGTATGTCTTGGTCATTATACGCCCGTTCTCGGTATGTCTTGGTCATTATACGTCCGTTCTCAGTATGTCTTGGTCATTATACGTCCGTTCTCGGTATGTCTTGGTCATTATACGTCCGTTCTCGGTATGTCTTGGTCATTATACGTCCGTTCTCAGTATGTCTTGGTCATTATACGTCCGTTCTCGGTATGTCTTGGTCATTATACGTCCGTTCTCGGTATGTCTTGGTCATTATACGTCCGTTCTCGGTATGTCTTGGTCATTATACGTCCGTTCTCAGTATGTCTTGGTCATTATACGTCCGTTCTCAGTATGTCTTGGTCATTATACGTCCGTTCTCGGTATGTCTTGGTCATTATACGTCCGTTCTCGGTATGTCTTGGTCATTATAGGTCCGTTCTCAGTATGTCTTGGTCATTATACGTCCGTTCTCGGTATGTCTTGGTCATTATAGGTCCGTTCTCAGTATGTCTTGGTCAGTATACGTCCGTTCTCAGTATGTCTTGGTCATTATACGTACGTTCTCAGTATGTCTTGGTCATTATACGTCCGTTCTCGGTATGTCTTGGTCATTATACGCCCGTTCTCGGTATGTCTTGGTCATTATACGTCCGTTCTCAGTATGTCTTGGTCATTGTACGCCCGTTCTCAGTATGTCTTGGTCATTATACGTCCGTTCTCGGTATGTCTTGGTCATTATACGCCCGTTCTCGGTATGTCTTGGTCATTATACGTCCGTTCTCAGTATGTCTTGGTCATTATACGTCCGTTCTCGGTATGTCTTGGTCATTATAGGTCCGTTCTCGGTATGTCTTGGTCATTATAGGTCCGTTCTCACTATGTCTTGGTCATTATACGTCCGTTCTCGGTATGTCTTGGTCATTATAGGTCCGTTCTCAGTATGTCTTGGTCATTATACGTCCGTTCTCAGTATGTCTTGGTCATTATACGTCCGTTCTCGGTATGTCTTGGTCATTATACGCCCGTTCTCGGTATGTCTTGGTCATTATACGTCCGTTCTCAGTATGTCTTGGTCATTATACGTCCGTTCTCGGTATGTCTTGGTCATTATACGTCCGTTCTCGGTATGTCTTGGTCATTGTAGGTCCGTTCTCAGTATGTCTTGGTCATTATACGTCCGTTCTCAGTATGTCTTGGTCATTATACGTCCGTTCTCGGTATGTCTTGGTCATTGTACGCCCGTTCTCAGTATGTCTTGGTCATTATACGTCCGTTCTCAGTATGCCTTGGTCATTATACGTCCGTTCTCAGTATGCCTTGGTCATTATACGTCCGTTCTCGGTATGTATTGGTCATTATACGTCCGTTCTCGGTATGTCTTGGTCATTATACGTCCGTTCTCGGTATGTCTTGGTCATTATACGTCCGTTCTCAGTATGCCTTGGTCATTATACGTCCGTTCTCGGTATGTATTGGTCATTATACGTCCGTTCTCAGTTTGTCTTGGTCATTATACGTCCGTTCTCGGTATGTCTTGGTCATTATACGCCCGTTCTCGGTATGTCTTGGTCATTATACGTCCGTTCTCAGTATGTCTTGGTCATTATACGTCCGTTCTCGGTATGTCTTGGTCATTATACGTCCGTTCTCGGTATGTCTTGGTCATTATACGTCCGTTCTCAGTATGTCTTGGTCATTATACGTCCGTTCTCGGTATGTCTTGGTCATTATACGTCCGTTCTCGGTATGTCTTGGTCATTATACGTCCGTTCTCGGTATGTCTTGGTCATTATACGTCCGTTCTCAGTATGTCTTGGTCATTATACGTCCGTTCTCAGTATGTCTTGGTCATTATACGTCCGTTCTCGGTATGTCTTGGTCATTATACGTCCGTTCTCGGTATGTCTTGGTCATTATAGGTCCGTTCTCAGTATGTCTTGGTCATTATACGTCCGTTCTCGGTATGTCTTGGTCATTATAGGTCCGTTCTCAGTATGTCTTGGTCAGTATACGTCCGTTCTCAGTATGTCTTGGTCATTATACGTACGTTCTCAGTATGTCTTGGTCATTATACGTCCGTTCTCGGTATGTCTTGGTCATTATACGCCCGTTCTCGGTATGTCTTGGTCATTATACGTCCGTTCTCAGTATGTCTTGGTCATTGTACGCCCGTTCTCAGTATGTCTTGGTCATTATACGTCCGTTCTCGGTATGTCTTGGTCATTATACGCCCGTTCTCGGTATGTCTTGGTCATTATACGTCCGTTCTCAGTATGACTTGGTCATTATACGTCCGTTCTCAGTATATCTTGGTCATTATACGTCCGTTCTCAGTATGTCTTGGTCATTATACGTCCGTTCTCGGTATGTCTTGGTCATTATACGTCCGTTCTCGGTATGTCTTGGTCATTATAGGTCCGTTCTCAGTATGTCTTGGTCATTATACGTCCGTTCTCGGTATGTCTTGGTCATTATACGTCTGTTCTTGGTATGTCTTGGTCATTATAGGTCCGTTCTCAGTATGTCTTGGTCATTATACGTCCGTTCTCGGTATGTCTTGGTCATTATAGGTCCGTTCTCAGTAAGTCTTGGTCATTATACGTCCGTTCTCGGTATGTCTTGGTCATTATAGGTCCGTTCTCAGTATGTCTTGGTCATTATACGTCCATTCTCGGTATGTCTTGGTCGTTATACGTCCGTTCTCGGTATGTCTTGTTCGTTATACGTCCGTTCTCGGTATGTCTTGGTCATTATACGTCCGTTCTCGGTATGTCTTGGTCATTATACGTCTGTTCTTGGTATGTCTTGGTCATTATACGTCCGTTCTCGGTATGTCTTGGTCATTATTCGTCTGTTCTTGGTATGCCTTGGTCATTATACGTCCGTTCTCGGTTTGTCTTGGTCATTATACGTCCGTTCTCAGTATGTCTTGGTCATTATACGTCCGTTCTCGGTATGTCTTGGTCATTATATAGGTCCGTTCTCAGTATGTCTTGGTCATTATACGTCCGTTCTCGGTATGTCTTGGTCAGTATAGGTCCGTTCTCAGTATGTCTTGGTCATTATACCTCCGTTCTCAGTATGTCTTGGTCATTATACGTCCGTTCTCGGTATGTCTTGGTCATTGTACGCCCGTTCTCAGTATGTCTTGGTCATTATACGTCCGTTCTCAGTATGTCTTGGTCATTATACGTCCGTTCTCGGTATGTCTTGGTCATTATACGTCCGTTCTCGGTATGTCTTGGTCATTATACGTCCGTTCTCGGTATGTCTTGGTCAGTATGCGCCCGTTCTCGGTATGTCTTGGTCAGTATACGTCCGTTCTCAGTATGTCTTGGTCATTATACGTCCGTTCTCGGTATGTCTTGGTCATTATACGTCCGTTCTCGGTATGTCTTGGTCATTATACGCCCGTTCTCGGTATTTCTTGGTCATTATACGTCTGTTCTTGGTATGTCTTGGTCATTATACGTCCGTTCTCGGTATGTCTTGGTCATTATTCGTCTGTTCTTGGTATGCCTTGGTCATTATACGCCCGTTCTCGGTATTTCTTGGTCAGTATACGTCCGTTATCGGTATGTCTTGGTCATTATACGTCCGTTCTCAGTATGTCTTGGTCATTGTAGGTCCGTTCTCAGTTTGTCTTGGTCATTATACGTCCGTTCTCGGTATGTCTTGGTCAGTTTACGTTCGTTCTTGGTATGTCTTGTTCATTATACGGTTGGAATTTTCGACAATCCTGATCATTGCTACATTCTTCCAATGGGATAGTGCTTTGGATACTAAGAGATTGGTTTTATTCAAGGAAATAATTCCAAAAGATGTCTTTCAATAGAGCTATAACTCCTGTGTATGTTATTTTGAACAAGTCTCACAACCTTGCAACATTTCAATTTTAGTTTGTTTTTTCGTTGTCGGCCACAGCGTTGTTGTATATTTTATTGTTTTGGCGACTTTAAAGGTACTCAATCCGATTCAACACCCCTAAATTACTATATCTTTGGCTTCGGGGGTAAAAACTATTTGAATCGAGTCGAGGAACCTATCAATCAAAGCTCAGAGTGATCAGATATCGATTTTTGAAGTTTGTTATTTCAATTGTTTGTGGCCCAGAAACACGCCGTTAAATGGATGGTGTCGGTCCAATCACGGATGAAGATGGATAACTCTAAAAACATATGTAGTAATACGGTTAAATTTCCTGAATACTCAAGTGATAATACGGCAAATATTTCGTTGAACAAAATGATGATAAACTAGAGGTCAGATTCCATATACTTCCATGGTATTCCATCCCATCCCATGTGAGTGTTATGCGTATATGTGTGTTCCTCTTCGTGCGAATGCATATTGGTGCCTTACGATCCGATGGTGGACTTGCATGGTTATTTATAAATTTAATATATATTTTAGTACTTCTGTCTGTCTGTTTGTTTGTCTGTCAGCTATGGCCGGGAAAACTGCTGGACGGATTTTGACGAAATCGTATAAATGTGGGTACTTTTGTCCCGGGAGTGTTTTGGACGGGTCGAATCGTGACCCCCGACCTGACATTGGTCTTTAAAAGGCTCAATCGAAGGTCAAATCGGTTTCCGCGAAATTAAATTTGAGTAATATATATCACCCGTTACAACGTTATACGCTACCAGGGTTAAACCGTTCAATATAAATAATTAAAAAGTGTACTAATCTTGCGTTTAGATACTACTTATCACATCCATTCATCGAAAAGTTTTTATCTCAATATATGATTTTCGGAGTAATTTTCATCATTTGATCTTCGGTGGAATTTGCCAAATCTGAAGCCACCGACACAAACACTCACTTGAGCAGGTTGTGTTTATATTAGAGAGGTAAAATTTTGGAGGCATACCTACAGTATACCGGCTTACGTACCACCGCATTAAACTCGCTCCTACATTAGCCCATTTGGATTTGGGGCTAAAAATCGGCAAGTGATAGACGACAGAAGTATACATATCTATGATATATAGCGTTGTCACGAGTAAACCGTTCCATCTGAAAATGAGAAAATCGCCCTCTGGATGCGCGTGAACACTAGCCATCAGATGTACTTGTTAAAAAGAATTATCTCGATGTTTGAATTTTCCCCCCTTTGCAATTTTCGTGGAATTTTCCTAAAGTCTCAACCCACACTGACACGCATTCTCCGCTGGGCATGTTACATTTATAGTATAGCCGTCAAACTTCTGGGACGTACATAAAGTATGTCAACGTACACGGCTACGACATTATTTTGCTCTTTAAACAGCCGGTTTGGATTTGGCGGGAAAAGTAGTCGCAATATTTCCGTACCCCGTAACGCGGAAAGTACTGGGTAAAAACATTTTTCAGCGGTATATTCGAGTCCGAATCTATCGTCCAATTCGGAATATGCAATAAACATTGGTTTATTCATCCTGGTGTATAGTGTGTCCATTTTTATGGGCGGTAACTCCTCAGAAAAAGCTCGGACACAAGTTTTGATGCCGTTGGTCTGTAGGGCATATCGAGTTGTGCATACGGTCTAATTTTCGATGATCTGCTCCTTATAATTTCCGAGATAATAAAATGACATGTTTTCGTATAAGGGGAGATAACTCTGCGAAGAAAGCGCGGACAATATTCGTTATGCGACTAAGGCATAAAACTCATTTGCCCCAACATACTTACCAACTTTTAGTTTTCTACTACTCATACTTTCCGAAATATAGTGATTATAAAAGTGTGGAGTATTTTAATAATAATAATAATAGTGAAAAAAAATATAATTTATTTCATTCCGTGGCGAAGCGTTCTGGCGACATCGCGATACCTTCATTTTCAGTATCCCTTAGATGCCTACGTTCCCTAGAGATTTCACGGTCCTCCTCCAATTAGTTTCTGAGTATTTTCAATAAAACGGAAAACGGCCCCAATAGAAAAACAATATACTTCCTTGGTTCAATATAGTACACCATGGAAGTATAATAACACGTTTTGGGAAATTTGATACCATAGTTGACAGTGGTTAGAGATGGAGAAGGAACGTCAGACTTTTTCGTAAGCAATATTGGCTTATTCCAGGGTGAATTAATGTCCCCATTTCTTTTCTCCCTCTACGTGAATGACTTACAAGATTTTTTGTCGGACTGTGCTATACGTGGTTTGCAATATTTGGATGAAGTAATGTCCAGAAATGTTGATTGTTATTTAAAATTATTATGTTTATTATATGCAGACGATACTGTCTTGTTGACAGATAATGAAGGCGAAATGAATCGGGCACTTCAAGCGTTTGAGGATTATGCAGATTCATGGAAGCTCGAAATGAACACCAAAAAAACTAAAGTTATAATATTTTGTAAAAAACAGAACAAAATTTTACCTGAATTCAGTTATAAAGGTTGTCGACTTGAAACCGTTAAAGAATTTTCTTACCTTGGAGTAAGATTCTTTTACAATGGTCGGTTCTGTCGATCAATAAAACGAACTAGAAATATAGCTATTAAGGCCATGTTTGGGCTTTTTGATCGAACGAGAAAACTAAATTTACCAATTGACCTCATGTTAAAGCTTTTTGATCATCAAATTGTTCCAATTCTTCTATATGGAAGCGAAATATGGGGTTATGAACCGATTACGGATATCGAGTATGTGCATTTGAAATTCTGCAAAATACTTCTTGGCATGAAATCGAGTACACCCAATTACATGGTGTACGGTGAATTGGGGAGATATCCCCTTGATATTCTTATAAAATGTAGGGCCATTTCATTTTGGTGTCGCATTTTATCTTGCGACGGATCCAAGCTTGTAAAACAGATATACAAATTCGTAGTAACGTGTAACGCTGAAGAAGCGTTTCTTGAAAAATTCAGATGGATATGCTATATTGAAAGCATAATTTCAGAAGTAGACCTAGCAGATAAATGGTCTTCACAATTGCCACTGACAAAATCAGGTATACGAAATATGAGGAAAACCCTAGTTGCCAAATTTGAAGAGCAATGGAAATTGGATATGCAAAAATCTTCGCGTGGGCTATTTTATAAAGAACTAAAGAATGGATTGGCAATTAGTAGATACCTTTTAGATTTACCAAGGAGCCTATCAGAATACCTTGTTAAAGTTAGAACTTCAAATCACAGACTGGCCATCGAACGTGGGAGGTGGCAGGATCAAGCGCGCGATAAGCGTATTTGCTCTGCATGTGGTAATGGGGTGGGTGATGAATATCACCACGTCATTGAATGCAAAAAAATTCAGGATTTACGAGAGAAATATATTCCCGCTTATTACTGGGAATTTCCAAATCTGAGCAAATTTTATGGACTCATAGCATTGGAAAATTTGAGCGTCTTAAAACGCGTGTGTGTGTACCTGAAGCTATCTTTAAGGGAATATTGGAAATATAGATACACTCAGTATTCGCAAATATACAAGTGACCAATTATACATATACAACAAGCAATATACCTGACATTATATTATTCGTAGATATACATGATATAATTATGGCCTGACATTATACAAATTTACTTGCCTGTCGTGATAACACGCACATGTGGATTTACAGGTAGATACATGTCTGAAGACCAAGACAAAACTTGCGTGTGAGAGAACAAGACATTCTATTGTAGTAGCCAAGTGCTCTGCCCAATCAAACACAGTCAATCAAAGGCAACCAACCGCGATCATCGTGATTCTGATTGATGAACTGGCAGATAGATTGACTGAAGTCGTCCAATGGGGAAGTAGTCTGCGCTATTTAGACACGAGAAATTATAGATGCTAATTTATAAGTACTAAAATGTTATCAGATTTATGCGATGCAATAATTTGGGAACCAGATGTACACGAGTAAACACATGTATGAATTAGAAGATAGATGACATACCGGGGGTCCAACAATGTAAATAAGTGTATATACCACCATAACCACAAATATATCATCTTCATCATCATTATCATAATCTTCATCATCTACATAATCATGCATCATCATCATCACCATCATCATCATCATCATCATAATGTAACTAATACTATTTTGTTAACTTACTAATGCGCTTATGTTACATATTGATTTATGGCTAAGGCATAATAAACATTGAAACACTCAAAAAATTATTGTGTTGCAATTAATCGAATCTGATAACAAAGGCGTATTTTGAAGAAATATTGTTGTTGTATCTTGATGATATGGGGACCCTCTGATCAGAATGAGTACCTTTAGTCCTGCTTACACAGTTCATCACTAAATATATGAACATAGTTCACGTACAACTGATCATTTACTTATGTGTCGAAATCGCTACTGATCTTGTTAACATTCCGAACACAAAATTGAACACATTTAATGGAACACATGTATCGACTTATAATAATAAAGTTATTGTCCTGCGTTTCCCATTTTTGGTTTAGTGTTACCCCCCCCCCCCCCCCCCCCACACACACACCAGCAATCAAACAATTAAAGTATATATGTGCATTAGTATTTCAATGGAATCCCGCTTGATTTGCTCTTCCCGGTGTAATATTAACCCCAAACGCGCGGACATATTGTTAAATTTTACACTTAAATATTAAAGCTAGGCTCTGTTCCCACATAAACCTTGAGTTCGGTGGGTCCTTTATGGAGCTGGATGGATGGAACCAAACTCTTTGGTCTATGTTGGTATTTGTGACCTGCCATATCAATTCCAGTTTTAAGTCGGGATTTTTTTTACCCTGTGCCAATGCATTCTCTTATATATGCGAGTGGACCATAGGTCGCCTCGCATATATAAGAGAATGCATTGGCCTAACAATTTTTTATCATTTTTTTAAAATAAATTTTTCTTACAATTTTTAGGACATAAAATAAAAACATCCATTACCCTGCAGGGAGCCCCTCACATATATAGAAGCATATACAAGAGTGTCGTCTGCTCATGTTTGTCTGGGGCTCTGTATGGGTGAAATTATAAAATTGTTAAAGAATGCAAGAAAAAATTATTAAAATTGTAACAAATTGTTAGGCCAATGCTTTCTCTTATATATGCGAGGCGACCTATGGTCGACTCGCATATATAAGAGAATGCATTGGCACAGGGTAAAAAAAAATCCCGACGTACGATTTGATTTGATATGGCGGGGCACATTTGGTTCTCCGGGGAACCAAATCTAAAACTTTTTTCTTAGAGTGCAGTGACCTATACAATGCTGGAATAGTGGCGAGACTCTAATTTCGGATGCTATCAGGGGAGGGGGGTGAGAGAAAAAAATGTATGCCGGAGTGGGTGGTCAAAGCCACCAACAAGCAATTTTTTCCGCAACTAAAAAACAAATCCTGCTTGTTTTTTTAGTGTTTTGGCAATGAGTTGGGCTTCGAAACCACTTTGAATGAGAGAAATAATGTAATTCTAACTGGTAAATGACTCATTCCTATTAGTAGTATTAAGAGAAGGTATTATCTCTGTAATATATAAGTGAGGGGGACAAGGAAAGTGTTCAACGTTACATTATCGACTAATTGCCTTAGGGTGTGGTCATTTGGAATCCCCACCCCCACGGGATTTCATAAATACTACTTATCGAATGTTAAACGATACAATACCGACTAATTTATATAGGTGTAGTCGTCGTCTGATAATCCCCCACCCCCCACGGGATTTCGTAAATAGTATTTAACGAATGTAAACGTTACAATAACGACTAATTTATATAAGTGTATCAAAAATGAGCTGTTTTACAAGGCAGATCTTATAGTCATACTAAATAGTAACTACTTTAAAAGCACATCCAAGCTACAATACGACCTATTTTATGTTAGGTAATGATGTATGTTTATTTCAGATGGTATAGTCAGGCAAAATATTTCTAGGCAGATGTTATAGTCAGAATAGTTGAAGGCATAGCCAATATTTTAGTACGCCCGATTAAATACATGTAGTGATATGTAACTATATATAGGCATATAGTTAGTAGGTTAGTTATGATAGGTTAGTGAAATAATACTGTTATCCTGAGATGATGTTAAAATGATATGAATTATTCCCTAGTGAATAACTCCGGCGGAACTTTTCTTCTCATTTCTTGTAGATTTGTAGGAAACACGATTCGATCTCATAAAACTCGATATTACAGAGTCTCGTAGAAATCGAAATGTGGAACCCAACACTTTAGTTCCTTTAATGATTAATAATGATAACAAACATAACAATAAAATATATAAATACATTATTCCTCTACGGGTGAATTGCTCGGTCTAATATCGTCAGTTGATGTCTGCTCATCCGTAGATGATGAGTTTCGTCGCCTATGGTGTACGTTGTATGGTCTGTACCGTCTTCTGATCCTATTAACCGCAGGCCATATATTATTCTCCATTCGCATTACTGCTGAATGTCTTTCATTGTTCACTAAAGTCCCATCAGGTATTAATGGGTCAGACAATGAAATCCACCCAGCAGCCTTCTGAATCAGTAGGCAAGAAAGACGAAAGGTTTTCATCCTTAAATCGGATAGACAAGAACATTCAACTGAAAAAAATATATATATCTTTAAACAATAGTAATTAATCTATATTTAAATATAAAATATTTATCGTAAAGCTCCTAATTTATTTTTATCAAAACTAATTCGATATAAATATACTTTAAAATGCAATAATACATCAAAACCTATAATTTCACACGATAAAAAAAAAATATCTGTGAAAACAAAGCATGTATCAAAAATAATGGAAATCAATTAAATAATAACTTACCTATTATTAAATCATAAATTCTATCCAAAATGGTGTCCGCAGTCAAATCCCCGTCACAGTAGCGTACCCAAGCGTCTACAAATTCTCGCCTATAATATTGCAACCGCTGCTGTTTAAACTCATATTCAACGCGAACAACATTCAAAAAATGAATAATTCTTATAATTTGTGAAAATGCAAAATAATAAGGTTCCATAATTCCTAGTTTAAATTTCGAAAAAATTGTAAGCAAAAGACGCCCAAACTCCAACAAACTCTTATAAAGTAAACGAAAAGCAATTAATTTATCCAGTTAAATACCACATAATTTATATATGACATCAAGATGTCATGTCAAGAAAGCAATAAAAAAAAAATGTCATTAATCATTATCATAAAAGATATTAACAGAATATCTTACATAGTTACCAATAACCATTTCAATGAAATGATTATAGATATGTTTTTAAAAACAACATAGTTTCATATAAACAACACCTGAGTATTTCATCAACGTTACAAAAAACTTGAACACATTAATATCTGACAAATTTAATGTTTAAATTACCTAAAATAGAACTAGATAGTATTAATGGCGCCAACTCTATCTCTATATAAGCTGAATAGAATTAAAGCATTTATTAAGGTGCACGCTTTAAAGAATTACAGATTTAAAAGGTAAGTCTTTTTTTTAATTTTTTTATTTTTATTTTCGTCTTATAATCAGCATTTAATCGCAAACTGGCAAATTACAAACGATATATAATCCAAGTAATCATCAGATAAAAATCCTGGTAACTCATTTTTATAAAAAATTGTTGAAGTTAGCGCCATTCACGTCTTTGAACATATTCATATTAACCGAATCTTTCGGGAAAATGCATTCAAAAGCATTTTTTATATACTGTTTCATCTATATCATCAAAGCTCTCTAATTTATCCCTAATCATAACCTAAATCAAAGTCCCATAAATTTGCCTTTCAGATTTCCATATTGTCGCAATAATGGCTACGGAAGATGCCTTAAATATACAGCCGGGACCGTTTTATGAGATCACAAAAACGAGAGAAATTCGTTCCAAAAAGTTCAAAGTCACTAACAAAGTTTATAGTTTAAAATTTCTCAATATACCACATATATTCGAATCACAAGATATAGAACAATTATTTGACGATATACTGAACCATGTTGCACCAGCGTCTGATTTAGATGAATGGGGAGAGAGATATGTTAGATTAACTTTGAGCCATCCAACATTAGACCTAGATTTATGGGTGGATTTTCAAAAAGATACTATCAAAGGCAAAGATATTATTAATAAAATTGAATCAATTCAACACAGCAAACAAGAATTCCGTATTGACGGAACTATTATTATGGATATAACGATAGCATATATTCCTATGGGTTCTGGTCGAATTTTATCGTTGAATCAGAAGCTTACATCGTCGAATCAAATTATCACAATGCCAGAATGTTCAGGACAGTGTACAGATAATTTATGTCTACCTATGTGCATCGTTATGGCGAGAGAAATGATTAAAATACCAGGCAACAAAAATGATGAATTATATATGAAAAATGTTAGAAATTTTTCCAACACACGCAGAAAATATAATTCCAACTATATAATCAAACAAGCTATACAACTATCTCATGAAGCTGAAATCGATATATCGTCACCCTGCGACCTATCTGATGTTCAAAAAATACAATGTTTTTTACAAAACGAAATGTGTATAATCGTCAAAGACAATTGTGATAGAATAATATGGAGAGGAGAAACTACAGCTACAGCTATTATTTATATTATATACCATAACAAACATTATTGGTTAATGAAAAATGCAGATGGATTGAAATGTTTAAAGCACAAAAATACATGTCCACTATGTGGTAAAATGTATGTGAAATCACATACATGTACCAAAATATGTAAATTCTGTAATGGAGAATTACCTTGCAATTTTGATCCATTTACAGCTGTTAAATGTGATACGTGTGATATTGTATGCAAATCACAAAAATGTTTCGAAAATCATAATCGGAACAACGTCTGCAATAAGTATATTAAATGTGATGTATGTATGCGTACATACGGAAAAAAACAAAACCATAGATGTTACCATAGATACTGTAGAAATTGTTGCTCATTTTATAATGAAGAAAATCAACATAAATGCTTTATTACAGCGTTAGAATCAAAAAAAGTTTATAAAAATACTAATTATATATTCTATGATATCGAAACATATTGCGACGAAAATAATAGACATATACCATATCTTGTTTGTGCACATATTGTTTGTCAATCCTGTATCAATATATCTGATTTTTCTTTTAAGACATGTTTGCAATGTGATCGTACAAAATATTATAATTTTGGAGTAGACTGTATAGATCAATTTGTTCAGAAAATTTTAAATGTTCACAACAAAGGAATGAAGCCTACTATATGTATAGCGCATAACGCGAGCAGATATGATGATCACTTCATACTAGACTATTTAGTCAACAATTATATAGATCTAAAAAAATTAAAAATAATTCAAAGAGGAAACAAAATATTATCAATTCAATTAGGAAATTTGAAGTTTTTAGATTCTTATTTATTTTTTTCGGTGAGTTTAGACAAAGCTGCCAAATGTTTTGGTTGTGGAGAAAACGCGTCAAAATCGTTTTTTCCACACGGATTTGGAAATAAAGACAATTTACAATATATAGGTGATTGGCCAGAGATGCATTATTATAATTTAGAACAAATGAGTACCGAACGTATTTTGATCTTTAATGAATGGTATAAAAAAAACAAAAAACAAAATTTCCATTTTCAAATAGAAGCATTGAAATATTGCATGATTGACTGTAAGGTGCTTCATATATGTTGCTCTAAATTCAGAGATATATTTATGACAACGTGTAACACGGATCCGTTCAGTGAGGGAATCACCCTACCGTCTATATCTTTTCGAATTTTTAGGAAAATGTTTATGCCAGAAAATAGTATAGCATTAAATTCGCAGCCATTACAAGCTAATTCAACCAAATCGCTATTATGGATAGCTCATTATATCGAGTCTACGGGTTTTCAATGTCAATATCTAGGAAATTCAAACCAAGAATATGTTCTTTTTAACAAATATAGACTAGATGGATATGATCGCATAAATGGAATAGGACTCGAATTTTACGGGTGCGAATATCATTGTCATACGTGTATAAAACAATCAGATAGAAATGCAATTCATCCTTTACAGAAACGATCGTACAACGATATATATCAGAAAACGATAGAACGAGAAGAAGAAATAAAACAATATATTCCGCTGATAACTATCTGGGAATGCGAATACGAAAAAAAATTACAAACTGATTTAGAATTCAAAACATTTATTCAAAATGCCATGGTTTCTGGCACATTGGACCCTCGCAAATCGTTATTCGGAGGCAGGTGCGAAGTTTTCAAATATTTAGCTAAAAAAAACCAAGATGGGTCAGTGTGCGGATATCCTAATGCTAGTATAAGATTTTCAGACGTGAATTCATTGTACCCCGCCATGATGCTTACTAAAAAATTTCCTATAGGACACCCCACCGTAATAAAAAATCCTGATTTGAAAGATATCGAAAACTATTTTGGTTTAATTGAATGTCAGATATTACCCCCAAACAATTTAATATATCCAGTATTACCAATAAAACTTAAAAGCGGAAAATTAGTTTTCGGTCTATGTAATAAATGCATGGTAGACAACAATCAAAAACAATGCGAACACGATGAAAATCAGAGACGAATTTATGGCGTGTGGTGCACTCCTGAAATAGAATATGCCATCGCGCGTGGTTACAAAGTTATTCATATATATCAAGTATGGCATTACCCGGAAAACGATGAGAAAATTGGCGGTATTTTTAAACCGTTTATATTATATTTCCATCGTCTCAAAACATATGCCAGTCCGTTCCCGCAAAATATTCAAACTATGGAACAAAAACAGCAATTTTGTGAGGAATACGGTAATAAATTTGGCAAAAAACTAGAGAAACATGAAATGAATGAAAATCCAACGATGAGAATGATGGCGAAATTGATTATGAACTCTTTATTCGGTCGATTAGCCATGAGAAACGAAATGTCATCGACCAAAATTTGTATAGATACGGAGGAATATTTTAAGTTATGGGCCAACAAAGAAATCAGAATTGAAAGTATTAAATTATTTGATGAAGGAGAAATTATGTATGTCACGTATAAACAATTATCGCAAAACCAAAATAGAAATAATAATGTAATTTTAGCTTCATTTATAACGGCATATGCCAGATTAACAATGCTCCAACATCTAGAAACGATAGGCGATCGTGCGATTTATATGGACACTGACTCGTGTATATGGATTCACACTGGACCTAATCTTCCCGACGGTTGTATGTTGGGAGAACTACAAAATGATTTATGTCAAGGTGAATTAACAATAAAAAAGTTTTGCGCCACTGCATCAAAATCGTACTCTTATGAAGTCGCCGAATCTGGTCGTAAAGTTATAAAGGTCAAAGGTTTTAATGCTGCTAAATGGATTAACTCCAATATCGATTTCGACAACATGATTAAACTGATTAAAGGCGAGGAAAACAGTCTACACGCTGATTTTCCCAATGAATTTGTTAGGACGAAAGATTTTCATATATACTCAAAACGCATGACTAAAACGATGAGATTAGCAGGAGATAAACGCAGAATAATCAAAGATTATGCCACAGAACCATTTGCTTATTTATCATCGCTAGATGAAGATTGGGAAAGCATAAAAGATTTATTATTACCAGAATCACCTTCAATTATTACAGATGGAACAAGACCTGTTGACGAAGGGAACTATTTCGAGAAATATGTGTGAATATTGTGGTTGAACTAATAGTTAAACATGAGATTTGCCACATACTTAACCAATATATCATCCCTGTTCCGTGCCTATGAACTAAATTTGCGCAGATCTATAAAATGTTGAGTGCTTCAATTATCTGTATGTATCAAGCAATGCATCATTCTTACTACTGCTGTAACAGTTTTGTTTACGTATAGAAATTACACTTACCTGATTATTAAGAAAACACATGTAGCAAATAATTCCCCACCTTGAATTCACAATGCCAACACTAGATAAAAAAAAACATGCTGAAAATAAAACATGAGGGCCTCCATTCCCTTTTAATGAGGTCGTAACAATGTTACACAGGAACGTCATGGAATTGATCATCATCTAATGTTTTGTCGAAACTATTGTCAACAAATTGATCATAGCAGGCCGTCTAATCCATGATGGTGTTGTGTCCAACTCTATCGCGCTGATCAATCGTTCCCGAACACTATTCATGTCCTCTACCAATATATATATAGTTGAACTATCTGTTCAACACGATAAAATCCTTTTTTGTTACCGCAAACTTAAATTTACACGATATATCAACGCCCTTCCGCGCCCCCATGTGGTAAAATTTTTATTTCAGCTGGCTTTAGATTGGTTCCGCCATATTAAACAGAGGTAACAGTTTGTAATGGGTCGACAATATATCTTTATGGGCGGTGGTCGACAACAGGTAGTAAAATTTGAATTCAATAGGTGTTTCGCGACATTAAACTGCCAAGCCGTTTTGTAACGCGATAGCATCGAGTCGACAAAGCGTGTGATTATATATGGCTACCCACTGTTATGTATACATCAGAATCTCTCTGTCAATTTTGCCGACATCCAGTGTGTGGGAAAAAATTGTGTTTTACTGAATTAAAAAGCGTTTGACAAAACCGTAACAATGAAAACGTACCATTACGTATGTTTTCAGGATATATTTAGGGCCATAATAAATGGCCCTTCAGCTAGTGGGAAATCTACGTTTATATATAGTTTAATCGAAAATAAAGATAAATTAATGTTCCCAGTTCCGGAAAAAATAACTTATGTGACTCCTAATTGTGATCAACAGGTGTCTGATAATGTGGAATTAGTAAAAGAAATTCCAGAATCGTTGTGCGATTGCGATTTATTAATATTGGATGATATGGATCATATTGACAAAGAGATCGATAATGTAACAGATATATTCGCTAGAAAATCACATCACGAAGGATGTAGTGTTATATACGTAACTCATTATCTTTTTGAAAGAAAATGTAGAAAATTATCGTTAAACGCGAATTATTTTATTTTATTCAAATCTCCTAGAGATTGTGGTCAGATAAATTTCTTATCTACCCAATGCGGTATTAATAATTTATCAAAAGCATATAAATTGTGTACAACAGATCCATATTCTCATTTACTGGTGGATTTCAACCAAACTTGTCCGGATAACCTTCGATTGAGATCAGACGTCCTCACTGAAAATCCTACGATATGGGCCCCAGCGTGAAATTAAGAAAAAATGCAAAATATTTGAGAAACATGTTACGCACTGGAGACGTGATGGCATTAAACAGACCGAGATTAGACAGTCTATCTGAATGTTGTAATAATTTGCTTAAAGGAAATGTACCAATCTCGTCTAAAATTAAAGCTAATTTAAGACCATTTAAAAGTTCTATTCGTCATTTGTCAAAGAAGTCTAATCCTGTTAAAACCAGGAAAAAAAAATTACAACACGGGGGTTTTTTGGCTGCACTGGCTGCTAGTTTAATTCCTGTTTTAGGAGATATTTTAGGCAAAGTTTTCTGAATATGGAAAAAATGGTTTTGGTGCCTTTTAAGACTTTTGCAAACTGGCAAAATTCTCAGTCTATTCAATCGTTGAAAACAGAGGATGTGAGACAAAAAATGCATCAAATATTAGACGATAAAGATATGCCCGAGTCAGTTAAGAAAAGAAAAATTAATTCCACGTCTATTGAATATGACATGGCTAAGAATTCTATAAAAACAACGCCGATTCCAGTCAAAATCACGAAAGAGCCCGCCGGTGACGTCGTTTTACCTGAACCTAACCAAGTAGATTTAGCGGTTGAAAGTTTGCCAAAAATTTACCAGAAAAAAGGCTCGTTATTTTTATCGCATTTAAAAAGAATGCCAGGAATTGAAATTAACGACAGTGGAATGATTTCATTATCTGACAAGCCAATCGGAAGCATAACTGATTTGGTAAATGATATAATACCTTCTAGCAAGGTCAGGAAACCCAGTGCACTTAGAAATTGGGATAGTTTGTCCCGATCATTACGAGATAATAATATACCAACACATTTCATAGGAAATAAATATCGTAAAGCAGATCTGATATTTGCAGATGCCCCCAAAGGCAAAAAACAGAAGCATTTTAAATGGACATCAGACTCCTCGTCAAATTGATAATATATTATCATCGATTTATTATGACCCATCTCACCGCTCATCCTATGGATCTGAATATAATTTGTATAAGGAAGTAAAAAAAAAAATATCGAGAAAAAATGTTCGACTTTGGTTACAAAAACAAAATTCGTACTCGTTGCACAGGCCGAAACGAATAATATTTCCTAGGTCAAGAACAGAGTCTTATTCTGTAAATAATATATGGCAGATGGATTTGAGTGATGTGCGAAATATATCCAAGCAAAATGACGGTTATTGCTACCTGTTGTTTTGCATTGATTGCTTTTCAAGATTTTTAATTGTTAAACCATTAAAGAACAAGACTGGTGTTTCCATAATGAAGGCTTTAGAAATGATTTTTAAACAGCGTAAACGACCGAACGGTATACATGTTGATCGCGGAACCGAGTTCTACAACGCTAACGTTAAGCAATTTCTGAAGAAGAATGGTGTACATTTATATTCTACGGGAAATTATGACACGAAAGCCGCTTTGGTTGAGAGAGTACAACGCTCTTTAAAGTCTAAAATGTATAAATATTTCTTCAAATCTAAATCTATGCGCTATTTAACAGTTTTGCCTAAATTGGTGAATTCCTATAATTCGAAGATACACAGAGCGATTAAAATGGCACCGAAAGATGTCTCGTGTTTGACATCGCAAGCATTTGCAGCTAGAAATGAATCGAAGACTTATAAATTACCACTTACAAAAGCAAAATTTAAAGTGGGAGAGAGCGTTCGCTTGGTAAAATTAAAAAATAAGTTTGAAAAGGGTTTTTTGGCCAATTATACTTATGAAGTGTTTAAGATTACGTCTTTGGTACCTGGTTCTAAACCACATAGATATAAAATAGCTGATCTCAATTCAGAGGAAATATTGGGTACATTCTACGAGAGCGAGTTATTACCTGTAACGATTGATTCCGATACTATATGGAAAATTGAACGTGTATTAGAACGAGACGGCGATCAAATAAAAGTTAGATGGAGCGGCTATCCAGCCAGTTTCGATTCGTACATTCCAAGAGAATGGATAACAACCTCAGATTAAAACGACAATCGTCAAAATGGACTTTTTTCAATAATAAAGTTTCCAAAGGACAGGTTGTGTATATCAGTCAAGTATTTTTGCTTTATATAGTATGTGTTTCTGCTATAATTAATATTAGTATACACGGCGTGGACACACCGTCTATTTGGATTAGTTTACTGTCGGGCTCTGTTGGGCTTTTGTCTCCGTCGCCTAAATTAAGTAAACATGGACCCGGGCCTGTTCTCGATCACTTTACCGTCTAATGTTTCTGGTGATTTATTCAGAAATTCACTATCTGAATATACCGTGAGTTTGCCTAGTGAGATTCGGTTACAGGAGGACGATTGGTGTGTAGCTTTATCATCAGCCATTATTCCAACCAGATTTAAAAGCCCGCTCCTGGAACAAAGAAATTTTACCTTTTCCATAGATGATCAATCTTATGCATTTGTTTATGGAATAGTGGTGGATATGAATTTCTTGACGCCAGAAACAGATTTACCACTTGTCAGAGTTCCCAATTACGGTATTATTGCTAGGAAACTTCGGGTTAAAGGTCCGATTAGATGGAGGAAAAGTGTATTTACAAAGATTGAATATGGTGTTATTTTTGATGACAAATGTTCGTTCGAAGATTTGATAGAAAGGATGCAATTAGTTCAACGAAAATTAATTTAGCATTTTTACAAAGATTCTGAATTTATGTCAGAATTAGAAAAGACGAAATATAAATTAATAGATCCAGGTTTGCATTCAATCGATGCGAAAGAGTCACAAACCATATTTGAGGATTTAATCGGGGATGTAGTGATTGACATTAAGGTGAGAAAACGTCAAAACGTGAACTACCTTTGTTTCACTAGAATGGCAAACCATACAAGCATGTCTCGTTATTCGTTGGCGATGGATTTGCAAATTACAAGGACTTCTGAATTGGGATATCTTCTTAATTTGCGTGAAAATTATCAACTAAAATTAAAAGATACCGGTGGAAAATCCAAAGACTGTTTTTTAATTGTAACTAATCAATTGGATCATATAGACGCTCTTTATATTTATTCAGATATATGTACACATAGTATAGTAGGCGATTCTAATTCACAATTATTGAAAGTAATATGCCCACGTTCTGATGATATTGTATCAACAACATATTATGAATTCGCAAATTTGCAATTTTTTCCTATACATCATAAGAATGTTGACACTATTTCGATATATATTCGTGATTCTACAGGTATGCCACCTCCTTGGACGGATTATGGTAAAACTGTTCTAGTTTTATTATTTAAACGCATTTTGATTGGATAAGGATTGATATTAAATATATATGTATATAAATAGATGTTTCATTATTTAAAGTTATGGTGAATAGTCCTATTCCTATTTTTATAGGAGATAGGTATCAGAGAGGTTACGGACTTGGTTCTATTTTTGGTAAATTAGCCAGATCAATTGCGCCAATTGCAAAAAATCTGGGAAAATCTCTTTTAACAAAAGGTTTAGAAACAGCCTCTAATGTTGGTAGCGATATATTGAGTGGGCAAAATTTATCAGAATCTATTCGAAATCGGGGTAAAGAAGCAGCTTTAGATCTTTTACGGCCTAAACGTAAATTACAATATAATTCGGATATTCCATCAAAAAGACGTAAATTACAAGAATATTCGGATATTCCTTCAAAAAGACGTAGGAAGAGACGAAAAACAAAACGTGATATTTTTGAATAAATGAATCCCAACAGCTGTCCAGTTTCTAAGAGTGAGGTGGATGTTTTTGAAATTCCACCTACTGTGGTAACTATAACAGACGGTTCATTTACAGAGAAACATCCATCGAATTCAAATTATTCAAATAGTAACGTACTAGAGTTCTTTTTAGAGTCTCCATCTGAACATTATGTTGATCTTTCGGAAAGTTATTTGCAAACCGACGTTAAAATATCGAAAACCGATGGTACCGTTTTTGCAGGCGATCAGCATGCTTTTCCAGTAAATAATTTTCTTCATTCTTTATTCGAGAGAGCTGATTTATTATTAAATGGTGTAGAATGTGGAATTGGTCGATATTATGCTTATAGATCTTACATAGAAACTTTCTTAAGTTCTACAAGAGAAAATCAATTAGAGAGAACAACTTTATTTATACCTCAGAAAGGTGGGACTTTGGATGATGTACCGGCAGACATTCCCAGAGGTAGGCAGTTACTTGGAATAATTAAAGACGGTAATATTGCAAAAAAAAATCAATTATGCGGTAAACTACATTTGGACATGTTTAATCAACCAAAATTGTTAATTCCAAACGTACCCATAAAACTCAGACTGCATAGATCAAAGCCTACTTTTTGTTTACAAGGTAGTGCTGGTGATTATAAGATTGAGCTGTCAGATACTAAATTGTTTGTACGAACCGTAGAGTTAAGTGATGTCACTTCAAATGAAATAAGCAAAAAGTTATTAAGTGGAACCAATGCTCAATATCCTTTGGATAGAGTTTCGTTAAAAACATTTAGCGTAGCACCTAGGACTTTAAGCTTGATTAAAGACGATTTGTTTTTGGGTGATCCATTTCTTCCAAAGAGAGTGTTAATATTTTTAGTAGATAATACAGCATTTAATGGTACTATAGCATCTTCTCCTTTTAATTTTAAACATTATGATTGCTACGAAATGGAATTGTCTGTTAATGGTAAAACCGTGAATGGGCATAAATACGAACAAACTTTCGATGATGATTTATATGTAGGTTCATATTACACATTTTTGAATTCTATAAATAAATTATATTGCGAGCAATCTTTCAGAGTTAGCTTTTTTGATTATGCCAATGGTTTTACAACTTTCGGTTTTGATTTAACTGCAGATCATAATGCTGATAGTTTAGTTTGGCACCCAAAACAGCGAGGTAGTGCACGGTTAAGTGCAAAATTTTCAACAGCTTTACCAGATACAGTAAATGTAATAGTATATGCCGAATATGATAGTTCTATAGAAATTAGCGGGGAACGTAGCGTTTACACGGGTGGAATATTTTAACATTATGTTGAGCAACTTAGATATATCTGATGCATTAAAATCAGACTCAGTTTTGAATTCTATGATAATAGGCGTTTATGCTTTGGACGAATTACCTGATACTATTAAGCCGAACAGAGGTTTAATTTGTAATACTGACCCATCTTGGTTAGATGGTGAACATTGGATATGTATATGGAAACGCGATGATAATTTTATAATATATTTTGATCCTATCGGATTACCTCCATCTGAGCAGTTGAAAATTATGTTAGCTAAATATGGTAGATTGTATTATAGTACAAATTATATTCAACATATATCTTCTTTTTTGTGTGGTTATTTCGTATTATATTATTTGTATCATACTTGTAGAGGATTGGACTGTCTATACGTTTTAAATAAACCCGGTTTTCATAATGATACTTACGTTTATAATTGGTGTAAACAGCATCTACCCGTGTTGTTCGATATTTAGTTTTTTTTTTGCTATAAATGAAATGCTTTTTTATAATATTTTTAAAATCAAAATGTCTTCTGACAGTGAATTCGAAGTTTCTCAGAAAGGAAAGAACAGAGGGAGTTTAAAAAGAAAACTTTTAGATAATTTGGCTGATATAGAAGAGATAGGACAACAAATTTCAATATTAACTGATAAAAATGCTAAAATTTTGTATAGGATATCTAAATTGAATTCAGCTGATAAATTTAAAAAGACTCGTGTTAGATGTTATGAATGTAACGGAGATCATTTAAGACCAGACTGTCCATATCTTAAAAAAGATTGATTTGATTATGTTTGTTTTATGATATATTGTATTTAATATTGATCAAAATATTGATATAATTGTGTTTGTTTATGATATATATTACTAATATTCATTAAAAGGAACTAAAGTGTTGGGTTCCACATTTCGATTTCTACGAGACTCTGTAATATCGAGTTTTATGAGATCGAATCGTGTTTCCTACAAATCTACAAGAAATGAGAAGAAAAGTTCCGCCACTAACAAAATGTTCCATGTGTTTTAGCCCCTGTGGTTTTTTACATGCACGGAGTTATTCACTAGGGAATAATTCATATCATTTTAACATCATCTCAGGATAACAGTATTATTTCACTAACCTATCATAACTAACCTACTAACTATATGCCTATATATAGTTACATATCACTACATGTATTTAATCGGGCGTACTAAAATATTGGCTATGCCTTCAACTATTCTGACTATAACATCTGCCTAGAAATATTTTGCCTGACTATACCATCTGAAATACACATACATCATTACCTAACATAAAATAGGTCGTATTGTAGCTTGGATGTGCTTTTAAAGTAGTTACTATTTAGTATGACTATAATATCTGCCTTGTAAAACAGCTCATTTTTGATACACTTATATAAGTCGTTATTGTAACGTTTACATTCGTTAAATACTATTTACGAAATCCCGTGGGGGGTGGGGGATTATCAGACGACGACTACACCTATATAAATTAGTCGGTATTGTATCGTTTAACATTCGATAAGTAGTATTTATGAAATCCCGTGGGGGTGGGGATTCCAAATGACCACACCCTAAGGCTATTAGTCGATAATGTAACGTTGAACACTTTCCTTGTCCCCCTCACTTATATATTACAGAGATAATACCTTCTCTTAATACTACTCCTATTTACATGTCCATGTTAACATCCATGATAAATAGTATGCACAGAAATTCATATACAGCTGTTTACAGTGAATTTCCCCCCGCAAATCTCTGTTTTAGTGTTAAAAGGGGGGGGGTGGGTGTCAAAAAATGGTCGGAAAAAACTGCCGAAAACGGAAACAAATTTGGCGGTGGGGGTGGGTGGGTACAAAAAATGATCGAAAGGGAAAAAATGCCATACGTGCCTGAAATTTTTTTTCCGACCCCCCCCCCCCCCTGATGCTATACGCAACACAGACACAACTGTGACGAAGTGTGAGATAAGCTTTCATGTTTAAATTGTGCGTGTTTTTTGCCCAATGTTGAGCGCGTGCATGCATGGTGATGAATCTGAACAATGTTGTCAACGTTCCATTGATATATATATCTTAGAAAGCTAAATCTCCATTCACAACGTTTGCTGAATTTAAATAGGAACATATCGACCATTTCATTTGACCCTCATTGTGTCCGAATAAACACCGCCACGGGTGCCATTTGCCCGTATCCATGCATGCATGGCATTACTGTTTACTGCTGTCAGCCTTATTAACGGGCGCGAATTGCCCGTATTGTGGTTTACAGCTGTTTATTATAGTATTTGACTTTAAGGGGAGACGCACATTTTGCATAAATCCAGCCAAAAATGGCAAGAAATTTTCAACAAAGATTTCTCTGGATCTATGTGGCAAAATATCTTGAATTTCACAAATTATCATCTTCATTGTATATAGAATCTGAGCAATTATTAATAAACAACAATAACTATGGATTTTAATACCTTTGAGAAGTCGGTAGCCGAGAGGTAGCGTATACTGGTCTCTCGTGCTAGCGGACCGGGGATCGCAACCTGGTCAGGGTATTCTGACAAACATCAGAACTCGGTCATATACCAAGTTTGTCACACTGAAAAGTCTCATTCGGGATCACTGAATAAAGATCCGAATGCAGAATGCCGACCCCCCCCCCACATTACAACATTTGTTCCGGATGTTGTCGTGCATGAGTGCAGTATACTGTCCGATCGGGCGCGGACACTAATGGCTGACCCGTATACACCCCTCGGTGTGTGCACGTTAAAGAACGCTACTGGAGTCACCACATGGTTATAAAGTTACTCTGTCATGACTCCAGCCATAAATTCATTTTCATTATAATTACCAAGTTGTTTGCATCGTTCATAGAGCGCATTGGTGTATCTGTCACTAATCCGTGGCTCAAATTCATTCATTTGTTGCATATATTCTGTTGAGTCTAAAAGGAGATGGTCTCTTAAATGGTCGGATTTAGTGTACAGTCCCCCTTTAAGCCATGCGTATTGTAATACGTGTATGTTGCACATTTTACAGTTCGTTCAGTTGTGACCAAATGGTTTTTGCTGATCTCCGGGTCGCATACTGTGTGCTCGAATGAACTTCTGTCCCGTATTGTTCATATCAGTTGAACCACATCGTAGGACCGAAGGCTCATGATAAATTAAAACCACAATTTCTTCGCACGTACGGAATCGATTTATGTATTCAGCGGAGAATTAACGCATTGATCGACGTGTTAATATATAATCACCACCTTCAAATCCTTCGAGGGATCTTGAGAACTATCCCTTAACCCTTTACCCAACAAACCGGCCAAAACCGGCCAAATAAAGCTGCAACAGTCTAAAATATCTTCGGTCTGTCTCAATAGAACCATACAAATATGGCTATCATTGGAACCGGCTCCTTGACCACATTGTGATAGTTACAGTTATGCCATGTGCCAATGCATTCTCTTATATATGCGAGTCGACCATAGGTCGCCTCGCATATATAAGAGAATGCATTGGCTTAAAAAAAAAAAAAATTAACACTTTTTACCATTTTTTCTTACATTCTTTAACAATTTTATAATTTTTAATGTGTTAAGCCAATGCATTCTCTTATATATGCGAGGCGACCTATGGTCGACTCGCATATATAAGAGAATCCATTGGCACAGGGCCCTTCTGTTGGGTAAAGGGTTAAGTGCAGGCCGTTCGTGATTGAAGTATATATACTAAGTCGATCAAGCCTGCAAATAGCGTGTCTGTCATTTGCAGAATGAGGTCCCCAGAGGGTGAATTTAGTGATGCTATCCCGCACAGCGAGCTAGCATCACCAAATTCACCATCTGGAGACCTCATTCTGTTTAGGCCTCATCTTCTGGGAAGTATATACAGTATCAAATTAACATTGTTTTTAGTTTTCCCTTCTGGGAAGTTTCTATATCCCCTAATTTGCAGGCAGATAAATAAATCGAGGTGCCCAATGGGTGAACATCACCAATTTGAACTGGGGAATTTCAATCTGATCCTAGGTCTACCATAGCAGTTGAGGGCCTAAGCAGAATGAGGTTCCCAGAGGGTGAATTTAGTGATGCTAGCCCGCTATGTGGGATAGCGTCACTAAATTCACCTTCTGGCGACCTCATTCTGCAAATGACAGACACGCCATTTGCAGACTTGAAGTCGATAATGGTGTTACAAACCCGACACACTCAGCGTGTTTCGCAGCACTCTGACTTTATTATGCTCTTTGTCTCGATTTTCCATAGCGATTTCAACTTCCAGTCAAGAGCTTCACAGTGGGTAGCTGTGTATATACAAATATTGTCTGTAAAACATCACCGCCAAGAAAAATATGGGAAAATTACGGAAGCTTACTCGGGACATGGTGAAAAAAATAATGTCGAAATTTCGACTTTCAATCTCGAAATTTCGATTTTACAAAGTCAAAATTTCGACTTATAAACTCGACATTACGACTTTATAAACTCAAAATTTTGACTTTTAAATTCAAAACGTAGCCTTTATTCACGCCCATCGGGTGTATGCTGGTGGGCAAATTTTAGATCGCCGTGTGTCGCTGAATGCGCCGTGTGTCTGTGGAGCTTTTATAAATAGATAATTGGTTTTTTCCTTTTTATGAAGCCATAAATTAAATTACGAATTTCCGTGTACAAGACGTAATCAAAATAATTCACGGATAGTGGATTGGGCATGCAACGCGTGGCACACATAATCGTATAACAAAGTATGTTGACACGGGGCGTAAGCTCAAGCCACTCAATGACTAGTGACTCTACAATGACTTAAATGAGTATATGTGACTAGTATGCATATAACATAACATTTATTTAATACATTTGCTTGAAAATTGTCCAAATTACTCGACAACGACAATTGGTATTTTCGCATTCCGGCTAATCTGCCATCCGTAACATTACTTCATACTCAACATACTTTACAATAATGGAAATCTGGTTACCTTATTCCACGACTCAGAGACTATAGAAAACAACAACAACATTTGTTGAATTTGATGAAGAGAATGTAAAACAATTTGAAATATGTGGATTGCCATATAATTACACTCAAGATAATGCACATTCGTTCAAGATGGCGTCCACGATTGAGAACTCACACAAATATGTCAAATGTACATTGATCATTCAACAGAATGAAACCACGAACATTAGATAACATCATCACCATGTCAGCCATGAACAATCACAGAGCGGGCACTGAGCCAGGAAGGAAAATTTCACACAGAAAAGGGAAAATAGTTCTTCATCGATGATAATATTGCATTAAGCTTCCTCTTGAAAGAACAAAATTGCTCCAATGACCAAGATAGCTGCCAAAATGGCGACCGAAAGTTTGAAACTTGTTGAATTGTCACACATGGCCCTTACATCATTTTCGGTTATGTGTAAACTGTGACATCTAAAACGTGCTTCTGGTGGTTCTAGATTAATGTTTAATAGAATCGTGAAGATTTTTATTTGTATGTACACAGTATTATATCATTATGGTTATCACGTACGCTTGAAATTGATCAAAGATGGTCGCCAAAATGGCCACCAAAACTCACAATTATAAAAGTTGACAAATGCTCACCTATATCGCTTTTCAAATGGCATTTAGCAAAGGACGTAGATATATTCGCCCAAATTAAATTAATAAGATATTATCATGTTATGTATAGTATGCAGGCTTCTCAATGGTTGGTACCAGTACCGGTACCGTCGGTACTTGGACAATTTTCACGGTACCGGTACTGAGTGTTGAGTTCCGCGGTACACGGGATTAGGCGCTACTCGAATTAGCAGTCTATAGACGTTTATGCAAGCGATGGATAACTTGATTTATATGTTGTTTGCAGCGTTAACACAACCAAATTTGAACCACATTTTGTTACTGCTAAATAAATGGCGCTGTGTATACATGTGGTGACAATATTCTCATAGCAGCAAAGCCGATTTGCAACTTGCCCCGACCAAAAACGGAAGTCAATACTATCTTTCGGTAGCAGCAAACAGTAATTATTTTGTCGCGAAGTTGGATAATTTAAATTACACAAATCATCGTCTTGGGGTACCACAGTAGCTTCAATCCAAGGTGATCAATTAGCGACGCTTCTATGAGAATAGAAACAAACACATACTGTGACCTAAACATAGAACACAATTACACATGACTGACTAGTATGAGTCACGATACAGTTGGCCCCGACTGATGTCACGTGCGCAGTTGAATCAATGTTGATGGGATATACCATGAGACTTTCAGTACCGGAACCGGTACCGGTATACCGCTGTACCACAGGCGGAACCGTCTCGGTACCAATAGGTCTGGAACCGTCGGTACTTTGAGAAGCCTGATGGTATGTTGTGGAATACGTTTGAACAAAATATGGTTACTGTCACTCGTGTACGCTTGAATTTGATCAATTTGACCAATGATGGTCGCCAAAACGGTCACAAAAACTCAGTTGCATAATTTGTCAAATGCTCACCTATTATCGCTTTTCAAATGGCATTTAGCAAAGGGCGTAGATATATTCGCCCAAATTAATTAAATACTATCATGATTGTTATGTATGTTTTGTTGTGAATACGTTTGAAATAAAATAGGTTTTTATAACCGAAAATATATCAGAATGGATTCTTAGAGAGTAAACACCTGACATGAAAGTGGCCAATATAATTTAAAAGATCCTGCCCAATTTAAGCCAGGAACTCAAGCTGACTATGTGCTTATTGTCTCATTATAAGAACACAACGAGTACTCCGAACGCAAAGGAATCACTGCAGTCAGAACACCGACAGTAATCTACACTTACGGCTACGGTATTTCGTTTGGGGCAGATTTACTTTATTCGCTAATTTTAACTGTTTGTGTGATCACCTACGCTATTTTAAGTCCTGAAAATACCACGAACTGAAGGGATATGCTCTCAGTTTTAACTGAGGCTATGGTCAGAGGGTAGTTCTATCAGGATGTAAACCATTTATACCGATAGGTTGGTTCATGGCTCCTGTGAGTCCGGGACACTTTGCAGTAATCGGCTGCATGGCAGATACGAAAGGCAATTTTTTTGATTTTTTTTGTGACTCCCTACTCTATCTGAAGTCTTGAACATACATACCATCGGCGTCGCTGCTACTTGTGGTGATATCGTCCACGTCCTGTACACCGTGCCAGCGGGCCAAGTGGATGGGAGCTGTGCGTCTCTCAGCTTCCCCGTGTTCTACCTGACCCCCTATCTGCGTCTCCGCGGCGGCGGGCGGGTGTCTTCTTCCCGATCCAGGTATTAGTACTCTGGCCAGTCCCGAACCGGTGGATTCCGATCCATCCATCCAAGCCACGGCCGAAATGTCTGGCCAGTTGATACGTGGGCAGTTTTCGACAGAAGTATCCGCACGAACAACGACTGCGAAAGAATACACCATCGACTCAATCATGCAGCGAAAATGGGAAATCTGCAATTATACGTCCTAGTCGCCCTGCTCAACGAAGAGTCAGCTGCTACGCCAACCAACGTTAAGATGGAGAGGAAAACGAGGGAGACGACCGGGAACTTGATGTTCTTGTGGACAGACTACTCGTCAATGAGGATTACTGCCTTCGGATTGTTAAAAGAAGCCGCCAAGCTGTAGGCTCCAGTGTAAATAATGTTCGTCTGGTGGAACGTTGTTACACGTTTGTTGTGTCTCATTATATTCATATTTTTGTTATTTCAGTTTGTATGTTGTCAGTATTTTAATTTATTTAAATGAATAAAACAAATTTTATTTTATTTTAATTGAGGTCCGTATGAGCCGGGGTCCGTATAAGCCAGGGTCCGTATGAACCAGTGTCCGTATGAGCCAGGGTCCGAATCAGCCGGCATTCATATTAATTATCACCTATCAGCAGATGGACTAATCCACGGCAGAAGTTTGTGTTCGGCTTTTCTATGCCGAACACAAACTTCTGCCGTGGATTAGTTTTACAAAAGATCTAAAAAGACACTTATTACTGACCCAAACTCCGCCAAACTTCGCATAGTAATATTTTGAAAATGAATACACATTCCTATGAACTTTATGTCGGTTTTGTTCGGTTGTGTTCGGCTTTTATCAAGACCGTAATAATATTCTGGTTACAGATTGGGATCAACTTGACCTGTCAAAATTGGTTCTGCGTGGTCAATCTGGGTCAATCAGTGATTAGAGTGATGTACATCCCAGTGCTCAAATCTTAAGAGATTATACTCATGATCCATGAGGCGTGAGTGGATGAGTGTTCACCCTCAAGTCATGCAGTGTTCCGCGTCCCTAGCTGATATATGTCCCCAGTTTGTGAGTTAGTTATGATCCAGACATGAAGTGAACAAGAAGTATGATGCCGATCTGCAGACCAAACCGGCCTCATTCATGGTCGATCTGCAGACCAAACCGGCCTCATTCATGGTCGATCTGCAGACCAAACCGGCCTCATTCATGGTCGATCTGCAGACCAAACCGGCCTCATTCATGGTCGATCTGCAGACCAAACCGGCCTTATTCATGGTCGATCTGCAGACCAAACCGGCCTCATTCATGGTCGATCTGCAGACCAAACCGGCCTCATTCATGGTCACTCTTGAGGAGTGATCGATATTGTCAGGATGTACTAAAATGTGAGTGACACAAATAACCTTATGTCACCCGATTCGTGGAGAGTGATAAATATAAAAAAAAAAACGAAACATAACTTTTACTTACATATTTCAACCATGTATTCTCTTTTGGAACGGGACTACCTGCCCCTGAGTCAACCCGCCCTTCTGCTGTTTTCGGGGCGGGTCGTCCCGATAAACACTGACTGGTTGTCCCGAAATTGTTAATAGTAATTATATGGTCTTTATGTTCTTTGATTATATATTATTAAAGTTTTTGACAAATAAAACGTGTTATTCATTAATTTATACGTTATAAGTTATACTATGCTGGGAGTACCAGCTAGAGTTCTCATTGCTGAACATCGGAGGACAAGAATAACAGCAACAGCTTTAAATATATTCTACGGGAAAAGTGTTACTTTAAAACATCGAAACTACCGTCCATTATGTCAGTGGCAGATTACATAATAAAGATAAATTTTAGGGATTTTAGGGAAGCACATCTTTCGTTTTGAAAAATAGGTGTTTCACTACCAATGCCGAAACGAAACAGTCACCAAGATTAAAGGTAGTATCGTACGACATATCAACTGTCTCATCGCCACCTGCTGCTAAGAGGCGATTTAACTCAATTAGAATGTCTTTGTCTGCAACAACAAGTCTAAGCTCTGGGTGGACTGAATATCTCACCACCTCGAGGTTTTAATGGCGGCGTCGCAGAAACATTTTCTAAGGTTGGATTCTTTAAATTCTCGATAACTTCACGGAAATCTAATGGATCTCTAGCTCCTTGTGTCATATACATGTATAGGCACAGACATTGTAACAGTATAATACATTTGAATATACATGTACTTGATACTGACGACTGGGTGTCTTATATAGAGCAACTTTGCTAACGAAAGATTAAATTTAACACATTTTAGTGAAAAAAAATGTAATATGAGTGACTATATAACACCAAACGACAGGGCGACAGGGCGAATCACGACAGTTCAAACTTGTTACATACATAATGCGTTTTATTGGGTAAATATTTAACAAGCATGCATAACAATATTGATCATATTCCACTTCGAGTTATGACGACGGAAGTATAAGAGAATATGAAAGCAAACCTTATGCGTGTTAAATTATAAACACTGCTCGCAGCTATCAACGTGCGGCGGTGTGATTCTGACATTTTTTGACACCACGACAAATGTGAGAACTGATTATGTTTCACTGAATAAAATAATATATTTCATATCACCAATATATTTCTACAACCTGTTAAAAGTATTGTACAACATTTAGTGTTTGTGAAGTGGATAGTAAAGCATGAAATTCAAGATCTAACTCGGGTACACTTTTTCTCATTCCGGCTTCGAGTACACTTTTTAGTGTGTTTTCGAAGTAAAAATGCTATTAAAAAGTATGTTAGTAATTTTTTCGGTAATATTTTTATTACATATGTAATAAATTGGCATAGTAACATATAATTTAGCAAAAGAATTATTTGTTTCCATAAAGTGGAAAAGATATGCAACATATATCTTCCGATAACACCCCCCCCCCCCCCCCCCCGATTCGATTTGGGGCCTGAGTACACTTTTTAGTGACCATCTATTTTGGATCCACCAGGTCCGGTTCCATGGGTTTACTTAACTTTCCACATATGGAAGTTATGAATAATTCAAAAGCTCCATATATGGAAATGCTACTCAAAACTTTGACCCGTTGCTCCGAAACCACGGAACCGGGGCTGGATGAATCTATGAAACCACGGAACCAGAATGGCTGCGAGTTAGTGATATTAACTCAGGACAAGTATTATATTAATTTTAATCCACATATAATAAAAATGAGGGATATCCTGAACAACGACGACGAAATCATATAAACTTATTCTTTTGAGGTGAAACCATAAATGCACTGGACAGTATTATGTATGTACGAGCATTCCGCCGGTGTGACGATTTGCAGTAGGTCCCTATTTGCGGAAGTCCCTTTGCGGTGGTCCCCGATTTCGCGGAGGTCCTATAAAATGGGCGATATAGGTAGATTTTAATGAGGGAACGGGTGCGTATATGTTAATTGAAACGTATTTTAAACAAATACCGAAACAATCATCATAATATATGTTTTTTTCTATCAATTATATATATATATATATGCGCCGAGTTCACTTCGTGCAAATCAAACGGCGATAAATATTCACTATATAGATCTATATATGTCCTCGTATGCCAGAAGGACTCCTTAAAGTTGTGAATAAGATGTGAAGAATATTTATTATAATTAGATGTTATTTATTAAGTCAATCAAATAATATTATTCATTAGCTAGCCTATATGTGTATATATATACACACTCCCGGAGATTGCTGTGCGGGTATCCTGATCACGCAAATTAAATCTCCGAGGTCCCCTAAAAGGAGCGAAATATGTTGATTTTAATGAGGGAACGGGTGCGTATATATATATGTCAATTGATCCGTAATTTAAACAAATAACGACACGGTCATCATAATAGTGGCTTGTTCTATATCAATTATATATATATGCGCCGATAAATATTCTCATGTGCCAGAAGGACTCCTTAAAGTTGTGAATAAGATGAAGAATATTTATTAGATGTTATTTATTAAGTCAACCAAATAATATTATTCATTAGTTACCGCCTATATATATATATACACACTCCCGGAGATTGCTGCGCGGGTATCCTGATCACGCAAATTAAATCGCGGAGGTCCCCTAAAATGGGCGAAATATGTAGATTTTAATGAGGGAACGGGTGCGTATGTGTCAATTGAAACGTATTTTAAACAAATACAGAAACAATCATCATAACAGTGTTTTTTCTATCAATTATATATGCGCCGAGTTCACTTCGTGCAAATCAAACGGCGATATTAAAATATTCACTATATATGTCCTCGTATGACAGAAGGACTCCTTAAAGTTGTGAATAAGATGTGAAGAATATTTATTAGATGTTATTTATTAAGTCAATCAAATAATATTATTCAGTAGCTCGCCATCGTCAGAATCGTGGTCGAAGCCATTTGAGGAAAGCCCCATTATTTTTGTTTTTGTTTTTTTGTGAGGAAAGCCACATTGAAGGGGAATGTTTAATTGTAATGCGCGTGTCTGACGATTAAAGCTACGTGCCGGTTTGCGCTCCAAAATACTCATAATATTAGCTTTTTATTCTTTCCCGATAAATACTTGAACTATACCTTCCTACATGTACTATAATTATGTAACCATTGAAGTCGCAAAAAATAGAAATACATATATATTTCGCCCATTTTAGGGGACCTCCGCGATTTAATTTTCGTGATCAGGACACCAGCGCAGCAATCTCCGGGAGCGTATATAGGCGCTAGCAGTGAATATTTATCGTCGTTTGATTTGCACCAACTTGCCACCAAGTGAACTCGGCGCATATAGGCCAATAACTGATATAATAAAACACTATTATAATGATCGTTTCGGTATTTGTTTAAAATACGTTTCAATTGAAATATACGCACCCGTTCCCTCATTAAAATCAACATATTTCGCCCATTTTAGGGGACTTCCGCGATTTAATTTGCGTGATCATGATACTACCCGCACAGCAATCTCCTGGATATATATATATATATATATATATATAGGCGCTAACTAATGAATAATATTATTTGGTTGACTTAATAAATAACATCTAATAAATATTCTTCATCTTATTCACAAATTTAAGGAGTCATTCTGTCACACGAGAATATTTATCGGCGTTTGATTTGCACCAATTGAACTCGGGGCATATATAATTGATAGAACAGACCAATATTATGATTAGGCCTACCGTGTCTTTGTTTGTGTAAAATATGTATCAATTGACATATACGCACCCGTTCCCTCATTAAAATCAACATATTTCGCCCATTGTATGTAGTGATGCGGACCGGACCGGACCGGTCTGGTCCAGGCCATTCCGGTCCGGTACACATGCATGGACCGGTCCAAAACGGTCCGGTCCACCTATAATCACAACCCAAAAGGGTTGTTTTACGGTATTACGTATGTGACGTCAGTAATTTCTATACCCTATCAACATGAAAAAATTGTTTTTACATCCGGGCGATTCAGACCTATGGGGCCTATGGTGACACTCCACAGTTTCTGCAGGGATTGGTGCAAAAATAAGGGGGCATCAATTCAATGAAAAATAACAGAAATGTGATCCCACAACACATATACAATGTATATATACCTGGGTTGAGCACATACTAGGCTTAAAGATTTTGGTACAGAATTGTCATTTTAATGGGGGTAGCAAGAGTTATGCCCCTTGATTGTGTGCCTGAAAAATGAAATTTTGATGCAAAAATGACAAAAATAAGCGATTTTCAGGCTCGTGGGACACAAAAACCAGAAGATCTATGGTATAGCCGCCTATGTTGTTTGGAAGAACACTGTTTCGTCACAAAAATATCAAAACATTTCAAACTTCTCACCACTGTAAGTTTAAAAAAAATATTTTTCATGCAGATGACAAATTTTAGGTGCTAAAATGTCACGCTGGTGTCTGGAGCCACTGTTTCGCAGAAATCGCTACTACTTCATACTGGTGGGGTCAAGGTCACCTGAAACAATATTTTTCAAAACTCAAAGACATCCTCTAAAAATCCACAAATTCATAACTAACCTTCTCTCAATAAACATACCACACCCATGGTGACAGAAAACACTGGTACTCTATTCTAAGAAATTTACCCCCTACTGATAATTCGAAACTGTGGAGTGTCACCTATGGTGGCCGCCATGTTGGAATAGAATTGTCAAATTAATAAAACGAATTTATTTTTCTTCTTCGATCAGCCTCCCTATAGCAACACTATTAAATTTGAAAAACAAAATCAACCTTATTCAAAATTAAATGCTTAATGTGGATTTAGCTGACGCGGGCGCATAGCATTCGGCAAACATCGCCAGATTCCGTACCGTTACAGTTAGAATATTACGTCCCCTGGCAGGCCATAGCAACGTTGGAAATGATGACGTAATTTCGTTACAAAATGGTGGCGCTCTCGTGTCCGTCAGTCTTCTCCAAATTGGAAATGGAATTGCTTGTTATTGTTATCGCTCGTATTTTAAATGTACAACGGTATCACAGCACGTAAGCGTTGAGAACAAACGAGAAAGCACAAGCGAAGATAGCACTACGAGCCAATTACTGGAATGACTTTAGAGTCAAAGCAGTCAAAAGAAGAAGAAGAATAACAACAACAACTTCTGAACTTGGTATTAATGTTAAGTTGTTTTGAAGTTGAAGTGAACTGTGTTCAAAGTGAAAATCAGTCAGTCGGAAAGAAACTCAATGACGAATCTGTGACTGAAACAAGAAATTATGGCATTGAAATCCATGTAAAAAGGGCGACCGTGCAGTCACGACGTACCTGCACTATATACTCAGACTAATGTGTTGACTTATATGAACGTCAAGATTTAATTAACTATAAATATTTCTTATAACCAATTACGTACACGAAGTTGGTTGCTTGTGGTAGGGAGATTGGGTCTGTACCTCATAATTATCATATTGTACTCATACATGTATCTTCCAGCCTTTCGATCGTGGCTCCCCGGGGCCATATTTTTGACTGCCACATTATGCCCATTCTCAATTTGGATGAAATATTAGTTGTACTCGCCTCCACAACCCTTGGCCTTGGTTGGAAATTGGGGTTATTATGAGTGAGAACTTGGGTTTACCCCCTCATAATTTGGGTTGTTTGTTTGTTTCAAATCACAACCCAAATCATTAGAATATAAGTAAGGAAGAACATTCAATTTCCAAGAACATGTTTTGTTTGTACCTGTACAAATTCTATAGTGATTTTATAGGTTGGGATTTGATCAGTTTGATTACAATTGCATGGAGCTACATTTATACCAGCGCGGACTCGGAGCCATGCACTATGAAACAACGTCAACGACTCAACCCAACCAAACCTAATGCGAACCATGCCAACATTATGCCTGCTTTGTGTGCTTTGTCGCGTCCCTGTCAAAACGTCAATAACGTTCGCGGGAAAATGCGCGTGCCAATATGACGTCGCTTTGGATACAACATATGACGTAACCTAACAGTTTACGTGAACATGCTTCTACTAATTTACTAAACTAAAGAAAAGTTTATTTAGTTATATAATAAACGTTCAAGATATTTACGATATGAATTATGTTGTTTTCGCGAGGTGGCTAAGGAAAATTTGCAGTTTTAGCCTACGTAAATTTCCGACATTTCCCGAATGTCATAGCAACCCGAGTCCGGTCGACAATATTTATGATTTAAGTCATGATTATTGTTCAAAGAATAAACCATGTAATGCCTTAACGCAATGAATACTGTTATGTTGGCTATATGAAAAGTAACATTTTGTAGTTTTAATTTAATAGCAATGACGTTTCAAGATGGCGGCCCCTCAAATCCAAGATGGCAGCGCTCCCAATTCAAGATGGCGGCGCCCATGTTCGAAAGCGAACTTAGTATAAGGACGACCTGCGCATATGTTGCTGCGCAACATATGCGCGGCTGGGCTGCGCCCAGCTGGTCGTCCTTAAAAAAATATGAAAATGAAGGTCACTGGAATGGAATGTGGACTGGTCTGTGCAGACTGCTCACCACGGCGATTTGACTTGTTCTGTTATTGTTCAATTTTAAGTCTGTTTTCACCTGGACTGGTTTAGTGGTTAGAACTTAGACTTAGAGTTTCAACTGCAAGCGGCAAATCGTTCAATCTACTAACTACTTCTCTAAATAGTAAATTTAATTGTTAATATCTAACACTGTCATGTCAAACCTCAACTTGGGTCAAGGAAATCAGAAAATGGACATTTTAGAGCTGACTGATTTACTATACACAGTATAGTTCAGTCATGAACGTAGCGCGTAGCTGGAACTTGTGGACGCAGTAATCGGTGAAAGCGTTCATGTGGCTTACTAATCTAATAATATTAGGATTGTATTAGTCAATTTAGTGATTACAGATTACTAAATTTAGTTATCAACGACTTCAGCCACTCACTGTGAATGTGACTCAGGTCAAAATACAATTCTAGCCATCTACAGTCGACAGACTCGACACACAGATGTAACAAACATGTGAAGCCCAGTGAATTGGTGACTAACAAAGTGAGTCATTTATCTTCTTGTTGGGTGAAGGAAAAGAAGAACATCTCCCAATCCCACTTGGTCTCGGCACACTGCATAGTTCATGCAGTGACGGGTGAGAGGATATGCTTCCGGGCCAACTTTCCATCTGTGTGTATGAATTCTGTTTCCTGTGATGGACACATCAAGTTAAATTTAATAATTATATTGCACGGTGATTAGTTTTAGCATTCTCACATATTAAATAATTCATGATTTTAACACTGTGTTCTCGATTTAAACCTTAAGCATAAAGCGGGAGCTTGATCAGCATGGCTAACATATATATATTAACTAGTGGCTAACTGGCTATTTGTGGAAAAATTATTAAATATAGCCCTGCGTATTTGCTATTGTCGACTTGACACATTGGGATTGGAATAATATGTATGCTAAACATAATAATTCCAGGCCAACTTAGTTGAACTGTCACGACCTTCTAGTTATACATGTACATGACTAATGTAGTAATGAGGCAATCATATAAATGTTTAATCTAGTAGCATTTTCTCAGACCATGCCATGAACATCTATGTATCTATGCCATTCCTCCCGGGCAATTATTAAAATGTTCATATACTATCAGATGCCTATTAACCAATAGTGTCAGCTAGGCTTGCCACGATTATTCGATTAATCGACTAACCTTCGGCAGGTGTGGTAGTCGACGGTTATTTACTTTCGTCGACTAATCGCCCAAACTGGGGGGGGGGGGGTGTGCTGTGGGGTATGGTTGTGTATTTAAGCAGTACTATGCGCAAATACCATGCCTAGAAGTAAAAGTTAACAGTGTATGTAGCACAATTTACCACCCGACAGCCTGTAGCCTACTGTCGCCACTTCTGATGCGGCTTCCTTTGATAACGCAGCCAACGTTTGGCGGTCATCTTCAAAGGGTTCGGTGTGGCTTTGATGTCGTGTTACAGACTTGCCACTGTTTATATATTATGTTTAAATGTAAACCTATCTTCCTATGGATATGTAATTAGCGATCAACATATCCAAAAATGGACGACGTGCATGGGACTCATCTATATATTTGTTTTTTTTTCAAATTTCATATTGTAAAACGTTCACCATTATTGATAATAATTGACAAAGTCACAAAATTCGCGGGACATGGAATGTTCAGTGTTACTAGACAGTTAATAACAAGTTGGTGTCATCACTTATTAGTGCTACATACATTACATTCTCCAACTTGGTAACGTATATACCCCCTCAACCCATTACCGCACTGCACGTATGGCAAGCATATGCACGGTGCGTTGCATGCACTTTGAATAACAGAACTAAAATAATGTGTCAGGTGACGCAATCGGTAGGCCTGCACAATGGGATTTTCTGCAAACATAACTATAGTCCGTTTTCAATAAGTATGCGACAATTCCGCATGCTTTCATGTTTTGGCGCCGTGACCGCGATACATGTTCACGGGTAACATTGATTGACTGGACAGATTTTTAAAACAATTCTCGTCCGCGGCAATAGCGATGAGGAGGGCGTTTAAATACCCGCTGCGTAAATTTGAGTTTAGGTGGCCGATGACGGGTGGGTGCCTCAGAATGACAACTAACCGTCGACTATAGCGGTCGATTAGTCGATTATGAAAACTCATAGTCGTGGCAACCCTAGTGTCAGCATGTGTCGCATGATTAGTAATTTTAGATTAAATTCTCAACGATCATTAAGATTTTTGGCAAAGAGACATATATAGAATTAAATTGAAATAGAATTAAATAGAATTAAATTTCCATCAATATTGTTAATTTCAGTCTAGGTCTCCGCTATCACTATTGTTGACCATCACAATGATTAGACATCTGAGAGTACGATAAAAGCTCACAAAAGTCACGAACAAGCATGCAATCTCGAGCTGGGACCACCGTTAATACTTGTTTCTTATCATCTACTTCACAGAAGGGGTTACCCCTAAGTAGTAACCATATAGGAAATACACCAAACATATCACTATTGCACAATGACATCAGTTTGTTTGATCTAAAATATTTATCCACTCCAGCCCCAAAACAATAGTCATTTGGCAAATTACCTCATTCATTTTTGAAGTGCCTATCATCTACTGAAGTTGGATCCTACCACAGGCCATAAATTATGTCTCATTGAGTCATTGTGCCCCATCCACGTAACCCGTTTTCATAAAAATGTATTCAGTATTATATGTAAATTTATCCAATAAAGATATTTTTCCCTTAAAGGTCCTCAATCCGAATCAATAGTCCCCATATCATCAGATTCCAACAACAAGAAGATTTTTTGAAATGCCGCTTCAGTTGACAGAATCGATTAATTGCTAAAAAAAAAACTGCAGTCAATTATAGCATAAAATTGACAAAAACTTGCAATTTATCAACTTTTTGCTCAACGAATATTGCTGATTTGTCAAACATCTGACACACACACAAAAAAACAGTTGATTTTAGAATTATCCATCTTCATCTGCAATTTGGTCAGAAAAAGTATTCTCGTCTGCTGTTTGCTGGTCCACTAAAAAATTTAAATGATAAATTTTAAAAATCGGTATCTGATCACTATGAGCTTTGATGTTGTGGGTTCCTCGACTTGAATCAAATATTTTTCACCTCCGAAGTTAAGGAAATAATAATCTGCGAGGGTTAATTTGGATTGAGTACCTTTAAAATTGCAAAAATTCAATTAAAATAATTTTGCCTTGAAAATTGGTCGCTTGGCCAGATTCAACCTTCACCTGATGATTGCATTTTGAAGAAATATAGTAAAATGTGCTATATGGCTAATATCGCTTGACTGGCGCCATGGATATTGGTCTGGAAATTAGAGAAATGTTAGAGGCAATATCTCACTCTGACCCATGTCTAACTGTGGCCCACATTCCTCTATATCTGGTGCTGCAACATATTCTCGTGCAAATAGGTTTATTTGTACCTGAATATTCACATATGTTCATATTTTTTTTATTCATTTAAATTTGTTTAAATCAAAATTTAGAAAAACTAACGCCATTATACATTCTGCCAGGGCACCCTGGGTCACCACACCAAATTTCGTTGAAATCTGGGCACCAAAATTAACAAAGACATGTTGGTCTCAACTTTACTCCAGTCTTATATATGTATATATAAACAGTCCCATGAAACATGTATACATTTATTGATGGACGTGTCATGGGCTCTTCATACAGGATCGCGTTCATTATTTCGAAGGTTCCATATTCGCTATTCCAAAGGTTCTTATTCAGACATCGAAGGTTCGCTATTCTGAAGGTTTGCTATTCTGGGCGTATTTAACCAGAAAAGATGGACAACTCTAATACCAAGTAGTTATTATTACCACGATTTTACAGTTATCCATCTTTATCTGGAAGACCGCCCATTTGACCTCGTCCTTCTGGCACGATCAGGCCCAGAAACAATAAAAATAGCAAACTGCAAAGATCGATATCTAATTACCCTGAGCTTTGATGGGTGGGTTCCTCGACACTAATCAAATATTTTTGTCCCCACCGAAACCAAGGAAGGAGTAATTTAGCAGCGTCTTATCGGATTGAGTACCTTTAACTTTTAAGTTATTTCCTTCATAAAAAGAGTCTTATGATAAAGAAACCTCTCAAAACTTTAGAATATAGAATGAAACTTCAAAATAAAAGTTATAAAAACCTTCTGAATATCGAGGAATATAGAGAACCTTGGGAATGGCGAAACTTCGGTATAATGAACCTTGGGATTAGCGAACCTTTGGACACAGAGTGACATGTCGCCGTCCTACGGTCCATACGTACTGGCGTGATCGTATATATCCCAAGTTGGCCAGAAATACAGGCACTCCTATGAAACATACATTTTTCATTTTATAGATGGACGTACATGTACGTGTTTTTGGGTTGTCCATACGTACTGACGTAATCATATTAATTGGCAGATCGTTTTACCTGCATATATTTTCTACCAAAGTTGTCAAGCTATCAAATCCTCTATTATATTGTGATCGTAAAAAAAAATTCCATGGAGTCAAAAAATAAATAATCTGCAGTTGCTGTATGTCTGTATTCAAACGATCAGTACTTATTTACGGATGCGTAACAACCGGAAATATCGGAATATACAGTCGCAAAGACAGTGAATAATGTCTTAATTTTAGGCTATATGTTAATGAATTATCTGTTTTCTCAAAGTTTTTCTTCTGTATAGTACAAATTATAAGGTTACTGAGTTCAGTGCATTGCAATGAGTTCATATTTGTTAAAACTTACATTGTTTGCCGATTGTATGCATCATTGTCTGTCTCTGGTGGGATATACTGGGAACGATGCACTATAATCACAACCCAAAAGGGTTGTTTTACGGTATTGCGTAAGCGACGCAAGTATAGTTGTGACGTCAGTAATTTCTATACCCCATCAACATGAAAAAATTGTTTTTACATCCGGGCGATTCAGACCTATGGGGCCCTATGGTGGCCGCCATGTTGGAATAGAATTGACAAATTAATAAAACGAATTTATTTTTCTTCGATCAGCCTCCCCATAGCAACACTATTAAATTTGAAACACAAAATCAACCTTATTCAAAATTAAATGCTTAATGTGGATTTAGCTGACACGGGCGCATAGCATTCGGCAAACCTCGCCAGATTCCGTACCGTTAAAGTTTTAAAATTACGTCCACTGGCAGGCCATAGCAACGTTGGAAATGATGACGTAATTTCTTTACAAAATGGTGGCGCTCTCTTATTTGCGAAATTTGAAATTGAATTGCTTGTTATTGTTATCGCTCGTATTTTAAATGTACAACGGTATCACAGCACGTAGGGCCTAAGCGTTAAGAACAAACGAGAAAGCACAAGCGAAGATAGCACAACGAGCCCATTACTGGAATGACTTTAGAGTCAAAGCAGTCAAAAGAAGAAGAATAACAACAACACTAGTGACTAGAAGTTGAACTTGTTTTGAACTTGGAAGTTTAAAAGTGAAAATCAGTCAGTCGGAAAGAAACTCAATGACGAATCTGTGACTGAAAAAAATATGAAAATAAAGGTCACTGGAGTGAAATGTGGACTGGTCTGTGCAGACTGATCACCACGGCGATTTGACTTGTTCTGTTATTGTTCAATTTTAATTTAAGTCTGTTTTCACCTGGACTGGTTAGACTTAGGATTCACTTAGAGTTGCAACTGCAAGCGGAAAATTGTTCAGTCTACTAACTAACTACTTCTCTAAATAGTAAATTTAATTGTTAATATCTAACACTGTCAGGTCAAGCCTCAACTTGGGTCAAGGAAATCAGAAAATGGACATTTTAGAGCTGACTGATTTACTCATTTACTCAGTATATACAGTATAGTTCAGTCATGAACCGTTGAACGTAGCAAGTAGCTCGAACTTGTGGAAGCAGTATTCGGTGAAAGCGGTCATGTGGCCTTCTAATCTAATAATATTAGGATTGTATTAGTCAATTTAGTGATTACAGATTAGTAAATTTAGTTATCAACGACTTCAGGCTCAGCCTCACCCACTCACTGTGAATGTGACTCAGGTCAAAATTCAATTCTAGCCATCTACAGAGCAGTCAACACACAGATGTAACAAATATGTAAAGCCCAGTGAATTGGTGACTAACAAAGTGAGTCGTTTATCTTCTTGTTGAGTGAAGGAAAAGAAGAACATCTCCCAATCCCACTTGGTCTCGGCACACTGCAGAGTCCATGCAGTGACTGGTGAGAGGATATGCTTCTGGGCCAACTTTCCATCTGTGTGTATGAATTCTGTTTCCTGTGATGGACACATCAAGTTAAATATAATAATTATAAAGCACGGTGATTAGTTTTAGCATTCTCACATATTAAATAATTCATGATTTTAAAGGTACTCATTCCGAACAGAGGGTCCCCATCTCAACAGATTCCAACAACAACAATCCGATCAGAGGGTCCTATATTACTATTTCTTTGGCTTTGGAGGTAAAAAATATTTGATTCGAGTCGAGGAACCCATCAAACAAAGCTCAGAGTTATTAGATATTGATTTTTGAAATTTGTTATTTACTCGAGATGAGTACTAATAATTGCCTTCAACTGCCGTAATCTGCTCGGGATGTGTACACCAAAATCTATTCAAACAGACAAGGATGGATAACTCTAAAATCAAGTGGTAATAATAACGCAATTATGACTGAGTTCTGGGCCAGAAAGTATTCCCGATAATGAAAAATAATAGATTTCTGACCCCCGAAGCCATTGAAATAGTAATTGAGAGGAGTTTTATCGGATTGAGTACCTTTAACACTGTGTTCTCGATTTAAACCTTAAGCATTATGCGGGAGCTTGACCAGCATGGCTAGCATATATATTAACTAGTGGCTATTTGTGGAAAAATTATTAAATATAGCCCTGCGTACTTGCTATTGTCGACTTGACACATTGGGATTGGAATAATATGTATGCTAAATATAATAATTCCAGGCCAACTTAGTTGAACTGTCACGACCTTCTTGTTATACATGTACATGACTAATGAGGCAATCATATAAATGTTTAATCTAGTAGCATTTTCTCAGACCATGCCATGAATATCTATGTATCTATGCCCATCAAGAATGATATATTCCACCAGTACAAAGTTTTTGCTGTTGCGATAGGGAAGTAACTAGTACAGTTAATAAATTATGAAGTACCTTTCATTAATAATGTGTGTCAAAGAATGTGAAGATCCAACTTTGAAATGGCAAGATTTAAATGACTTTGTGGTGGATTTTCCTTTGCGTCCCTCATACTAATGTCATTCCTCCTGGGCAATTATTAAAATGTTTATATACTATCAGATGCCTTACAATAGTGTCAGCATGTGCCGCATGATTGGTAATTTCAGATAAAATTCTCAACAATCATTAAGTTTTTTCGCAAAGAGACATATATAGAATTAAATTGAAATAGAATTAAATAGAATTAAATTTCCATCAATATTGTTAATTTCAGTCTAGGTCTCCGCTATCACTATTATTGACCATCACAATGCTTAGACATCTGAGAGTACGATATAAGCTCACAAAAGTCACGAACAAGCATGCAATCTCGAGCTGGGACCACCCTTAATACTTGTTTCTCATCATCTACTTCACAGAAGGGGTCACCCCTACGTAGTAACCGTATAGGAAACACACCGAACATACAACTATTGCACAATGACATCAGTTTGTTTGATCTAAATTATTTAGCCCCAAAACAATAGTCATTTGGCAAATTATCTCATTCCTTTTCGAAGTGCCTGTCATCTACTGAAGTTGGATCCTACCAGAGCCATAAATTATGTCTCATTGAGTCATTGTGTCCCATCCATGTAAATCGCTGAAAGTCAAGCATACATAAACCTCTATAAATAAATCAGATGTGGCTATGTGAAATATGCAATAAATCCCCGTTTTCATAAAAATGTATTCAGTATTATATGTAAATTTATCCAATAAAGATATTTTTCCCTTGAAGGTCCTCAATCCGAATCAATAGTCCCCATATCATCAGATTCCAACAACAAGAAGATTTTTTTGAAATACCGCTTCAGTTGACAGAATTAATTGCTCGAAAATAATGCTAACTGCAGTCAATTATGGCATAAAATTGACAAAAACCTGTAATTTATCAACTTTTTGCTCAACGAATATTGCTGGTTTGTCAAACATCTGACACACACAAAAAAAACCCAGTTGATTTTAGAGTTATCCATCTCCATCTGCAATTTGGTCAGAGAAAGTATTCTCGTCTGCTGTTTGTTGGGCCACGTAAAATTAAAATGATAGATTTTAAAAATCGGTATCTGATCACTCTGAGCTTTGATGTTGTGGGTTCCTCGACTTGAATCAAATATTTTTCACCTCCGAAGTCAAGGAAATAGTAATCTGCGAGGGTTAATTCGGATTGAGTACCTTTAAAATTGCAAAAATAAAATAAAATAATTTTGCCTTGAAAATTGGTTGCTTGGCCAGATTCAACCTTCACCTGATGATTGCATTTTGAATAAATATAGTAACATGTGCTATATGGCTAATATCTCTTGACTGGCGCCATGGATATTGGTCTGGAAATTAGAGAAATGTAAGAGGCAATATCTCACTCTGACCCATGTCTAACTGTGGCCCACATTCCCACATTCCTCTATATCTGGTGCTGCAACATATTCTCGTGCAAATAGGTTTATTTGTACCTAAATATTCACATATGTTCATATTTTTTTTATTTATTTAAATTTGTTTAAATACAAATTTAGAAAAACTAACGCCATTATACACTCTGCCAGGGCACCCTGAGTCACCACACCAAATTTCGTTGAAATCTGAGCACCAATATTAACAAAGACATGTTGGTCCAGTCCTTCCCAGGAGACGGGAGTGATTGCTCGCGCACCCGTACGCACTCGTAATTTTCAAATCACAGGTGCTAAAATTCGCACCCGTTCCTCATCTCAAAATACTAATGGAGACTGTAATTGTTGGTTCAATAGTGAACTATTTTAAAGTTTATTGAGATCCTTTACCATCTCAGTACAACTATGGCATATTAAAGTGTAACTTGCCATAGGTCTATTCCACAATGACTTTTTGTTTGAGAAAAACCCAACTGACAATTATGGTAAGGGTGCAATATGACACCCGTCTTCTGAATTACGGGAGCAAATAAATGCTCTCGCAGTGTTTTCCTCGTGGGAAGGACTGTTGGTCTCAACTTTACTCCAGTCTTATATATGTATATATAAACAGTCCCATGAAACATGTATACATTTATTGATGGACGTGTCATGGGCTCTTCATACAGGATCAGGTTCATTATTCCGAAGGTTCCATATTCCGAAGGGTCGCTATTCCAAAGGTTCCTATTAAGAAGGTTCGCTATTCTGAAGGTATGCTATTCTGGGCGTATTTAACCAGAAAAGATGGACAACACTAATACCAAGTAGTTATTATTACCACAATTTTACAGTTATTCATCTTTATCTGGAAGACCGCCCGTTTGACCTCGTCCTGGCACGATTAGGCCCAGAAACAATAAAAATAGCAAACTGCAAAGATCGATATCTAATTACTCTGAGCTTTGATGGGTGGGTTCGACACTAATCAAATATTTTTTCCCCACCGAAGCCAAAGAAAGAGTAATTTAGCAGCGTCTTATCGGATTGAGTACCTTTAAGTTATTTCCTTCACAAAAAGAGTCTTATGATAAAGAACCCTCTCAATTCTTTAGAATATAGATAATAGAATGAAACTTCAAAATAACAAGTTATAAAAACCTTCTGAATATTGAGGAATATAGAGAACCTTGGGATTAGCGAAACTTCGGTATAATGAACCTTGGGAATAGCGAACCTTTGGACATAGAGTGACATGTCGCCGTCCTACGGTCCATACGCACTGGCGTGATCGTGATTCGTATATCCCAAGTTGGCCAGAAATACAGGCACTCCTATGAAACATACATTTATCATTTTATAGATGGACGTACGTGTTTTGGGTTGTCCATACGTAGTATTTCTAGTAATGCGAACATGCACTAATTAAATGTATTGGACAGATATATATAGCTAGGGCCAGAATGTGTTATAACCAATCTAACATGGCACTCAACTGATAGTATGGATGATTCGTATCATACTTATTTCATTAAATTGAAATTTAAACGAAATAACTATACTGATGACAATTATACAAATGTGTACTAATATGACTACTACATTAATATTGGAGTCTTGGAGATTGTGATGGCTGATTGTATAGTCCTGACAATTACAGTTATATACCTAAGCACACAACTACTATTGGATTAATGTGACTGTCTTGTGTATGTACTATGTAATGTGGTTTCCATGTTTCTTCGATAATTATAACTCTGAAAAACAATAGAATACTCGATTCGATATCCATCCAAATTGATTATGCCATGTTACAATGTTTATGACAAATAGTTCCAAACGCATTCAGTTGCATGTTTGTCGCATTGATAGGGTGCTACATAGTGTTGGCCAGTGTTACACTAACAAATTTAAGGAAAGTGACATGTACAAAGTACATCTATACATTGTTTTCGTGGCATCAAACGTTTAATATATATTAACCACTTGAATGTGTCAAGACATCGTTGCTAATTGATATGACGGCAAATATGCAATAATATTCGCGATAGTTTATTATAACTGAAGTAAAATAGTGGACCGGACCGGAGAGTACCGGACCGGCGGCAAAAAGCGGTCCGGTCCGGTCCAGTGACACCCGGTGCCGGTGGACCGCGGTCCGGACCGGTCAAAAGCGGTCCGGTCCGCATCACTAATTGTAGGGGAACTCCGCGAATTGGGGGACTTCCGCAAAGTGAGCTCCGCAAATAGGGACCTACTGCAAATCGTCGCACCCGTATTCCGCGAACTGGAGATGGTTCGTTTCACTTCGATTGCACAAATTCCTATACCAAATTTATATTTCCACGACCACGTGATTTCCGACCGATGGCGTCACTGATTTCGCAGAATGGCGTGGTAGGGAAATTTGAGTTTTGTTTGTCAAAGTCAAACGGAAGGAATGATTTCATCAGAATTTGAAGGTGACACTCACAAAACGACATAATATATTGACAACTAATTATTGTTTTCTTGTGAAAGAAATTATCAGAAGGTCTGAAACTTCAATGTCTTCATCAAGTTCATGCCGAATCATGGTCATGATGCCGATCGTTGGTGTTGTCAACACTGTAACTGTTGATAGCAACCTCAAAGGTTTTTTGAATACAGTCATTCAGGCAGTAACGGGTCACAGGCAGTAACGGGTCAGTTGCTGTTTATCGTCGTGGCAAAAGCCACAGACGCACTTAATCTCCCAAAATCCTGTTGATTCTTGAGAATGAATATGTGTTGGATATCATCTGCTGTCACTGCAATTTGTGGCGAGTTCTGACGGTAATTTCAGAATTAATTCAATTTTTCCGACGGACAGTGGAAACGCATCGGAGGAAAGTAGGTCAACAAAATATGTCAAGTTGCAGATCGGCTGCTGCCAATAAAAAACAGAATAAAATACACCCAAAGGGTACAGGACGTTTCGTACCATGGTCGTTTCGTACTTGGTCGTTTCGTACCATCTGGTCGTTTCGTACCATATTTCTTGGTCGTTTCGTACCGCATTGTTTGGTCGTTTCGTACCATGTAGAAAATCAATTGGTCGTTTCGTACCATGTGTTGGAAATGGGGAAAACACGGTATTTTATATATATATTTATATTATGTATGTATAATTATTCATGTTCTGGAATGCGGCGAAAGATCTTATGAGATTTGCTTACATCGAATGTGAATAACAATCACGCTGACAATAGTATTCATCTGATTGACTGCGGGAAAGATCTTATGAGATGTTTTTACAACAAGTGTTAATACTAATCACGCTGTATAAACAAGAGGTGCGCTCTTACTGATTACCACTAATTACCACCTGGCTTCTTGATCACACCTTTTCGTGAGTTGTTTTTGTTGGAATCCTATAAGTAACATGAGATCCCCCATCATTTCATCATTCATCTCACAATCATGTCTGACTTTCTCTCCGACGTTAATTGTATAGACTGTTCCAGAGAGGTTCGTCCGCGTCAACACGGTCTTCAATGTGAAGGTTAGTACTCGTATATATTATACAATTTTATTTTGAACATCAACTTAACTTAATATTTAAAAACAATCTGTAAAATGTATATATATTATACATTTTTATTTTAAACATCAACTTAACTAAATAATTAAAAACAAATCTATATACCAGTTTGTTATAACACTGAATTGTCTTTCCAGGTTGCCACAGATGGCAGCACCGTACATGCAGCACCGGCGTTAGTCTAGAAGTTTACCGATATGCCATAAAGACAGCGACGGCAATAGATTGGGTCTGCACCGCATGCCGCCAAACCACGACAGTCGAGCAGACGGTAGAAGACATTGAAATGACAACGACGACTCCACCTCCAACGATCGCAAACTTCGACATTGAAATGACAACGACGACTCCACCTCCAACCAGAATCGACCATTCGACCTTCGACATCGACGAAACCTTCAACCGGCCACACGACCACGATGAATCATCAATACTGCTCCCAGAAACACAGCTGATGGAAACCGACGATTCACCATCGACTTTCAGACGGATCGACAACGGAACGAAAAGAGGCAAGCCAAAGCTACAATGGACAGTGACAATGGATTTTGAAAAGGCAACATGGAAGTCCATAAAAAAGCTACTACCAGAGGTGGAAAGACGTGGTTGCTATTTCCACTGGACACAGGCCGTGAACAGGCAGATTCAAAAGAAAGGCCTGATCGAACTATACAACAAAAAAGGAGACGAACACAGGTAAATATTTGTTCTCATAGAATAGAATTGTATGAATAAAATAATAGAATTGTATGATTAAATGATTTTTTTCAAAAATATAACTTATATGATTTTATTTTTATTTCAATTATATAAGTAGAATAATGCTATTATTTCAAATTTTTCTTATTTATGTTTATATCTTCTTTTCATTTTTGTAGGCAAATGCGAAAGCTTTATGCTTTGCCACTTCTGCCAGCCGAACACATCCGACCAGCATTTGCCAGGATGCGAGATCACCCGACAGCCAAAATCGGCAACATGCCGTTGATATACGAATATGTGCAATCGCAGTGGCTGGACTCTCGATGTCTACCGATGGAATCGTGGTGCGTCTACGGGCGCTCCATCCGAACGAACAATGATACCGAGGGATGGCACAGACGCATCCAATACAAAAACAAGGCAACAAACGTCCCGTACTATATCCTGGTTCCAATGCTCAAGAAGGAATCGGCAACGACAGACATGACTGTAAAGTTGGTTGGGGAAAAAAAGATGAAAAGATACCAAAGACTCCGGTATCGGGAGAACCAGGCGCAACTATTCTGCTTGTGGAGCAACTACGAAAACGGCGGCATCTCCACCAGTGGTCTGTTGAAGGCATGTTCGAAACTGTTTGCGCCAAAAGTTGTTGACAATGTCGAGTCGGCTGATTGTTAATATCAAATATCATGTTCGTTGTGTAAAATAATGTTGTTAATGTTAATATGTTATTGTTATTTTAAAATAAAGAATAAAGTATGAAATTAATACTGTTTCCCCCCCATTCCCAACATGGTACAACACATGGTACGAAACGACCAATTGATTTTTCTACATGGTACGAAACGACCAATTGATTTTCTACATGGTACGAAACGACCAAACAATGCGGTACGAAACGACCAAGAAATATGGTACGAAACGACCAGATGGTACGAAACGTCCAGGTACGAAACGACCATGGTACGAAACGTCTAGAATCCCACCCAAACTAAGCACTGTAAAATATTAACAAATTATTGATTTTTCAACTCACAGACCCCCACAAAAGTTAAATATGTCTTATTGTGTAAACATTTAATTTGTTTCGACCTACTTCGGTTGTCAATAGCGGGTCACATGCTTTTGTTGACAGTCGAACGCACGTGCTATCGCGGACTGAATATAAACATGTCAATTGAATAGTGCTGGGCGGTATTTCGGTATACCGATTATAATCGGTAAGATTTTCAATACCGTTACCGTCATTCTTTTCCATAATCGGTAAACCTTGAAGACGGTATTATCGCGGTTACATGTCATACAGGCACATTACTGAGTATATTGTGGTTTTCCTTTGTCGGGATACAAAGAAATTACTTCGTTTCTATACACCGTATTTCATCGAAATCATAATTAAGAGGTAGCGAGTTTGTGTCAGGAGACAGCGTTGCTGTAAATTGGGCTGAGGTAGCTACTAGTGTTGCGGATTCTGTTTACCAAGTCATCCGCGAAATTGGCGCGAATATATTTCAAGATTTACGTTGTGTACCCCATGCACGTGCTCATCGACAATTTTAAAATGACTAGTCCGTTTCAATGATTGGCGTGTGCAAGTTTATGCAACGCCCTTTATGTGTATTCATCCCATGTTGCATTATCTTTTAGTTGGAAAAAACTGTTCAATCTTCACTCATGTCACTTCTTTCCCCATGTCATTTCCAAACAAAATGTATTCCTTTGCTACCTGGGACAAAACCCAGCCCAACATTATATTGCAAGGTATGATTGCATCATTCTGCGCTATTTTTTATCGACCGAATTTATGGGGCAGCTCATTATTTCAAGGGTGTTATCGAGTGGGAATAATTGATCACATTCATAAACCGCGATTTAAAAGTATGATTATAATAATTCAACGGGAAGTCAATAATAGTTCTAGAAGTTAAATACTTTGGAAGTAATACACTTTATTTCCCGGCATTTAATAAAAGCATTGTACTTATTCTTAAGTTATTCACACCCGGCGGAACATTCCAATATGAACATCACAGCACGTGCTCTGCAAGTCGGCACTGTCAGTGGGGGATTGTTTCAAAGCTCTTGGGTGTATCCGGCTTCGCTGAATGATGCTTGCATTAAGTTGCATAAATCGCAATTATTACCTGTATTTAAGATCAGCTCATGAATCCATGCTTGCAGATAATGATACATTCATTGATTGCAATCCATAATTTAATAAAACGGAGAGTACATTTCCTTATTTTATGTAATCTGTAGCGATTAGATTTTCCTCCATAAACAGTCGATCTGTGCACCAAACGAATGCTACTAAACGGGGTTTTAAGGGATTAGTTTAAATAATCGGTAATACCGTATATCGCGGTATTATTTTAGGATTACCGCGGTATTTTTATGCTTAAATACCGCCCAGCACTACAATTGAATTCTAATGATTTGTATACGTTGGAAATAATAAAACATACATGTAGTAACATTTCATGCCTTCATGGGCAATTTGAGACATAATATACTATAGATTGAAATTGTTCTTATAAATGGTTTAATTTTCCAACCAGAATTGAATGAAGAGTGAATGTTTTTTTTTTAAACCAACAGTCAAATGTTTTCCAACGGTTGTAAAATAATTAGATTGGAATGGCTATCAGTTGGAACATTTCCAGCTATACAGGGTGCCAAGTTGAAAAATTCTAGCAGTTGGAATTATTGAGGTACCTGTTGTGGGGGGGGGGGGGGGGGGGGGATCCAAGCCAAATTATTAACCCACCCGCAAGGGGTGTGCGAGGGACAGGGATGTGAATAGAGGGTCTCCATTGGTGACGTCCACCTTGGAATTTCCAATTAGTACCCCCCCCAAATAATAAGAATATATAAACACCAAATGATAATTTTGCAATTTCAATTGTTCCGTTATAAATAGATATATTAGTACATTGCTACATTGCATTCTGTGTACAATCAGTTAGTGTGCCATGTAACTGCTGTGATAGTAACCTCTGACAGGGGTGAATCCAGGCACTTCATGCAGTGCTAGCTGGCAGGTCGAATATATTGGGGCGGGGCTGAGCAAATTTAATATTAACACACAACTGAGGGTGAGTTGGGTGCTTGGTGGAAATGGGTATACTCATGTCAGTCAGGGTTTGGGGTGGGGGGGGGGAGGGGAAATGTCCAGGTCAGGATATCTTCCCCCCCCCCCCCCACACAGCACCTACATGACAAAAGAATAATCTTATGGTTTTATTGCTTGTTTTGCTTTATATAGTCATGAAACAGCGAGAAATTAACTTCTTCTGAGAACAAGTTTTTTGAGTCGGGTTTTGGGGTGGGGGAGGGGGAGATGTCCAGGTCAGGATATCTTCCCCCGACCCAGCACCTACATGACAAAAAAATAATCTTATGGTTTTATCGCTTGTTTTGCTTTATATAGTCATGAAACAGCGAGAAATTAACTTCTTCTGAGAACAAGGTTTTTTGAGTCAGGGTTTGGGGTGGGGGGAAGATGTCCAGGTCAGGACATTATTTTTTTGTCATGTAGGTGCTGGGTGGGGGATAGGAAGATATCCTGACCTGGACATCTTCCCCCCCCCCCCCCCCCCCCCCCCCACTCCAAATCCTGACTCAAACAACTTGTTCTCAGAAGAAGTTAATTTCTCGCTGTTTCATGACTATAAAGCAAAACAAGCGATAAAACCATAAGATTATTTTTTTGTCATGTAGGTGCTGGGTGGGGGGGGGGGGGAAGATATCCTGACCTGGACATCTTCCCGCCCCACCCAAACCCTGACTCAAACAACTTGTTCTCAGAAGAAGTTAATGTCATGTAGGTGCTGGGTCGTGGGGGGGGGGGGAGATATCCTGAACTGGACATCTTCCACCCACCCCAAACCCTGACTCATGAATATATAAAGCAAAATAAGCGATAAAACCATAAGATGATTTTTTTGTCATGTAGGTGCTGGGTGGGAGGGGGGGGGGGGGGGGGGGATGGGGGTGGTGGAATATCCAAGCCTGGACATTTGAAAGAAAAGAAAAAAATTGAATTAAAAAAAAAAAATTTCTGGTCAATGAATAGACAATCAAATTCGTGAAAACAATAATTTAGTGAACCTTTACTGAATGACACAGTTATTTTAATCGAAAGAAATTCCAAATAAAATCAATATAAGTTGATAGACGTATTTCCGTCTACGGGTCTTCGACTCATATTTAATATTCCCAAAATATTTTTAAAGATGGATTATCTCTTTAAGTAACAAATTTGTAATAGTTGCGTGGGTATAGAATAATAAATATGAATTGAAGACCCCTGTCTGGAAACACTTTTTGTCAATTAATATTGATTTTATTTCGAATATTTATTATGAAATGAGATGATTAAATGGACACTTTATTGTTCTATTTTTAGAACAGACCATTCAGGCGATACCATGTAGTAGTGCTGTCTGTCGGATCTGATAATCCGATCCGTTCGGATTCGGATTGGATTTACAATGTTTAAAAAATCGGATTCGGATCTGGATCGGATTCAGAATTGTCGTCTGATTCGGAGTCGGATTTTAAAAATGCTGTCGGGGATCGTCTGGATCGGACCGTACAATCTGATCTCCATCATGTTACATTTATGGGGTGGATAACTTGGATTCTAATTTCTAGCTCAGTCTCAGAGTCTCAGATTAAACGTAGGGCCTATATAACAAATAAACAAAACAAAACATGTATTTTCGCATCGTGGTACAGCAATCGGCACATCCGGGTAACAAACAAATTACAAAGTTCAACAGCCCTCTTATTCAGATTGTTTGGCTTCGGCAATCCGCTACGGCAACAGTATGCTGTGGCCCAGTTTGCTTCAGCAAATTGCTTCGGCAATGCTGATTGCCGTAGCTAATTATGAAGGCTGGTTCAATCATATGGAAATTCCGGTTCATAACTTCATAACAGGCCTCAGCTCACAAGGCGACTCAGGCGAGATTTTCGCCTTACTGTCGATGACTTTGCCCTATCGTCGCTCTAAGGCGAAATCGAAGTCGCCTTCAATTTTAAGTAAATTTTTGTTTTTTTTTTCTTAATTTTTTTTCTAGTTTTTTTCCCAGACATGTCCGTATATAGATGAATTGTGGCGGCCATCTCAAAAAGAAACGGACGATGCAGAGACAAAGTCCCAAGTGTTTAAAATAAAATATGACCTATTATTTTGTGTTGTTATTCAGTCGCCGTTGTTCCCTTTGCGGCAATGAATGTTAATCACGAATGTTTTGACACGCTGTCAAAAACACGATGAGATGTTAGCAACTTAGCATCTGTGTTGTTATTGACCATCGTGAGTGTCACAAATAATGTTTTAATTAACATAAAAGACCGCTGTCCCACATTTCAGATATAAAACAAATACGACATTATTAGAGTATGTACCAGGCGCTTCGGAAGTTCGTTTCGGTAACGCGTTGCACTTTTTGAAGAGACCGCGTCACATTTTTTGACGGAAGAGACCGCTTCCGTAAATAAATAAATGTCAAGTTTATTGCTTTAATCGGATTATACCAGTGATGTTGGCATTAATTAAGGGAGGCCATTAATTAATAAAAGCTTTAGCAATAAAACTAAAAGCTTATGCAACTCCTTTGTTAGTTAATCCTTATTGTTTATTTTAGCGGACACCCACATTACAGCCGTGACCAAATTAAACTTTCAAAGTTACAACTTACAATTTACATGCATCATGATTCAGACTGTACAATCTGACAATAGTCAATACTACAAACGTATCTTCCAGGCTGCAGTCTAGGAAATAATACTTCTTCCATTTAGTTAAAAAATTAACTACTACTGTAACTTGATAATTGTCTTGCTTAAATGATAGCTACACAAAACATTTCCAAAATTTTAAATGTAAAATAACAATTAATTAGGCTAATTTCAGATAAAGTCAAAAGTTTTTAGTTTTATTTCCTTATTTTATGTTTTTAAAATTTGTATTGATGTTATAAAATAAAGCGATAGTTGAAATTGTCAATTTTCGGTAGTCTCCACTTCTTCCTGAAGTCTCCCTAAATTTCCTGAAGTCTCCCAAAATTTCCTGGAGGGAGACTTCAAGTCTCCCTGTTCTGAACCCCTAGGCTGAGGCCTGCTTCATAAGTTCATATAATCGTAGTTAATTATGTACTATTAAATACCGTACATTGCGTAAAACTACAATTCCGATGGTCCTTGTTTAGTTATGTTTGCTGTTTGTTAAATTGTTATTAGTACATCAGTAAATTCAGTATGATCAGGATTCAGTACTAGCCATAATATAATATGAATATGAATATCTGGCCACAATGCCGCCACATATATAGTAGGCCTACATGTACATGTATATACTATATAATATGTGGCCAGATATTCATATTCATATTCATAATATTGCCAGGTTCCAACTTCCAAGGGAAAAGTTTGGTATAATTTAATAGCGTATTTCGATGTTTTGATGCCATGGGTCATTTTAAATTTAAACAGACTTAGCTTTTTAATAGTGGTAAATGTAGGCTACTCTTACTGCCATCTTAGTGTGTCAAGGTCAGACGAAATTTTTAGGAAATCTGACGTCACGATTCCGGGAAAACACATTTTCTCAGAACTGATAAATGATGTTTATTTGAAGGGAGTCAAGGTTGCAGATTCGGGTCGGATTTCGGATTTGATTTCGGATAGGATTTAGCGATACACATCGGATCCGGATTCGGGTTCGGATTCAAAATTGACTTCGGATTTCGGATTCGGATCGGATTCAAAAAAGCCATCGGATTCGGATTTTCAAAAATGCTGTCGGATCGGATTTTGGGTTCATGTCGGATCCGACGCACAGCACTACCATGTAGCGATAGAGATCATTAGGCTGTTCCAATAGCTACGTTCTGAACGTCAAATGTCCCAGATTGATTGTTAATATAGTGTACCTCATATACTTCAGAGATATGTCTTTCTGTGACAAAGTATATCTTCTTTCGCAATCGACATCTGCGAAAACATCAGCCCCAGTTGCTAGACTCGGTTCCCATGCCTATTTTTAGCTGTGTGCGTGGAGATGTTTGTCAACAATTTCCATTAGCACGGGCTACAGGTTGTACCTTTGGTCGGATCATGAAATTCGTCATGACTTGACATTGACATGCAGATGGGGAAACGAGTCATTTTGGGGTCATTCAGCAAAAAACATGGCCTTGGCAGCCATCTTGGATTTCAAAATTCAATCCGTTAGCATGGGCTACAGGCCGTACTGTTTGTCTGAGCATCATGCAATTTGTCATGGATGTTAATCACAACCCACATGTTGTTTTACGGTTCAGGAGCTCTCTTCAAAACATTCTCAAAATATTATGGCTTCCAGTATTTTTTCAACGAACTCTAATAAATGAAGGGTTTGAAAAGTTATTTAATTAAATATACGCCATTAAATACGTGAAAGTCTTTATTTATCTGGGACTATTTCTTTAAGTGATGATTGTTTTTGGGTTTCTGGACCATGCTTAATCCGAATTGCTACGGTCGGGGGCAAATGCCACGCGACAGCGTACCTCTTGTTTACTTTTGTCAAAGTTAGATTTTGAAACATCAGTGAATGTAATTGAAATATTTTTTACAGACTGGGTCAGGGTCAGATGTCATGATCAGATGTCAGCAGTTATATCTTCAGATGTCAGCATTTATATCTCCAGGTCTGGAATAACAGCAGTATTCATTTAATCTGTGACTGGCTTTGTTATCAGCATACTAATAGTCCAAGAGAGAGAACTCTATTTTATTAGACTGGCTTTGTTATCAGATGGTACCAGTACTAATAGTCCAGGTAAAATATAATAGCATGCATGGTGAATATTTTCAGATTATCACGGATAATTTGGGGTTTAAATGCAATCATCAGATTATACTTCGTGATTGTGCTATAAACTGACCTCGATACTCGAATCTGACTACTCGGGGTCCATGTACATTCATCTGATTATACTTGGTGATTGTGCTGCAAGAGGACCTTTGATCGATACACGGAATATTGGTCGATGCACGCTTATCTGATTATATATGATAAGCATGCTGCAAGACGACCTTGACAGATATTAAGCCATCCTGGAGTAAAGGAAATCTATTGTGAATTGTGTAATGCCTTGTGTATTCAATTGTTGAAATTAGTATTATGATAATCTGAGGCGAGGTCTCAGTACGTGTTGTGTTATGTCTGAGGCGAGGTCTCAGTATGAGTTATGGGTGACCATGTCTGAGGCGAGGTCTCAGTATGAGTTGTATGGGTGACCACGTCTGAGGCGAGGTCTCAGTATGAGCTATGGTGTCCACGTCTGAGGCGAAGTCTCAGTATGAGCTATGGTGTCCACGTCTGAGGCGAGGTCTCAGTATGAGTTATGGGTGTCCACGTCTGAGGCGAGGTCTCAGTATGAGTTATGGGTGTCCACGTCTGAGGCGAGGTCTCAGTATGAGCTATGGTGTCCACGTCTGAGGCGAAGTCTCAGTATGAGTTATGGGTGTCCATGTCTGAGGCGAGGTCTCAGTATGAGCTATTGTGTCCACGTCTGAGGCGAGGACTCAGTATGAACTATGGTGTCCACGTCTGAGGCGAGGACTCAGTATGAACTATGGTGTCCACGTCTGAGGCGAGGACTCAGTATGAACTATGGTGTCCACGTCTGAGGCGAGGTCTCAGTATGAGTTATGGGTGTCCGTATTTTACACACTGTTTCAATACGGTTTTTCTTTTCCAAACCGACTATAGTCAATATATTGAAATATCGCCCAGCCCTAAACTACTCCAGATATATCTCGTGTTATTCGAATGTGTTGGTAGGATTTTATTCCTGAAAAAACTCTGAAATAAGGCTCCAAGAAATTTTGCCAGTTTGTTGCCACAAACTACTCCCCTCCCTCTCAACCAACAAGCAGAACAATTATCTGCATGAAGATGCACTATCTGTTCATCAAATCCATGAATCTGAGAAAAGTAATCTAGATTAGATAGCTTACACCAGTGTTTAAACCATAACTCACACTCGATCCCTCGTCAGTGAGAAAATTTACTTGTATTGGAAGGCCTTGGTAAAGGACAACAAAAATTGCACATATCCGCAGTGTCAGAAAATGAATTGGTCCCAGTTGTAAAGAGTTTTTGGATAGAATATCTGCTGCACAAAATCTAAACTGTATGGTTCTTTTATTGGTCAAATTTACAAACCCCAAGGTCCAATCAAATTGCTTAAACCATATTCTCCGTCTTCGAGCAGTATATTAAGTATGATCTAATTTAACCAAATTTGCTTCAATGTTAGTCTTTGCTTCCTCTGATACATGTATATTAGCTGATCGATAGATCTTACAGCCTTTGATTCCTCAGACATATTAGCTGATCGATAGATCTTACAGCCTTTGATTCCTCTGATATATTAGCTGATCGATAGATCTTACAGCCTTTGATTCCTCTGATATATTAGCTGATCGATAGATCTTACAGCCTTTGATTCCTCAGACATATTAGCTGATCGATAGATCTTACAGCCTTTGTTTCCTCTGATATATTAGCTGATCGATAGATCTTACAGCCTTTGATTCCTCTGATATATTAGCTGTTCGATAGATCTTACAGCCTTTGATTCCTCAGACATATTAGCTGATCGATAGATCTTACAGCCTTTGATTCCTCAGACATATTAGCTGAAGAAGCAGGGGGTGAATGCACCAAAATTTAGCAACAAAAATAATAATTAGGAACATGAACAATTGGTTCAAAAACCTAGTTTATACATAAAATAATTTGTTTTTTTGCAAGAATAAGACTGGACCAAAAACCTAAGTACATAAAAGTATAATTTTTGCAGAATAAGATTGGACCAAAAACCTAAGTACATAAAAGTCTAATTCATATAATATATTTTGACTCTGTCAAAAGTTCCTGTTACATAGGAACACAGTACATGCAGGAGGGCCCAGGGAAACACATGCCTGTGAGCCATTTTGACCTGTAAGAAGGGAAAGCACTTACATGTGAGGCATGTCGACCTGTAAGAAGAACCAACATAGTCAGAGTAGTGGGAGTGACTAAGGCCTCATCAGAATACCTGCCAGGTATTGATGGCTCCTGACAATATCAGTGGTTCTGGACTTCAGTTCAAAGAACCACCATTCTAATTTGCTATATCAGATTTCGTAAAAAAAAAAAACCTCCCATCAGCTTTTATCCAGGCTTTGGACCGGCAGATATGGTCTGGCAGCTTTGAAGTTTTTTTTGTCTTTTTTTTTTAAGAGCTAAGGTGAACATGAGGCCGAAAATTGGATGTGTTTACTCATTTAGGAGTGTTTTCAGCCTTTTTACATCGTCCTCGGCTGCCTATTTTTCTAACACTAATTTCGCCCTTTCCTTTGTCTTTGCCATGTTTTGGTACACAGTATGCTTACGGTTTAGAGCCCTAGCCAGTTTCATTCTAGTGGATTTTTTAGATGCACTACTCTGTCGATTCCTCAACGAGAAAATATCAACAAAACTATGTTTTTGTGACATGCTTAAGTTAGACATTAATAGTGAAAGTTTATCCATTAGTTTGCGGCCAGTTCTACATTGTGATCTTCTTATATATTGTGCTATTTTTGGGTGTGACATATTGTATAGTGTAATACCTATTTTTAGACATGAATGTATAGTTCTGACTTTACATTGGGTATACCCATAGATATCTAATACATATTTTTAGACATGAATAGATTTAACCAGTAATGTGATTTTTTTGTCCGTATGTGAGCAAGATGCCCAATAAATGACGAGGTGTCATACTTCTTGATCAGGTGTCCTAGTTCTTGACGAGCTTACATAGGGTCCGTCGGTATTTTTCACAAAACATACTTGCATATTCGTTCTTTTTTTGTTGGTTTTTCAATAATAATCCAATCAGCAAACAATCATCCCTCCCGCGCCGGGTTTAACGGGTGCCCATTCTGTCCACAGCAGCCCATCACGATCACTCATCAGATAGATGTTTTTCTCACTCATATCTCTGTCGTCGATCCACACATTATCTGTTAGAAGAAAACATGTCCCGTTTACACATCCAATAATTCAGCAAGTTTTTTTAAGTTGAGCGGAGAATACATTAATTAATTTATTTTTATCTACTTGGGAATAAAACATTCATCATGTGATCGGGGTAACACAAGAGTGTCTGTAAGTCACAATCAAGCGGGATTCATTCCTTAAATTGCTTGTTGACGACACTGTTACCCTGTCCCTATTGGATGACACTGTTACCCTGTTCTGATTGGATGACACAGATAAATCAATTTAACAATCACAAACTTCTTGCGGAGACGAGCACCTAGCTACTACCTTGACCGACAACCCAATACAATTGCAGCCGACAGCATACAAAACTATGTCAATCCGTCAACAAAAAGGCTTATAACATTTTCAGTTATATCCATATATATAAATAATATGAGAGTTATCTTGAGTAACAAGAAAGTCCAAACCATCTGTAGTTGTACAGTGTAAATGGCAGTTATATAATATATATGTAATGTTTTGAGTTATATAATTAATATATATAAAGAATAAGAGAAGGCCTAAAATGAAGCCCTGTGGTACTCCTGCTGCTACACTCCGCCATTCAGTATTAGCATTATCAATTATATTACATATGTTTTGAGTTATATCATTAATATATATAAAGAATAAGAGAGGGCCTAAAATGAAGCCCTGTGGTACTCCTGCTGTTACACTCGGCCATTCAATACTAGCATTATCAATTATATTACATATGTTTTGAGTTATATCATTAATATATTTAAAGAATAAGAGAGGGCCTAAAATGAAGCCCTGTGGTACTCCTGCTGCTACCCTCCGCCATTCAATACTAGCATTATCAATTATATTACATATGTTTTGAGTTATATCATTAATATATATATAAAGAATAAGAGAGGGCCTAAAATGAAGCCCTGTGGTACTCCTGCTGCTACACTCGGCCATTCAATACTAGCATTATCAATTATATTACATATGTTTTGAGTTATATCATTAATATATATAAAGAATAAGAGAGGGACTAAAATGAAGCCCTGTGGTACTCCTGCTGCTACATTCCGCCATTCAATACTAGCATTATCAATTATATTACATATGTTTTGAGTTATATCATTAATATATATAAAGAATAAGAGGGGGCCTAAAATGAAGCCCTGTGGTACTCCTGCTACACTCCGTCATTCAGTATTAGCATTATCAATTATATCACATATGTTTTGAGTTATATCATTAATATATATAAAGAATAAGAGAGGGCCTAAAATGAAGCCCTGTGGTACTCCTGCTGCTACACTTCGCCATTCAATACTAGCATTATCAATTATATTACATGTTTTGAGTTATATCATTAATATATATAAAGAATAAGAGAGGGCCTAAAATGAAGCCATGTGGTACTCCTGCTGCTACACTCCGCCATTCAGTACTAGCATTATCAATTATAGTACATGTTTTGAGTTATATCATTAATATATATAAAGAATAAGAGAGGGCCTAAAATGAAGCCCTGTGGTACTCCTGCTGCTTAAGTCAGACGTTAATAGTGAAAGTTTATCCATTAGTTTGCGGCCAGTTCTACATTGTGATCTTATTATTATATATTGTGCTATTTTTGGGTGTGACATATTGTATAGTGTAATACCTGTTTTTAGACATGAATGTATAGTTCTGACTTTACATTGGGTATACCCATAGATATGTAATACATATTTTTAGACATGAATAGATTTAACCAGTAATGTGATTTTTTTGTCCGTATGTAAGCAAGATGCCCAATAAATGACGAGGTGTGATACTTCTTGATGAGGTGTCCTAGTTCTTGACGAGCTTACATAGGGTCCGTCGTTATTTTTCACAAAACATACTTGCATATTCGTTCTTTTTTTGTTGGTTTTTCAATAATAATCCAATGAGCAAACAATCATCCCTCCCGCGCCGGGTTTAACGGGCGCCCATTCTATCCACAGCAGCCCATCACGATCACTCGTCAGACAGATATTTTTCTCACTCATATCTCTGTCGTCGATCCACACATTATCTGTTAGAAGAAAACATGTCCCGTTATACACATCCAATAATTCAGCAAGTTTTTTAAGTTGAGCGGAGAATACACGTCTCTCCTATTTATCAGGGAAAAGCCTGTGTTACACTCGGCCATTCAATACTAGCATTATCAATTATATTACATATGTTTTGAGTTATATCATTAATATATATAAAGAATAAGAGAGGGCCTAAAATGAAGCCCATTATTTTTGCCATGTTTTGGTACACAGTATGCTTACAGTTTAGATCCCCAGCCAGTTCCATTCTAGTGGATTTTTTAGATGCACTACTTTCTGTCGATTCCTCAATGAGAAAAGATCAACAAAACTATGTTTTTGTGACATGCTTAAGTTAGACGTTAATAGTGAAAGTTTATCCATTAGTTTGCAGCCAGTTCTACATTGTGATCTTATTATATATTGTGCTATTTTTGGGTGTGACATATTGTATAGTGTAATACCTATTTTTAGACATGAATGTATAGTTCTGACTTTACATTGGGTATACCCATACATGTAGATATGTAATACATATTTTTAGACATGAATAAATTTAACCAGTAATGTGATTTTTTTGTTCGTATGTAAGCAAGATGCCCTATAAATGACGGGGTGTCATACTTCTTGATGAGGTGTCATAGTTCTTGACGAGCTTACATAGGCTCTGTCGGTATTTTTCACAAAACATACTTGCATATTCATTCTTTTTTTGTTGGTTTTTCAATAATAATCCGATGAGTAAACAATCATCCCTCCCGCGCCGGGTTTAACGGGCGCCCATTCTATCCACAGCAGCCCATCACGATCACTCATCAGATAGATGTTTTTCTCACTCATATCTCTGTCGTCGATCCACACATTATCTGTTAGAAGAAAACATGTCCCGTTATACATATCCAATAATTCAGCAAGTTTTTTAAGTTGAGCGGAGAATACACGTCTCTCCTATTTATCAGGGAAAAGCCTGTGTTACACTCGGCCATTCAATACTAGCATTATCAATTACAGTACATATGTTTTGAGTTATATCATTAATATATATAAAGAATAAGAGAAGGCCTAAAATTAAGCCCTGTGGTACTCCTGCTGTTACACTCGGCCATTCAATACTAGCATTATCAATTATATTACATATGTTTTGAGTTATATCATTATTATATATAAGGCATAAGAGAGTTATCTACAGATTTTGTGTCAGTCATCTTTCCCTGTCATGTGTCAATTTTAATTCTGACAGTCATAAATGTAGTGCATACCTTTCTACAGCAACTCTCGTAGCGGTGCGGCACTAAGTCATTTTTGTACTGTTGGCGAGTCATTAGATTTCTTACCACTAATGGCTATACCATGTCTGTAAACAACAAAATCAATAATATCCACAAGCAGTATATTGGGCATTTCCACTGCAAGAAAAGTCCAAATCCTTGACTAATTGACTGATAGCCTTAAAATTTATAACCATTTGTTGTCTGGATTCTATATATGGTTTAATCAATTATGTCTTTCACTTAATATTAACCTAGCGTTGGCAAATTGCCTACATTATCGGGGGAAGGCCGCCATGACCTGTGGACTAACTAAGTCATTTTTGATCTGTATGTGGGTCTCTCCGAGGTGATCTGCAGGTACTTAAGCCAGATATATTCATGTGGTACTCGTGCTGCTACACTCCGCCATTCAATACTAGCATTATCAATTATATTACATATGTTTTGAGTTATATCATTAATATATATAAAGAATAAGAGAAGGCCTAAAATGAAGCCCTGTGGTACTCCTGCTGCTACACTCCGCCATTCAATACTAGCATTATCAATTATATTACATATGTTTTGAGTTATATCATTAATATATATAAAGAATAAGAGAGGTTCTAAAATGAAGCCCTATGGTACTCCTACACTCGGCCATTCAATACTAGCATTATCAATTATATTACATATGTTTTGAGTTATATCATTAATATATATAAAGAATAAGAGAGGGCCTAAAATGAAGCCCTGTGGTACTCCTGCTGCTACACTCGGCCATTTAATACTAGCATTATCAATTATATTACATATGTTTTGAGTTATATCATTAATATATATAAAGAATAAGAGAGGGCCTAAAATGAAGCCCTGTGGTACTCCTGCTGTTACACTCGGCCATTCAATACTAGCATTATCAATTATATTACATATGTTTTGAGTTATATCATTAATATATTTAAAGAATAAGAGAGGGCCTAAAATGAAGCCCTGTGGTACTCCTGCTGCTACCCTCCGCCATTCAATACTAGCATTATCAATTATATTACATATGTTTTGAGTTATATCATTAATATATATAAAGAATAAGAGAGGGCCTAAAATGAAGCCCTGTGGTACTCCTGCTGCTACACTCGGCCATTCAATACTAGCATTATCAATTATATTACATATGTTTTGAGTTATATCATTATTGTATATAAGGCATAAGAGAGTTATCTACAGATTTTGTGTCAGTCATCGTTCCCTGTCATGTGTCAATTTTAGTTCTGACAGTCATAAATGTAGTGCATACTTTTCTACAGCAACTCTCGTAGCGGTGCGGCACTAAGTCATTTTTGTACTGTTGGCGAGTCATTAGATTTCTTACCACTAATGGCTATACCATGCCTGTAAACAACGGAATCAATAATATCCACAAGCAGTATATTGGCCATTTCCACTGCAAGAAATGTCCAAATCCTTGACTAATTGACTGATAGCCTTGATATTTATAACCATTTGTTGTCTGGATTCTATATATGGTTTAATCAAGTTATATGTCTTTCACTTAATATTAACGTTCGTTGGCAAATTGCCTACATTATCGGGGGAAAGGCCGCCATGACCTGTGGACTAACTAAGTCATTTTTTATCTGTTGGCGAGTCATTAGATTTCTTACCGCTAGTGGCTCTACCATTGGTAAAGCTGTAAACAAAGATATCAATATCATATATCGGGCATATTCCACTGCAAGTAAAGTCAAATTCTTTGACTAATCGACTGATAGTCTGAAAGGCTTCCGACAAATATTAACATTACAAGCATCCTTCAATGTCTTCTCCATAGAATCCAAAACTTTGTGACAATAATTCTAAACTCAATGAGCTTTGATTAACGTGTGACATTAGTTCTAAACTCAATGAGCTTTGATTAACGCGTGACAATAGTTCTAAACTCAATGAGCTTTGATTAACGCGTGACAATAGTTCTAAACTCAATGAGCTTTGATTAACACTTGACAATAGTTCTAAACTCAATGAGCTTTGATTGATGTTCCAGGCATTGTAAGCTATGTTTTTTAATCGCAGGATTTCTATACAGACTCTTATAATTAAGAAATATCACGATTTCCCAGTGAAAATATGTGTTTTTAGTTTATAAGTAACCGTAATCAGTATGTGGGTCTCTCCGAGGTAACCTACTTAAGCCAGATATATTCTCTCCTGTCTGAACCAACCAGGAAAGGTGGTTGGCAATTGCGATATTGAGTTATCAACGAACTCATCTTCTGTGTCATTGATATCTACTGAGAACAACTTCAGGATCTAGTCCTCGAATATTATTGTTTGATGTTCATTGCCATCGGCATCCCTGAATTTTCTTTTTGTGGCAGTGTGTAATAAATTAAAATATTGTTTAATACTTCGAGCATATTCAACCAATACCATTAGAGATGACAGAAGTTACCAGCTATTTTGTAAATAAGCCAGTGAGACACCAACTTAGTAGTCAGTTGTCATAATATGTTAAGTCCAGAATATTCCGTTTATACCTACTATATATGCCTCATTGTTATTATATTATGATAATAAAAAGGTGTATATTACATATGTTTTCAGTAATATCATTAATATATATAACACATAAGAGAGTTTATCTTGAATAACATGAAAGTCCAGATCATCTGTACTTGTACAGTGTAAATTACAGTATATAATACAATAAAGCGTATATTATATGTTTTCAGTTATATCATTAATATATATAACACATAAGAGAGTTTATCTTGAATAACATGAAAGTCCAGATCATCTGTAGTTGTACAGTGTAATTATGTTCTATAATATACAGATATTATTTCAGTTATATAAATAATATATATAAGGCAAAAAAAGAAAGAGTTTTGTTTCACGGGTATCGGCGCGTTGAGTTTTAACCCCCGCGTCCGTGCTTTTTATTGGTATTTTGACCCCAGAAAATATAAAATGGACCTAATTCCATGTGGTCACCACGAAAATAGGTAACAGCAAATACAACTCGCGATTTTACATCAAGTAAGCTTTAATATTCTGTCTTGTTTATTACCTATGTAAAGGTGTCATACAACTTGATTCAGAGTGTAAGTATTTCACAAACAAATCCTGGGAAATTGCCAGAAAAGGAGAGTTTATTTATATGCAAAAAAGTCTTCATTGATGCTAAATGCGTAAAACCGACATCATTCGCTGGCCAAATTTTATCCTATATTTAGATTATGTATGACGTCAGGAAATTCCCAGCTCAACGTGATCTCTTAAAGTTTTTGGCGCACCGTTAGTAAATTGTTTTCAGATGCATGGGGGAATTGTCCCGTTTAATATATAATTTATTTTCATTCATTTTAACAACACCACTCTCTCTAAAACTGCAATTCAGTTACAATTGTCTGCATTATTAGTCAAAACTAGTTCACATTGTACCAGTTGTTGTACCAGTGATTACACGCACGTGTTTTCTGTTTACTTCTGTCTGGCACCGGTTTTTAACCTTGACATTGCAGTCAATACATTCGCCCGTATAGATCTTGTGTAAAGTAAACAATTCATTCGTGCCTACATTGTGTATTACGATCGAGAAATGTGCTTTCTCTTAGTGAATTCTGAGTAATCGTATTCAATATAAAATGACAAGACAATGCCGATAATTAATTTGCGGTAAATGCAGCCTTGCGCACTAATTAATATTTCGAATTGCTTCGCGCACTTTTATTTTAAAAATAACCGCGTATGTCTCGTGAGCACGTGTTTTCAAATAAACATAACTAATGTATTACAATGTCATTTCTTTGATTTTTCACATCATGATATGGCCAATTTACTGGAGTATTTCGCAATGTTAAAGCGCGGTGAATAAACATTTTCTGAATCAAACAAGAGAACAAAACGGCCCATACACATTTGTGCTTCCGATTATTATCATTGCTACTCTGACGTCGCGGCAATGTTCCCAGATTTTTTCATCGTCATCAGCTCAGCTGATCAATAAATTCAATGGCAACTCGAGTAATTGTCAATTGATACTAACTCTAAGATATATTCTGTTTGAATTTTCAATGAATGTCATTTATTTATTACCGAATGGGTAATAGTTATAGCCGTGATAGATGCCATTCCCCACTTCGTGCCCCACATGACAACAACACGTGTTCACAGACCTGTACATATTTTCTGCGCACGTAATCAGTGGGCGTTTCTTGGCGGGAATGTTTTTTAAATAAACCATTTGGATTGAATCATGTGTCCCATTCGTTTGTATTTTTCGATTATATTGTGGAGAATATATGTATTTGACAATGCGCTTTAAATTCATAATTTATTTGGGTATTAATTTAAGCAATCCCCGTGCCCACATCATTGGGCTGAATTGGCATGACGTACGTTGGGACGTGTAACGTTCTCATTCTTCAACAATGCGTAAAGAGAACATCTAAAATCTTGGTGCAACTTTCCGATAAAAACTTTATTGAATTGTCAAAATTTGTCACTCAATGTATCAAAATAAAAAAATAAATATCCAGTAGGCCCTATCATTTTTATAAATAATACTCAATATAAAATTGGCAACATAGTCAACTGAGCCGGGAATTTCCTGAAATCATACACAAACTAAATATAGGATAAAAATTTGGCCAGCGAATGATGTCGGTTTTACGCATTTAGCTTCATTGATCGATTGGTTGTTTAAAAAGTTGGAATAAATTTTCTGGATGAAATGGTACATGACAAAAAGCGACATAGCACTCAATTTCATGCATTTGAGCTGGGCCATGTACCAGAATACTAACCTAAATCACGCTCTAGCTGTTTGGAACTCTAAAATAATTATATATTTGCAAATTTGGTATTGAAAACATCAAATGACTTTAAGTTTACAATAAATGTTCCGGTTCCGATTCTCAGTTATTTTTTGTTGTCATCACCACCACCGGAAATGAAAACGAAACTGAATTTGAAACCGAATGCAAAAATTTAAAGAAGTATTTACTCAAATTGGTCATATAAAATGCTTATATCAATTTCAATTGTTCACAACAATCAAACACTGAGACAGTGGTCATGCATACAGGTGGACCAAGAAGCCACACTTTGTGACATTATAAGGGGAATTTTCAATGGCAAATTGACACTGATGCATGCAGAAAGTCCTCTCCCGTCTGAATTGAACCCATACACTGCTGCTGACCAGAACAATACGTTAAATTACGTTGACTGCAATATTCGTCGGGAAGTAAAAAACTGGTGATTTCCAGAGAGATGTCTCAGCAGCCAAAGTTGATGAGGCAGTAGAAGCATATGGGAGGTATTTCAAAATAGAGATTAGACCTCGATTGACACAACGGGATGAAGAAACATCGGAATCAAATGAATCATCCAACCCACAAAGGAAAAATCCATGCACTGATGCACAGAAAATGTAGTAAATAGGAAGAAATAATTTGCTTTGGAACAAACTGCATCTGTGCTACACAATTTGACAAAGCCAGCAATTCCTAAAACCTTAATTACCCCAACAGTCAATAGCTAGCCTGTTTGTTAGTTTTGTAAGTTTTCCAGTATGAGGTATATGGCTTGTGGAAAATAAAAAATAAAAATATAATCCTCCCTCCCTCATCGTTTTGAAAAAATTGCCTGTGAAACAAAACTCTTTTTTTTTTTGGCCTACTTCATAAGAGAGGGCCTAAAATGTAACCCTGCAGTACTCCTGCTGATTTTCCCCACCGTTCAGTACTAGCATTATCAAATATAACCCTTTGTTGTCTGGATTCTATATATGATTTAATCAAGTTATGGCTTTCACTTAATATTAATGTTGGTTGGCAAGTTGCCTACATTATCGGGGAAGGCCGCGATGGCCTGTGGACTAACTAAGCCATTTTTGTACTGTTGACGAGTCATTAGATTTCTGACCACTAATGGCAATACCACGCCTGTAATCAACGATATCAATATTATCCACAAGCAGTATATCGCGCATATTCCACTGCAAGAAAAGTCAAATTCCTTGACTAATCAACTGATGGCTTGAAAGGCTTCCGGAAAATATCGACATTACAATATGTGTCAATCACTTTTATAGCGAAAGGACTGACATGATTGGTCGGCAGTTGAAATATAGAACCAATAGTTCAGTGTCCAAGATACTTATTAGGAGATAAATATTTTGGGTAAAAAAATATTACATTTGTTCTATTTATCTTACACATGCCTTCAACAGGACCACTTTGGTAGTGGGAAGTTCCTCTATATCATATGGCTTCTTTCCTCTACCACAACCTGGATATGAAAATTCAGTACGTTGCACCATTAAGAGAGGGTGTCTAAAACATCAATTTGATTTTGGTTTGTTATTGAAAAATAACAATACTTATTGCTGGACTCCTTTAAAACATGGAACATGTATGAAAAAAATGAATAGAAAATTCAATGTCAACGAGTTACATGTATACATGTTTCTTCTGGTGGCACCTCTCGTGACATATGTATATACCCGGCTGGACAAAACAAGTGTCCATTGGCACCGCGGTGTATTTGCCGTTCGACTGCGGTGTCAGAGTTTGTAACTGCAGTTGAGCACCGCGGCCGAACGACAAGTACACAGCGGCAAAACAGCAAGTTCACTGCGGCCGAAAGGCAACTACCCTCACGGTCGAATTGCATGTACACCGTGGTTAGATTTCTGGTTTGTATTGTCTTTTTTCGGTTTGTTGAAAGTACACCGTGGCGAATGGCAATTACACCGCGGCCCAACTGTAGATAGCCGGTGGAGCCGCGATGTAGTTACATTTCAGCCGCTGTGGCAATGCTAACGGCACCGCAGTTAAGTGAACACTTGTTTTGTCCAGAAGGGTATGACGTCATACGCGTCTCGTCCCATGTGTAGTTATTGTTGTATACGTCTCGTCCCATATATTGTTATGATTGATTTGATACACTTGAATCTGAATAAAAGGTAAAGCAGTTTACAACAACATTAGTCTGGAGCCATGAATACATCATCAATATTGGAGAGATACGTGATATATGGTAGTCACTACTAAATACGTGATATATGTTCCATGGTAGTCACTACTAAATACGTGATATATGTTCCATGGTAGTCACTATTAAACTTAAGCTTCTCAGTCATATTATCCACAAGCAGAATATTGGGCATATTCCACTGCAAGTAAAGTCAAATTCCTTGATTAATCGACCGATAGGCTTGGAAGGCTTCCGGCAAATACATGCATCTTTCAATGTCTTCTCCACAGAATCCAAGAATTATGACTGTTCACTGGATTCTAAATATGATTTAATCAAGTTACATGTCTTTCAATTAATATTAACGTTGGTTGGCAAGTTGCCTACATTATCGGGGAAGGCCACAATGACCTATGGACTAAGTCGTTTTTGGTCTTGGCGAGCCATTAGATTTCTTACCACTATTCCACTGCAAGAGAAGTCAAATTCCTTAATTAATTGGCTCCTAGTCTTGATAGGCTTCGGACAGATATTGATGTTACATGCATCCTTGATAGGCTTCGGACAGATATTGATGTTACATGCATCCTTGATAGGCTTTGGACTGATATCGATATTACATGCATTCTTCAAAATCTTCTCCACACAATCCAAAACTTCATGACAATAGTTATAAAATCAATGAGCTTTGATTGAGGTTGCAGGCATGTATTGTTACTTAGTTGTTTAACCCTTTGAGTGCCAGGTCGATTTTTGTATCGACCCATATACCCTGTGCTTACACAAATGTTTTTAATTTTTTTTAATTTTTTTTACAATTTTAATAATTTATTCTTATATTCTTTAACAGACTTATTTTGTAGGTTTAGGGCTGATGAGATCGGACCCTGGCACTCAAAGGGTTAATCACTGAATTTCTATACAGACTGTTATAATTAAGAAATATCAAGATTTCCCAGTGAAAATATATGTTTTTAGTTTATAGCGGGTGTTGGTGCTTATACCTTAGGCACTAGTGAATGATGATGTCATATAATAGTTTCTATAGCGATGAGCCAAATTCATGTGGCGTTGTACAATTTTTGTGTGAAATTCACACGTGACTTCCGGTTAGCAACTGTCTGGAGATCGTAAATATGCAGAATCGAGATCAAAATAAAATTGTCAACTTCATAACTTCTGAAGAATTCCCATGTGTTTTTGGGATAATAGTTTCAATTAGACAGAAATATCGCCAAATTATTGGGAAACCAAAATATTTCCGACATATAATTTTGTGAATTTTATTTAATCATTAGTTTCTTTTTCTCTCTGGGAGTATAAATATGCTGAATCGTGCGTACGCATGCACAATTCAAAATATATATAAGTGTCACAGTTGTGTGTCAAGCGTTAAAAATCGGACCATTGTCTTATAATAATACCTGTATTAACTAATGACTGAATGATCATTTTATATTTAAAGAACTGTATAACACTATTGTATTTTGTGTTAACCATTTGAAATGAATTATGCATATCGTATGACAGTTACTTGATTCGTTGCATTTTGGATGTTTTGTTGAGCATTTTTCCTGTATACTTCGTATGGCTGCGAAGGAATGTTGCTATCGCGTGATTTCGTCTATAACCTGTTTCAATTGTTGTATATAGGGTAAATATGTTTGCATGTTTTGTTCCAATCAGCGACTTTTGGCAACAAACTATATGAAGATATAAGTAGAAGTTCAGTGTATATATACATGTAGGCCCGTCGTATTATTTGTATGTAGCTCAAAGACAACATGTTCTTACCATCGGCATGAGGCCAGCAACATTCTGGTCGAACAAAATACCATTTATGATAAACTATAACAATAATTATGAAATATATATAGTTGCAAGCTGCATCGTTAGTTGCATTTATACATAAATGGATATGTATGACTAGATACATTTATACATGAATGTATATGTATGATTAGATACATTTTGTTCAGCAAATTAAAACTTGCTTGAAGTGGGTTACAGGCATCGAGTCCCATAAGTTATAGATCGGTTTATATAAAAAAAACGGCAATCATATGTTGAGTTGTGTAGTATACCGAAATAGTTCTGTGGCAGGGCGGGTTTTTTTCGAGTCGCGTATCCGCTGCCATCTTTAAAACATCTTTGAATTTGGGGGAATTAACTGGTAGGCTGTTGCCTAATTTTCTGAAACAGAAGAATATAAATAGAGTTGTGATAGGAAATTTATTTGTCAAAAAGTCAGTCATGTATATAATTATAACAATGCACAAAAGATGTAAAATTGTATAAATATTCTCATAGATACAGGCCTGTCCATCTGAAAATTTGACGAGGGCTACAAAATCGCCCACGTGAACCCCAGTGACGAGTGCTAATAGCCCTCGTGATTTATTCATGCTATTTGCTTAGCCAGATATACTCCAAAAGGAACAGACCAGACTGGAGAATGTATTTGTATGTTATCAATAATGTTGTTCAATCTTATTTATTCTTGTTTTGAGTGTTTATGTTTGCCTACCCCGGGATTGTTACACTGACCAACATCAAATTGATATGTTGTGTTTGATACTACGCTAGGTAAATGTAGGTAACCTAGGTAAGTGTAGTTATGGAAATGGTTATGGTTTAGAAAGCAAACAATGACAAATTTGGAGGGTTTGAACATTGATATTATAAATTTAACAGAATGATTGATTGTTCACACTGAAAATTATTTGAAACGAGGGAACTCAGGATCATGTTAAAACAAAATTTCAAAATTATGACATATCTGGGATTATCTGGCAATGTGTTATGCCACCAGCAAAGTTTTATATTCATTCATACTTTCCCGTGGCATGTTGATCTCAATTGTTCACAGTGGCGTGCACATATTTTGCACCACACGCTTTCTACAAAATCCCGACCGTTTGCGTTAACAATATCATAGCCAATCTGGCCTCCAGTATTCCATCCTTCGAAAGTTTTTAACTGAACGTGGCAGCCTTTTTGATCAGCCATTATTGCATTATAGTTAATTTGGCTCCCTGAATAGTCACAGCTCAACTATGGACAGAGCCCCAGTTCAAAACATGTGGAAGGTACAGGTATGTAAAAATAGCAAGCAGATTCAATTATCAAAGTGCCGACGATGCTGACGTAATACCGAGTCATGTATGACGAGCTCGTGTTGCAGGAAGAGCACGGGGTGTTAAACTCATGACACTGTCTAGAAACATCAAAGAACACAGATGCCGACGATGACGTTCGTCACATTTGACCCGACTGGCTTCAATCAGATTATCTTAACCCCTGACTTGCCATTTAAAGTACATTGATTTTGAAAGCCGACGCGGGCGAAACTGTCGCACGCGTGTAATCGAAAATACGTGGGCTGCACGCGGGCTATCGAAATCGCCCGCGTAAAATGACAGGCCTGTAGATACTGACAACACAACACAACCCTGCTATTTTCTAATAAAGATTAGTTCGCCAAACATTGTAATGGAAAACTTTAAATGTGTTCTAAGGATTATATCTGTAATGTGCATAGCTGTAATAAATGTGTTCTAAGGATTATATCTGTAACGTGCATAGCTGTAATTTATTAGTTGAAAGGTATAAAGAGTACTCATGTTTGAATTAACCCTTTGAGTGCCAGGGGCCGATATTATCGGCCCTAAACCTACACAATAAGTCTGTTAAAGAATATAATAAAATATATTAAAATTGTAAAAAATTGTGGAAAAAAAAAATAAAAAAATTGTTAGGCCAATGCATTCTCTTAAATATGCGAGGCGACCTATGGTCGACTCGCATATATAAGAGAATGCATTGGCACAGGGTATATGGGTTGATACAAAAATCGGACCTGGCACTCAAAGGGTTAACACAAATTATAATTGTATCCGGAACTTGGTATTAGAAAGGTTAAACCATACTAAAGTTAATCATTGATATATAGCGCATTTACGAAATATTTCCCCACCTTCGGTGTATTGATTCGATTGTATGGGGGGGGGGTGGTGGGACACATTATTATTATTTTAACTCACGTTTTGGAAATTAATAGTTCTAACTCCGTGTAAAAATCTGCATTCCGGGCTCAGGGACATCCACCCACCCACCCGGTCCTTGTATCCTGTAATTTTTTTCTCCAAAACCCCCCTCCTGATAAATATAAAATATTTACACATATAAAAGTGCAATTTTAACAAATCTAATGTTGTCTCACTGATCGAAGATTCTAAATACTTACATTCTAAAACCACATGAACAGAGATAACATAGCAACTGGGCTGTATAAACATTGTTCCAAAGAGATTTCAACACATGAACCAAAAAAGACGAATTCAATTCCGAATTCTAAACCACGTGCTCCATTACCAGAAGTCAAATATTTACAAATAAAAAAGTGAAATTTCAACATAAACAAGGTTACAAATCCAATGTTGTCTCACTGATCGAAGGTTCTAAATACTTACATTCTAAAACCACATGAACAGAGATAACATAGCAACTGGGCTGTATAAACATTGTTCCAAAGAGATTTCAACACATGAACCGAAAAAGACGTATTCAATTCCGAATTCTAAACCACATGCTCCATTACCAGAAGTCAAATATTTACAAATAAAAAAGTGCAATTTCAACATAAACAAGGTTACAAATCCAATGTTGTCTCACTGATCGAAGGTTCTAAATACTTGCATTCTAAAACCACATGAACAGAGATAACATAGCAACTGGGCTGTATAAACATTGTTCCAAAGAGAGTTCAACACGTGAACCAAAAAAGACAAATTAAATTCCGAATTCTAAACCGCGCCATATCTTTACAACGTCCTGTGTTCCCATAAAGAAATGTAGGTGAAACACTTGATTCGCTGGACATTCCTCTTCAGATATATATAGGGCTACCAGATTTATGTCTCTGTCTGGAAATAAAAAATATAAAATAAAGTAATACACTTTTGTTGAGTTAATTTAATATATTGTTAAATTACTAGGTTTTAATAATCTCTTTGTTAGAAATTAACTAGGAGAAATATATTCAATAACAAATTAAAATATATATTTTATTCTTATTAAATTAATATTTATGCTATAACAAAAAACATGAAAATGAAAACCCGGACTGACCTGAAAGATATGGAAAAGGTCCCCACTCACCAGTTATGGAAAGGGGGCGGCACTTAATCAGTGAAATGAGATATTGGATTAATGCTTTTAAGGCCCCCAAGTAGCATTGGAACAAACTGGTGGGTGGGGAGAAACCGTGAAGGTGGAAGAAACAAAAGATAATGGATCATGCTGAGCGAAGGTGGTTGAAAGGGGAGGTGGTGGGTGAAAAAGTTGTGAGAGCGTGAAATATGCTTCTGCACCTTGAGAGGAAAATATAGGGAATGAATTACTTACAGCGTAGTTTCATGTTCGTGCGCATCAAGCCCTGTAGCCTTGTTGTAGGGAGGTTTAAAATTTTTGGTATTGCCCCGACAGGGATATCTAGTGAAGCTGTGGGGCTGTTTGTACTGGAAACAACTGTGAGAAGTTGCATCCTGCGCAAAATTTGCCTCTATGGAAATCCCAACAGTAGCCATTTGGTATTGAGTTTTTGGTTTTCTGAAAAGAATTTTGATGCTTTGTACCAAAAGATTGATCCGGTTGGGGAGGAGTAAATGCAGGTACCCTGGGGGCAGCCTGCATGTATAACTCCCATTGGATGTGATCCCACGACAAATTCGGGTTGAATTGTCGCAAAATACGGAATTGACGATCGTAAAAAGACCAACTATACCCAACCCGAGCCATACATGTACGCCTAATGCGCATGATATAACTGAACAAACTTGAGATGTGGTTTGGAAATTTTGTGCAGTAAATTGTTGCGAAAATTATAAAGGCATCGAGCCATTGGTTGATGTCTGAAATTATTTTTGCCTGTACACCAATAAGGTTCATGTTCACTGGAAAAGAAACATCGGAATTATGATTGTTGTCTGGAAGTAAAGACGCCAAGGGAACGAACTCGTTGGCCCAAATCTGAGTCTGTAATTTAACAGGCACATGAGCGTCAAAGGGCAAGGCCATGGAGATGAAGTCGAGTTGAGGCAAGCCAAAGAGGCTATACCATAGTTAATGGCATCACAAATGCTGTACACATACAGCAATTGTGAGTACCCCTTGAGGTGTACACCGTCCCGCTCTACATGTAGGTGCAGGGGCTCATCAATAAAGCGCCTGTACAACTCCTACTTGGCACAAGACTGAGTTAACGCAAAGTCCATAGAAACATTTAACTCATCCACGTGGCCATTGTACAGGTCGATATGCTTTCGCCCCCGCATCGAAAGGTGATGAAATGCCTGGCTGACCAGGATTTTCTGCACGCTATGGATGGACCGCAGGATGTTGCAAGACCCCACTATATCCTCAGCCGCCACCACCGGATCCCTCCAACAAAGATCATTGCTCCCAGCCTGCAGAGTCACAACATGGGGGTAAAAAGACCGTACAACAACAGTGACGCCCGCATAATCCCCCACTTGCAGCTCCTCGGCGAAATTATGGCCGCGGAAAAAACGGTTCGGTCCACAAAACCAAATTTTGAACCAATTCGGCGGACGAACGAATGTCCGACAACCGCCACCCGAATTTCATTGGCCGGAATTGCAAAAGCCATGTTTTGAAAGAAGAAAACACGGCTCCAAATTAATTGATATAAATAACTGTAAATAAGGCCAAAAAACCGAGATTGACGACGGGCACTTACCTTCACCAAAGGATAAATAAAGGAAAAAGTTGTGAGAGCGTGAAATATGCTTCTGCATCTTGAGAGGAAAATATAGGGAATGAATTACTTACAGCGTAGTTTCGTGTTCGTGCGCATCATAAAATATAGTTCCGTAGCAAAAAGGTTGTTGTCTTGCGAACGGCATTATTAAATAAGACGTAGTGAGGAAAACATTTACGGATGCATGTCAGATTGAATTTAGTTATAAACTGTTGGTTGGAAGATTGATCTGGAACTATTGCACAAACAGTTGAAATAAACAATGCGTAATCTTTTTTTTAAAAGTAGTGCTTCGGTTGTTTACATGTGAGATCTCGCCAGATCTCGCTGGCTGAGAGACTTGTATCGAGAGGTAGTGCGAAATAGATTAGCGAGTCGTAATTGTAGGTGATGTAAAAGATATATAACCCTTGGAACTTACAGATCCAATGGTAATAATTATTTAAATTCAATATATAATAACTGAAGTGTGGTGTATGCAGTGAACTGTGTAATTGTGTGTCGGGTGACATGTACTTTCGGGGGGTTTATACCCATGTTATAATTAGGACCTGGTTGTATATCATCAAATATGTGTTTGGTTACACTTTCCACACGTTTACTGGTCATTTATTCAACAAAACATCATTATATTTAACACAGTTTATTGAAGAAAAACAAGCACCTGATTATTATTTAGACAATCGGAAATGCCGATGTTGAAACCCGAGTACCGATTGTCATCCGATGGGCCACGATCGGCCGTTTCCGATTTTTGTTTCCGATCATTGGCTCATCACTAATATATAACAACAACTTGAGTCACATTTATCGCTATTGTTTTCCTCATACATATCTATAGAAAACATATATTGTTTATCAACATCAGAATAAAGATATGTTATATGTTCATTCTGCAGAGAGAATCGTGCAATAGAATGCAGTTATTAAATATTAATTAAAATAAATTTTCATTGTGAGAATCACGCCTATACAAAGGAACTGGTCGTACAACGGAACTGGTCGGTCTAAATCATACAGGAATGGATCAAATTTCATTTTTATTTATGCCAAACTTCCTCGGAAAAGTTGAAAAGTTACCAGAAAAAGTTGAACAGATGGTTCGTTTAGGGGGAAATCATTGTGATGAAGGGAATACACATCCCATCTCCGATTATAATTTAAACTTTTGCAGAGAAAACTGGAAAAATCTATAGAGAAAATCATAACATTTTATGACGTGATTGTTGGTTGCGTCATTTTCAGTTTGTCGCTTTCGCAAAACACATTGTTTATTTATCTGGTGCGATGGTATTACTCGTCTCTTAAATATGAATAATCCCTACGATTCCCAATATCAATAAAAAATAAAAATAAATTCAACTTCCTTATTTGGGTGAGGCTTGATTCTGCCATCACTGGATTGGTCCCGCTCTTCCATCAATTATACAGGCTCTTCCAATAACCTCCCTATTGATCTACTCTTCCGGTTTGCATTACTTTGCAACACAACACACACACGTGGTTTTCACTTGACCGAAGTTTAATTAAGAATCGCAAAGTTGGTTCAAACGATATAATTATTCAGAAAATGGCAACAAGAAATAGATCTTTGGTTTGTTCAGGCGGATTTGGAAACATTAGAAGACATTTCAGTACTGATACCAGTACGTTGTAGTACCTGGGTACCGGTATGTCATTGAAAATGGAATAATTATTTGCACCCCCAGCCGGGATTGAAATGGATTATTCAATATTAAACTGCACTTAGCGATATAAACTTCCCGCTACCTGACCAGAAATTGACAAGGTGTTGATCAGAACAGTTATGTCACAGTATTCATATTCAATAAAGCATAAAAAACTGAATATACACCATTTATATAAACGAAAAACTTGCCATGCAAACCAACACGTCAAATCACGTCATTGAGGAATAGGTAGCCACGTCAAATCATGTTATTGAGGGTTACGCTAGAAAACTATTTGAGTGTTAAAGAATTAAAAAGTAATAATTATACCGCGCGTTGTGTGGGCTTTTCTTCCACTCAAATTCTGATGGTCTGACACTTGTCACATTCAATAATCGTTTATCTAGTTTCTTGTGTATTATCTTGCATTATTTTCACAACTTGTCGGAAGGTTAGAGAGTCAATATCCCTCAACGTCCTGTACATTGAATGTGTATAAAATTGTGGCATGTCCAATCGAGGCTTGTTGCATACCCTGTTGTTCTCATTCACTATGTTATCTTCTGTGTCAAGTGGTGATGATTTCCATATGAAATTGTATGTACCAAAACTATTTTTGAATGTCGAAACAAGAAGCACTTTAAAGGCATGGACTGAAGTAGACCATCCAAGTAATATTGGCGTTGCCTGGTATCTTCTGGCGTGAACTCATCAACAGAAATTGTGTTGTATGGCGCAGATGCTTCCAAAGTCTCAACTAGTGATTTGTAGCGAGCAACTGATGTAGGTTTTTATCAAATTCTTTCTGGGAATCATCGATAAGATTTCACTCTTTGTTTCACTCCGTACTGGCTCATTAGATTCATGATGATCTACGGATCTTGTGCGCTAACTCTCTAGGTAAGCCATATATTTGTGATGGTTGTCGGTTGTCCGTACCCCCAGAATACAGGGCGATACGGTGAAGTATGAATTCGGGAAATCCCGAAGCCATCGCTACAAACCCACTCAAAATGAAGGGCTTGCATGTGATGGCCGAATCCCTCAAGATCTCCCTTGTATGGCCAGCCACATGCCTGCACAAAGGGTCCCCCTCGTGGGCCGTCATGGGCCCCCTCGTGGCCCTTCATGGACACGACGAGGGGCTTGCTGATTGTGCGGGCCCAGGATGCCATCTGACCCAGGATAATATTCTGGGCCCAATGGCGATCCCAAGGTAGGCGTCAATCGACACCTACCGGGCCCACTGCATCAATGAGGGGCCACACGTCCGCCTTGACCTATAGCATTTCGGTCACCCGAGCCATATCTGACTCGGGTGACCCCCTGGCCTTATATCCCCCACCTCCCCCTTGTGGGAGATCTGAGTGGCCTTTCTGTCGCCCAGGATCTTTTGGGCGATCCCTCCTCTTACGAGGGATCTGCCCCAGGGGCCCCATTATTTTCGGCAGAGTTCGACATGATCGTCTAGTCAGTCATTCACTACAACAAAACAAACAAAACTAATTAGTCATGGGATGAGCGATTTGACTACCATCATGTATAAAATTTAATTTCGATGAGCAGAAGTTATGCATTTGTTTATGGGGCACAATGAGTTTGTCATTTTCCAACCATTTTGACCGCCATTATGTATAAAATTTAATTCGATAATAATTCATTGAAGATTATAATGGTTATAGATCAACAGATTATATTACAGCTATGCTCTCAGTAAGCGACCTGTTTAACGAGGTTATGGGCCGGTACTTACCGCGGTGTTACCACCAAACTTATTACTTATATCTGTTTATAAATCCAGGTTATATTTATACCTGTCAGAACTTGTTGAGGTTCCTGCATTACCTTTAGCCTGAATCAACAGATTATATTACAGCTATGCTCTCAGTAAGCGACCTGTTTAACGAGGTTATGGGCCGGTACTTACCGCGGTGTTACCACCAAACTTATTACTTATATCTGTTTATAAATCCAGGTTATATTTATACCTATAAACAGTTGTGCAATCATTTTTATAAACTCTCCTCAGTCTTTTGGTATGTTGAGTACCTTCTATTTTTTGTTTTGTTCAGCACTGCATCATCATTGTCAAGAAAGTGGGCATCCAGATGCATGCTGGGTGATTGTTATCCTTCGTGCTGAACTGCATTCCTTCATGATAGGACAACGAATTTCCCGCGTCACCACTGAAACCAGACACGTGTATGGCGTAGTCATTATACCCCCCGCAACGAAGTTGGGGGGGGGGGTATACTTGAGTCAGCTTGTCCGTCCGTCCGTGGACACAAATTTGTCCGGAGTTTTTCTCAGTTGTTTTTTGATCAATTGTTGTGAAACTTGGCACAGACATCAACCACCATGGGAACCTGTGCACCTGCGATTATGACGTCTGTCGGACTTTTTTTCGTGGAGTTATCCCCCATTTTTCGACTTAGAAATTTTTTGCAACATGTATACTTTTGTCGACGCCTCTAGTTTAGAACTAAGTCTGAGTTTCCAGTAAAGAAGAATATGGTACGTACCTGCATCGGAGTACATCATTCTCGTACTCATTCCAACCTCGGTAAAATTCGGTGTTGTTGTTGGTTCTTTGTTTGAAGACCGTCCACCCGCTTTCCATCGTTGTCATAACACATATAACATCTTTCTCCCCAGCGTCATCTGGAGTGATTCCTTCCATTGTCGTCCCTCTGGTAATATTATATTACAATAAAAATGTTTAAACAAAAAAACAAAACAAAAATAGATCAGACGAGTCTTGCACTGGCTTTGTTTGCGATTTTGGTGCTTGATATCTTAGTTACAAATCTGTTTCAGGTAACAGTCATTTGAAATTGAATCTTCAGTTTAAATTGTTGTGAATTTAACTTTAACAGCACATAATTTTCGACTGCCAATACGGTATAGAACATATCTCATCTACTATACTGGAGTCAGCTTGTTCGTCCGTCGTTTTTCTCAGTTTTTTGATCAATTGTCGTGAATATATAAGAGAATGCATTGGCCTAAAAAAAACCTTTTTTTTTACCATTTTTTCTTATATTCTTTAACAATTATATAATTTTTAATGTGTTAAGCCAATGCATTCTCTTATATATGCGAGGCGACCTATGGTTGACTCGCATATATAAGAGAATGCATTGGCACAGGGCCTTTCTGTTGGGTAAAGGGTTAATACCTGCATAATGTCGGGACTGTTGACATCCAGAATCCATTGCTCTCTGTGAACAAATTTGGTGGGATGGTCTTCATTTGGGAGCATCCAGATGCATGCTGGGTGATTGTTATCCTTCGTGCTGAACTGGGGGGGGGGTATACTTGAGTCAGCTTGTCCGTCCGTCCGTGGACACAAATTTGTCCGGAGTTTTTCTCAGTTGTTTTTTGATCAATTGTTGTGAAACTTGGCACAGACATCAACCACCATGGGAACCTGTGCACCTGCGATTATGACGTCTGTCGGACTTTTTTTCGTGGAGTTATCCCCCATTTTTCGACTTAGAAAATTTTCGCAACATGTATACTTTTGTCGACGCCTCTAGTTTAGAACTAAGTCTGAGTTTCCAGTAAAGAAGAATATGGTACGTACCTGCATCGGAGTACATCATTCTCGTACTCATTCCAACCTCGGTAAAATTCGGTGTTGTTGTTGGTTCTTTGTTTGAAGACCGTCCACCCGCTTTCCATCGTTGTCATAACACATATAACATCTTTCTCCCCAGCGTCATCTGGAGTGATTCCTTCCATTGTCGTCCCTCTGGTAATATTATATTACAATAAAAATGTTTAAACAAAAAAACAAAACAAAAATAGATCAGACGAGTCTTGCACTGGCTTTGTTTGCGATTTTGGTGCTTGATATCTTAGTTACAAATCTGTTTCAGGTAACAGTCATTTGAAATTGAATCTTCAGTTTAAATTGTTGTGAATTTAACTTTAACAGCACATAATTTTCGACTGCCAATACGGTATAGAACATATCTCATCTACTATACTGGAGTCAGCTTGTTCGTCCGTCGTTTTTCTCAGTTTTTTGATCAATTGTCGTGAAACTTGGCACAGACATCAACCACCATGGGAACCAGTGCACCTGCGATTATGACGTCTGTCAGACTTTTTTTCGTGGAGTTATCCCCCATTTTTCGACTTAGAAATTTTTCGCAACATGTATACTTTTGTCCGAGCTTTTTATTCCTACATTTTTCAGTCAATTTTTTTAAAACGTGGCACAGATAATTAGTACCATGGGAACTTGTGCACCTGCGATTATGACGTCTGTCCGACATTTTTTTGGTGGAGTTATTCCCCTTTTTCCACTTAGAATTTGTTTCGCAACATACATAATTTTTCCCCAGCTTTTATCCCTACATTTTTCGGTCAATATAGGTTTAAGATTAGGGTTATGGTTGTACACCTGCAATGGGAATTGTTATTTTATTATTTTAACTAAATGTTTACTGACATGTGAAACATCTTAGTATTTTAAAAACAGGGGGGTATCCGTAGTCCCATTGGGACAGTCACACCTCTAGTTATTGTCTTGGCCTACCTTATCACACATTAAATCATGCATGCTGGTGAATTGATAGGATGGATGTTAAATTCCTTCATTTGCTTCCAAGACCTATCCGAGACTATTTGCTTGATGGCGTCCCTATAAGTCTTCTAGATCTCTTGTTGAACCACCCTTCTTTAATCCCTTTAACCCTTTACCCAACAAACCGGACAAAACCTGCCAAATAAAGCTTCAACAGCCTAAAATATCTTCGGTCTCTCTCAATAGAACCATACAAATATGGATATCATTGGAACCGGCTCCTTGACCACATTGAGATAGTTAGTTATGCCCTGTGCCAATGCATTCTCTTATATATGCGAGTCGACCATAGGTCGCCTCGCATATATAAGAGAATGCATTGGCCTAAAAAAAAAACTTTTTTTTACCATTTTTTCTTATATTCTTTAACAATTATATAATTTTTAATGTGTTAAGCCAATGCATTCTCTTATATATGCGAGGCGACCTATGGTTGACTCGCATATATAAGAGAATGCATTGGCACAGGGCCTTTCTGTTGGGTAAAGGGTTAATACCTGCATAATGTCGGGACTGTTGACATCCAGAATCCATTGCTCTCTGAACAAATTTGGTGGGATGGTCTTCATTTGGGAGCATCCAGATGCATGCTGGGTGATTGTTATCCTTCGTGCTGAACTGCATTCCTTCATGATAGGATAACGAATTTCCCGCGTCTCCGCTGAAACCAGACACGTGTATGGCGTAGTCATCATTTTCTTGGCCTACCTTATCACACATTAAATTAAATATGGCGCCATTGATGTTTCTTCCCAAGCCTTGAAATAATGTGTCTGTCATTTGCAGAATGAGGTCCCCAGAGGGTGAATTTAGTGATGCTACCCCGCATAGTGGGCTAGCATCACCAAATACACCCTCTGGGGACCTCATTCTGCTTACACCTCAGCAGAATGAGATCCCCAGAGGGTGAATTTGGTGATGCTAGCAGGGTAGCATCACTAAATTCACCCTCTGGGGACCTCATTCTGCAAATGACACACACTATTTCAAGGCTTGTTTCTTCCCACAGTGCTCCTGTAGATCATATATCCGTGTGAACGTTCTTCTATCTTCGGTGCAGAACGGGCACACAACCGTCATCCGTCGGCGAGTGTTTTGCAGGTTTCAACAGTTCCTCTGTCACCATCTCTTCACCACAGCCACAGCTGTCGTTAGGGAGTCGATTAATTAGGGCAAGCCAGGGATGCAATACCATATGCGACAGCACCAGTCTCTAACGAGGTGCAGGAGCTCACCTTCAAAACGACTGTGGTGCCACGACTCCCACTGAGTTGAAGCAGAAGGGAGGGAAAAGGTTAAATTGTTATTCAACTCTTCCACGTGGCTGTTGTACACCGACAATGTCGTGTCCCATAAAGTTAGCTAAAACATCCAACTCTTTGTTCTTCAAATTCATGATCTGCGATATAGTTGCCACATGTTTTCTCAACTGAGTTGATGTTAACAGTTCAGGCTTTGTGCACCACATTCTTAAGAAATTCTTCGAATAACGTCACTGTATCTGATTGGAGTATGTACGACCTACTCTGGCTTCACATAACGTCACTGTATCTGATTAGAGTAGGTACAACCTACTCTGGCTTCACATGACGTCACTGTGTCTGATTAGAGTCTGTACAACCTGCTCCGGCAAAGAGATAAGCGTTGTCCTCCTTTATATTAATATCTCCATAAATTCTAACGGGATATCAAATCTGAGGAAATTAAATACTTTATCTTTGTTTTGTGCCTTTTGGTTGCATATGTCTAGTTCATAGTTTGTGTGGGTGTACTGAAGTATTTAACCCTTTGAGTGCCAGGTCGATTTTTGTATCAACCCATATACCCTGTGCCAAGGCCTAAAAAAAAAACTTATTTGTTTCCTATTACGGTGCCAAAAAATTCCAGGTAGGTAGGTAGGGATTTTTTTTTTTTTGGTAATATTTTTTTATTTCCCCCCCCCCCCCCGAGCAGTTAAGAAGTACATTAATGCTTACTCTTTATACTTGTGTAAGGCTGTCCATGTATATTGCAAGTAAACAGTTAATGTAGCACAATAACATGATAAGTATTGTCAATGTGAACAAACAAATGCCTCCCAGGCACTCAATTATGCAGCTCTCTTGTAATTATTCTCTCAGTTTAGATTGTGGTGGCACATCTTCCTCAGAGCACAATATTGACATATCAACAGGCCCAAGACATACACCATAATAGGGCTTTTCCATTACTTTATAATAACATAACTTGTATGATATTAATTCAAACCTCACTTAAATATTTGGTCATACACCTCAGGTTCTAAGACACATATCTCACATGCGCCTCAGACTCATTGCACAGGGTCTAAATGTTCCTCAGACACCCCTCAACTGCACTGAAATATAAAGTCCCACACCACACTGAAAATGGAACCACAGGCCACACCTTGACTGAGGTACCACACCTCAGCATTCAAATTGGCCTCAACTTTGAAGTTCCTTATACACACTGGCATATGCATGCTTGTAAGTTTGATACATCATACACCCAAACAAACCAGTAGATAATTTGATTAATTTCATGTGCTTTTTTAGTGCCCATCACAGAAGGGTGTTTGATATGGTAGACATGCAGTCATCTTTATACTGTCTGTATACATACTAGTAACTATGCATGAACACTATGAATCCTTGATTGACTGGGGAGAGGAACTTTAAATTCTGATATAGAATGTCTTCTAAATGTATATTGCTCTCTAACAGACAAGACTTCTTCCCACAAGACATGGGAGTTGAACAAACAAGATTACCACATGCAGGTTTTAAAGACTGCAGATTTATTGGTGAGATTGGGATTCATCTGCAACCACAAATGGACATGTATTTTAATAGAAGTAAATTGTTTGTGAAAATTCCATCTAAAATTATTGCTGCTTAATGTAAACATAGTATATAGTATATATTTAATGATATAGATGTGTTTACATGCCAATTACATGCATTAAAAAAAAAAATTTCGGCAGGTCGGTCGGGTAACCGGAAACACAGATGTTTTTTATTTTGGCCTAATGCATTCTCTTATATATGCGAGTCAACCATAGGTCAATTTTTTTTTATAATAATTTATTACTATATTGTTTAACAGACTTATTTTGTAGGTTTAGGACCGATGAGATCGGCCCCCTGGCACTCAAAGGGTTAATATCCAATATTCAGGAGAAGTTTTTTATAAATTAGTGACAGATACTTTTTAAGCAGGTTGTCTGTAATATCACTTTTTGCCATTGGGGATTTGTTTATTATCCACTTTTTTCTCTTTAAGTGATATGTATCGACTAGCACAATCCATTTAAAAATATCTGAGCGAGTAACTTAAGTGATCTATTGCTATTTTATTATTAAGAATATCTTCCAAAGAGTAGTATATTCAATAGGAGAACCAGTTCACTCAATCAAGTATTAGTCACCTGTCAATCACTGTGTTCTCTACTAGGCCATTGTATTGGTATAGGTATATCATAGTGTAGCCACGCCTACGTCCATTAGTCCATTGTTAATAGCCACGCCTACATCCAGATCCTCTTTATGACTCCGCCCATAGCTGTGTTATTTCTGTATTCCTCTTTTTGACTCCACCCATGGGATAACGATTACACCACCCATGTGAATTGGTGTAAGTGGTGGTGTAATTCTGTATCACCCGCCCATGTGAAATAGTATCAATGGTGGTAACCAACAACAGATCATAATCCCAATTTTGCAATTGGCAGCAATAGTTGATAAGGAATCACCGCCCATGCAAATTAGTATTAATTGTGATGTATTCACAACAACTATTATGTTGATTATTAGTGATAACATTAATGTTGTGAAGGGTCATAACAATGATGTAACATCCCGAATCCCTGGACCACGTGAATTAATATCAATTGTGATGTATTTCACAACATATCGTAATTCTAACAGACAGTACATACAGGGTGAACCAATATCAATGTGTGTTGGGTTAAGGCTCAGTAACTCGACAATGTGAATTAATATCAATTGTGATGTATTCACCAACATATTGTAATTCTAACAGACAGCATATAGGGTGGACCAATAACTATGTTTGTTTGGGTTCAGTATTACTTTGCTTCATCATTGTTATGACACTCACAACAGTAATTGATGAAATCATTACTTAAGTCGTCATTGAGGAATAAACTTTAATATATTATAAATTGGAAAGTGTTAGTATAATGCAACAATCAATCAGTTGTCAGCATTATGCAATATATAAATATATATATATATATACATATAATATATATATATATATATGTATATATATGATGATGCTATTCCAATTAAAATGTGTTCTTTATATATATATATTATATATTGCACAATGAGTTTGCAATATTCTGATATTCTGATTGGTTGCTGTGGCATATATAATGTTAGGTGTTTGGTGATCTGGACTATCTGGTTTTTCTGTGGTCTTCGCTGCAATAAAAGATAAACTGAGTGTAAATAGTTGTTCTACGTTTGGTAATGGCTCAAGCGCAATTAGAGCAGGCAAATTTCATGTTGGATACAACAGGATCTGAGCAAATTGTTTTTGTTCTTAACGAAAAAACAAAAATAATTGTGAAGAAGAATAGGAAAAATATATTTATACAGAAAGGATCCAAATCAATTTCAGTGGATGTCGAAACGTGGAACACTGTGTGTGATTTGAAAGTTGCTGTTTCATATATTCATTCCTATTAAACAGAAAGTTATAACAAGAACTTAATAGGTGCTGTAAGGAAAGTTTAAGTTCATCATGGATACAGAAAATCTCTCTGATAAGCAACAATCCACCAAGGGGGATATTTTGACCGACCCCCGGGATGATTATCTTGATAAATACTATTATAACCTAGCCAATCCAGGTTCTTTCGGTGGCGTTAACAATTTATATAGGATTATTCAACACACAGATGCACCACACATATCAAGAGTTTATCTGCAGAAATGGCTGAATGAACAAGACACACATAGTTTGCACAAGAGCGTACGACGCAAGTTCAACAGGAGGAAAGTGGTTGTTACTGGATGACATGTGGGACGCTGACCTGTTGTCTATGCAGAACCTGGCTGAATTTAATCAGCAATTTCAATATCTGTTGGTTGTTATTGATGTATTTTCCAAATTTCTATTTTGTCAGCCTTTAAAATTGAAAACTTCACAGTCTGTTCTTAAGGGGTTACAAGTTATTTTTAATTCCACAAATAGACGGCCAAATGTATTAAGGACTGACAAGGGTGGTGAGTTCCGGAATAGATTTGTTGAAAATTATCTTGCACAAAACAAAATAAAATTTTTTACAACAGAAAATGAAACACATGCTAATTTTGCAGAGAGGGTTAATCGTACTTTGAAAGTGAAATTGTTCAAATACTTCTATAAAAACCGAACCTACCGATATCTTGAAATTTTACCAGATCTTGTGGAAAGTTACAATAACACACCACACCGTTCGTTGAAGTATACTGCCCCAGCAGAAGTGAACAAAAAAAATCAAGCCAACTTATGGGCATATACTTATTTGAGGAAAGGACAGAATATTAAAAAGAAAAAGTCATTTAAATTCAATATAAATGATAAGGTTAGAATATCATTCCTCAGACATCCATTCCGACGTGGTTACCATCAGCAGTGGAGTTCGGAAATATTTATTGTAGACAAGAGGGTCTATCGGCAAAGTTTACCAATCTACAAGTTACGTGATTATCATAATGAAATTATTAAAGGCTCTTTTTATGAAAGCGAGATCCAAAAAGTTGGAAAAGATGAAAAGTCACTATGGATTGTTGAAGAAAAATTAAAAAAACGAAATTCAAAAGGTCACGTTCAGTACTTAGTGAAGTTCGATGGATGGCCCAGTAGTTTTAATCAATGGATAAATGCAGATGATATTCAAGATGTCAATCAATGAGAAGATGGAATACTTTGTGTATGCTCAAAGTGATAAATATGCCAAATTTTACCCGGATAATAAACCTTATGAATTCCGTGTGCCATTAAAAAAACCACTTCAATTTTCAGGATTATGGAAAGTAGCACTGACTGACTTTAAATATATCACACAGACAGATAACTTGCCTGTGAACTCTGGTAAACAAATGTTTATATATACAAATATAATTCATGACTCCTTGGTGTTTTGCGAAGAGAAGCCTATTTTAAATCGTATTTCCTTTGATGATACAATGAAATGGGGATTAGTTTCGAATAAATTGCCATATATAACAGTACGATTTAATGTTATCAGTCAAATTGACATATGCATTAAGGACGAGACACATCAGCAAGCACTATTCCTTGTTGATCCTGTAATTTTAACTTTACATTTTGTTAAAATATGAATCGGAAAATATATATACCTAACCCTGAGTTTTGGGTTCGATATTATGCAAGTCAAACCAAAAAAGGTGATTTTACAAACACCATAGAGCAACTGCACACAGTGCTTCAAACTATCCATCTGACAAGTGCGGGAAACAATTGTCATCACTGCACTCGTTAAGGCATCACCAAAGAAACAAACATTCATCAGTCAGTGACGAACTACCTGTAGAAGATAATGTTAATACCGTTTCAGCTTTGAATCGGAGTGCAATTATATTTAATATATTCCCTACTGATCAGACAGAGGAACAGGATTTGTTAACATTTTATGCAAACCACTATGATCATATAATGGAAAAGTTAATAGACAGCTTACGTAACCATGGAATAAAGTGGTGGTTGTGTACTCAGTTGAACTTGGTAAAGAACACTGATGACCAGGACAAACTAGTGAGGTTGACCACATATTTCAGAGGACACACTTACAGCTGTAACTCAATTCATGAGATCAAAGAAGATTATTTGAATGCATCGATGCAACTAATGAACGAGAATTTTAGTAAGTTCATACATTTGGGTTCAGGATGGTGTCTGGAATCAGTTGGACGGGTAACAGTCAATATTGCTAAATATACTCCATGGACATCTTCGAGTTATATACCAACGCCCGTTGAATTACGCAACTCTAAATCGTCTAATGCTCTATCGCTATATAGTATCACCCTATTAGTCTGTTCTAAAATAGACAATAAATGGCCCATGGGTTGTACGCTATCTAACTTCATGGTTTCAGGGATTGGGATAATACAACAATAGTTCACTTGTATCGTCTAATCCACTACTGCTACAGGTTGGCATATTTGATTTCTGCTACCGATAGCATGGTCTAAATTAGAATGTACAAGTCATGCACATTGAACCGCATGTGGTCTCAAAGTGTTATGTTCAGATCGGAAGTTGATAATAACAGGTTACTAATTGATCTATCGTCGTCACCCTCGTACTCACCTCGGTGGGTGAATCCACTTCCCGGGTCGCCTTGTGCTTCTTCCCTTTCTGAAAGACATATCGCATGTTAGTCATTCCCCTCCGACAGTGATAACGCGAACCGAGCAATTCAACACTCAATTAATCCATCTGGATGTGATATCTCCATACTAATGTTCATATGCGACTTCTACTCTCATACTCATCACTGGGAGAACAGTTCTACTTGTGCGATTATGATTGTCATCCCTACAGTAAGTGTCGACATCAATTACCAACTCGTTATGATATATGCAGATAATTTCGTCACCACACCATGTAACAGGATTAAGTCAGCAACACACATGAATATATGTGCCTTGTGATTTCGGTGAACGAAACTCCTGGTGCACCCGCCGCCATGGTGTGGACGCTCGTGGGGTCAACTTGCCTCTAAATATGTAACGATACACCATTGTCGTCTGCCAGGTTACAACACAATAGTTATATTAGTCGCCTATTCCCAGTGAGGTTCAATTTAGACTACTATAGTTGCAAGACCCTGATCTGATAACTTATACAATAACAGCGTCAACATACAAGAACTTTCACTGTCCTGGCCCTATCCCTGATGCTTTGGTGTGGAACACAATTACGTTTGACTTAATCCCCATTATTAACAACCCCGTCAGTGCGGCAAATTAATTGGTATCGTACTACGGGGTCTTAATCTCATCGTCAACACACATATATATGTGTGACTTGTGAGAATAGCACTCACCTGGGTGGACGAAGCTCTTGGGACATCAGCAGCCGCCGGTGTCGAAGCTCGTGGGATATGTTGCTCCTGAAATATGTAACGATACACCATTGACGTCTGTCAGGTTACAACACAATAGTTATATTTAGTCGCCTATTCCCCAGTGAGGTTCAATTAGACTACCAGAGTTACAAGTTCCTGAAAACACCCTTAACTATTGATCTGATAACTGTTACAATAACAGAGTCACCACACAAGAACTTTCACTGTCCCTGCTTATCCCATGATGATTTGAATATGTAACACAAATAATTAGTTGTCCACATTATTAACACCGTCAGTGCGGCAATCAATTGATATCGTACTACAGGGTTAATCTCGTCAGCAACACACATGTGTATGTGTGACTTGTTATAATAGCACTCACCTCGGTGGATGAAACTCCTGGGGCATCAGCAGCCGCCGATGTCGAAGCCCGAGGGACACCTTGCCTCTGAAATATATAACGATACACTATTGTCGTCTGTCAGGTTACAACACAATAGTAATATTAATCGTCTATTTCCCAGCGAGGTACTGCTAGACTTACAAGAAGTGACTCCGAATACAGACTTCGGATGTGACCCCACCACCCCACCCCACTCGTTAATTTATAACCAACAACAACCCTTAACCATAACCAATTCTCTGTAATTCATACGTGTAACAGTATATATGATATTACTAACTGATATGTATATTTATACCTTGCTATCAGCAACGTCGTCGTCATCAAGTATAATAACGCCACCCATTTTGGCCTCCTGAAATTATAGTAGTATTAGGATTTATGTTCTTAAGTCGAGAGTGGCGATTCATAGTCTTAAATAAGATCGGTGATATTCTGCAATGTGATATGTACATTCAATTCATTATAATAGGAGAGTCAAATAGTACCCAACTAATGAAAGAGAATTGTGATACCTGTCACAATAAGTACAAAGAGCCAATAGTAATATACCATATCCTCAACGCACTGAATACAGACATATCAATAGAAAAACGGGTAGCAAAAGCTTTAAGTTGTACAATTAAATCGAATTGATACCACAACGTAGTATCCGATTACACTCACCGTGATTGGTGAAAGCCAAGATCTTAGTGTGACAAGCGCCCTCGATACAACCTGAAGACAACACACGCTCATACATATTTAAGAGTATAACCACGCGAGCTCTGCGAGCTCTGATGATGGGTACACGGTCCATAATTAGCAGCCCACATTATTAATCTACATGCACTGTCAACGAAATGTTACGATTAATTATAGATTCTCGTGATTGAATATCGAACTCTATATAATCGTTAACCCAGATTTAAGCCTAGATCGCTATTAATCGTGTGTGCGTATTGGGTGGTCAATATATATTGGTTAAACCATCTGGTGACTTGAGCTCCACTACCCCCTGTCACCCTTCACGACCAAAATATGTCTCCAAACCACTCGTTGGAGTATGGATAATACACGTGATCGTGATATTTCGGGGCTATAATTTAATCGATGGAGTGGTAACTCTATAAACGTACAAAACGACTAATTGGGTGCTATATATTATACATTAGTTAAACCATCTGGTGACTTGAGCTCCACTACCTCCCGCCACCTTTCAACGACCCAATATGTCGCCAAACCACTCTTTGGAGTATGGATGATACTATAAATCGCGATCTTTCGGGGCTATAATTTAATCGATGGGTGACTAATTGGCTGATATATTATATATTAGTTGACCATCTGGTGACTTGAGCTCTAATACGCAATAACTATTCCTCTGGGGTGTGTTTCCCCAGCCACCCTTCAACGACCAATATATGGCGGAAATACTCCGTCGGAGTAATGCATAATACTATAAATCGTGAAGTCGTAGTTAGTAGTGAGATTTATTGTAATGTCGATACGGTATCAGTTTGTTGTACCAGCATCATTAGCATTTAACCCACCGCATGCTGACATCACAAGTGATCCAGAAACCCCTTTGTATTGAGCGCAAATACGGTATCAGTTTGTTCTACCAGCATCATTAACATTAACCACCCGGCGTAGTTAGTAGTGAGATTTATCGGGATGTCGATACGTTATCAGTTTGGTCTACCAGCATCATTAACAGTTAACCAACCCGCATTCATAGCACATTTGCAGCACCAGTTAGTTGTGAGATTTATTGGAATGCATTGTTGACTCAAACCATTTACATTTTGACGCCTTTAAATAGTATTATCGCCTCCTAACAGACCTTATACCACTGGCAGCTGTCTGCACATTGAAATAGGCCATTAGTTCACCTGTGGAATTTAGTGCGTTGTCGGGTAACTCTGTCATCAAATAGATAATGCTGACTACCAATATTCCCCTGCCCTCTTTAATCGACTCGTCATAGTCTTGCACGGACTTCTTGGGTTGCGGGGGTTGGGTTCCAGACTAAATTATTCTTCCAAGACATGGCTGCGATATTAATGTTAATGCTTGTGGTGGGAGTTACACTCCTTGATATTGATGAAGTTTGCGTTCGCTACAACGACAATACCGAACTAGAATGCCAAAATATGGCGTTGGTTCAGGCAGAAGTGCCAGTTTATTGCTCAACTCTGAAACTAATAAATATCACGTCTGCAGAACTCAACAATTTTTACATCGAGGACATGATAATTGTCGAGAGTTCGCCGGCATTGACCTGTCAGGACCTGGAATCACCAAATCAGCCGGTCGTGTTCATCGATGGACAGAGATGCATCAAGGTATGTTTTGTACATAATTACGCATGTTAATTGACGGTGATATTATTCACCCACTGAATAGGGCTCAACGGATGAGGTCACCAGAAGTCCCCCCCCCCCCCCCCCCCCCCCCCCCCCCTATTGGGTGGGATCCCGTCTGAATGTTTTACTTTATCCTATGTTATGCTATTAATATAATGTGCGTGTTGTTTTTTCTGTATTGACATACATACTGGAACATTAAGACAATTCACCAACTGGGGGAACCCCCCCCCCCCCCCAAATGCATTCACCAGAGGTGAATAATTACCCAAATTGGGTGGGGGTCCCTCTGAATGTTCAAATTATAATATGAACATAAGAATGTGTTTTGGGTTCTTTTTTGTATTATATAAAACATGCATAATGGAACATAAAGAGCGTTTAATGTACACTACTGAAGTGTAAATTCATGATTTATAACACATCAGTCGATCTTGATAATTATCCATATTGGGTGGGATCCATCTGGATCTTAATTTATGCTAGGTTATGCTATGAACATAAGGGGTGTTTGTTTATTATGTAATATATATCCATATGTTACATAAAGAGCGTTTATGTAACACTAATGAGTGTAATTCATTTGTTATCAAATGTAACAATAACAAGGGTTTACACGTGTTTAAAAGACATCAAAGACCCTTTGGTGGCGGATCACGACGTTTAGATACTGGTCGCCATGGACTGAAGGGAATATAAATATTCCTTATAGGGACACAAAGAGCGTTTATGTTACACAATGAAGTGTAATTCAATTTATACGCGAGCATTAAAACCACAATAGACATTGGTGTTGGTGGTTTATGACGTTTTAATACTGACCAATTAATGCCTATGATGCAAATCAGTTCTTGTCTTGTAAACATGTTATATCTTGTTATATCATGTTATGTAAACGATGATTATGGAACATATATAAGACAAAACGCCAGTGATTGTAACGTTATGTATTATGTATGCTGATGTGCAACAATGCTGCATATGTTTAAACATGTTGTACTCTGTGACTAATGTCCTATAATAATAGTAGAACTTACAGTTTTCTGAACACTCCTCAACAAGAACTGTATAAACCCCGTCTGAAACACCGTAGCTGATTCTCCTATACATTATCAGGGCATAAACGCGTGTATGAATTGTCCACGTACACTACCGTACTTATGGAGGACCGTTCCTATTCACTATCCAACTAAGTCTAACTAAACATACACTACGGTGGTTCACGACATGATACCACACACCAATTGAAGTGTTATTAAACTGACATGTATTGCTTTGAGTCAATAACACATATCTTTGTGCACAACAGATTGACCGTACAACAACAACATCAACAACATCAATATTGTCGTCCGAATTGACAACATCAACAGTATCGACAACAACAACAAACTATTCAACATCAACAACAACAACAATATTGGCTACCGACTCGACGACAACAACAGCACCAATATTGACAACAGAATCGGCGACGACATCGTCATCAACAACAACACCAACGTTGTCAGATAACAACAACCTCCCAAACACAACGCGCGCGTCTGGCACCGCTGCCTCACGTCCGTCGGAGTCAACACGACCGAAAACCACCCACATTCCCCGCTTCAAATTCAACACAACTATTTTAACTCTGACTTCATTGAAGATTAACGTAAGTAACACCGGATCGCACCGAAATATTAATCTACAAATTAGATAACATTATGTTTGAGTGTAATTACTTGGTAGTATGCTCTTCACATTACTAGTAAATACACTTCATATGTGTGTGGAGAGAGAGAGAGACACAACCCTGGCATACTCGATCCCCAAACGTACGTGCATCTTTAATTATGTTTGTTCTACTCTACTCTTATTTAAGCCTCAGAGTTGGGGAACCTTGTATGTATATCGATATATTTAGTACGCAAAAACGCGACCAATATGAGACTACTTGGGTTAAACTTTATGAGGCACTTAAAACTCCTAAACTGCGCGAGATTCGGTGTGCGTACATGCTGAAACGTAACGAAACGTAACACTAACAATTTGTGTTCAATTCCAGCCTTACGTCAACACCCCCACCACCATCACCACCATCACCACAGGGACGGACGATAGTAGAGGTCAGGCAGCAACAGTGGAGGTATTATAATTACTATTAATTTCCCTGAACTCGTGAACTGCGCGAGAGCCTGTGTTCGTACACCTGAATTGTAAATACAACACTGTCATACCTCGCTTTACAGAATTAGGGTACTCCATATATATTAATGTCCGCGCAAGTGGTAATCCTCTATGCACACAATAACGTCTCTACATCATAGAGTGCATACATTGATTGTTATTCTCGTAACGATAGTCATTGAACAATATTGTTAACTTTCAATCAGATATGTGCAATGAGTATCAGTTCCCACGGTCGTGTCAAAGGTAAAATAGTGAACAATAACGCTATGCAGAGACATTTACAACGATCGTCAATCTCACTGTGGGCCGTGGGAGTTGTACATTGTTATGCATTGATTCTGATTGGTTGAACCCCAAGTATTAGGATATTGCTTATACGCATTAACCGTTGTAAGCGTGAGAAATGTTATCTGATTAGCGGATAGTATTAGACATTTACTATTAACCACCGGAACTATTTCATTGATAAAAGCTGTCATTCAATAGTGCTCTATTAAACAGTTCAAATCACTTACTTACGTTATCTTACATTTGTTTCAGTCAGAACCGACAAAGAGTTATCCGGGATTGCTGTGGGCTGTGTCGTTCTTGGGGATCTCACTTTTCTCGGCGCTCGCCTACATCATCTATGTAAGAGTGGTGGCATGTCTCACAAAGATCAAGGCCCAGTATCCTCTGATGTATGGGGGGAATGAGGTTCAACTAAGGGACATTCCCATCAACGCTCCACCTGCCGGCGCAGACCAAGCTTCGTTGGACGATACCCTCTTTGACGACGAGATCGTCCAGATTCATAACAGATCACGTGACTAATATGTGTATATAACACCAATATCACTTAAAAAGACCTCGTACTGTTCAGTCCTTTAAATATTCCAGGTGTTTACTCGTAATTGTCGCTTTCTGGTGGCTAAAATAGTTCGTCGCTAAACCTTACCGAGGAATAGAGACTGTATATCAGTATTCCTCACAAATGTTGATATACAGTCTCTATTTGCCTCGGTAAGGTTTAGCGACGGACTATTTTAGCCACCAGAAAGCAACAATTACGAGTAAACAACTTGGAATATTAAGGGGCTGAACATTACGAGGCCCTGTAAGTATGTAACACGATCACAATTAAATATTAACATGACTCTATTCTATCTTTTTAACTATCCCCACCACCATCATCACAACATGCATGAAACTTACCACAGTGATTATAATTAACACAAGGTTATTATAATATATATATATATATATATATATATTATATTTAAACATCCCCACCGTCGTAACATACATGCGACTTACCACAGTGATCAGTTATTAACGACAATAATGAGAACAGAAACTCACCCTTTTTCGGTATTCCCGCTGATATTTTTCGATCTCCCCCCATGCTGTGTTGATCTCATCGAAATTTTCTCTCACGAAACCCAATTCCGCGGCTGTGAGGTTGATCCAATTCTCACTGAAATGTGTGAGATTAACTGATCACTATCGTGTAAGCCCCGTACAACCTTATGTGAGTGATACGAGGGAGATTGCCCTATAATTAAGTATATACTGGTACAGGATTAAATCTACAATCTTGCATTTGTGATGCAAAGCAAGTCTCTTTTTGCTAGACAGATAGTCTCATATATTTAAAGATACACTGTCTCAAGGTATTTAATGTTGCACTATCAAACATAACACCACATTATTAAAGATGCACTGAACAAGGTGTTTTACTTTGCACCAGCGCTTCGTGATACAATGCAATTCTCTTTATATATATATGTGTCAAACAGATAGTTCTCATATATATATAAAGCATGCATTGTCACAATGTATTAAATGTTGCATCAGACCATCTCCCGACACGAACGAACATTACATCATATTATTAAAAGATGTACTGACACAGGCGTTTACGTTGCATCAGAGCAAACCCCCCCCCCCCCCCTTATAACTACAATTAACCAAAATTACAACGTTACGGTACTCACCGAGTGCCCATACTTGAGCTAATGTTCAACAACCGTGTTCCGTTGAACACGTTCAAACGTAGTTTCTTGGTCGCCGTCAGATTATATTCGAAAATCATTTCTTCCTTCTTGTCATTCTTTCTGAAGTGATCCATGCTTACTTCGATATTGCTTGTTGTGATGAGATTTATCAGCCAAGTGTCGACTGCACCTTACACTTCTGACTTTATAAGGATTGTGGTAACTTAGTGAGTAGCCATGCAACGGTATGTCGCACCATATTCAATAGGACATAAACATACGTCATTTGATTAGCAAACTACGCCCAAACATAAATATTTACTATGTCCAAGGTAACACTTAATCTCTGATATTATCAATGTCACTAGGTTGATTAGCACTGATACGTTTACACGGCTTCCCTACAAATAACCACTTAAAGATGAATAGACATTTTGCCCCTCACGTACTCTTTTACTAGAATCCAATTAATATGTTGATACTATACTTGATATGAGGATTCGTCTTATATAGTTAGATATATATTAATAAGATGTCCAATCCACGGTTGTCAGCGTCTCCGCCACATGGAATTGCACAAGGGTCATAAGTTGCGTGTTGGATCTGATAATACAGAAACCAACGGCTTGAATCGACTTGATTAATACCGAACTTAATTATATTTGTTCATTAGGTATCGATGGCAACTAACATTCATTCCTATTCGACAAATTGAACTTAATTAATGTAATACAATTTATACACGTCACTTTTACATGCTTTAATCACTATTATGCGAGATATATTCGCATTATAACCTATTGTATGCTATTATTAGCTGGATATCTGTCCTAGCCACGAATCCGGGTCGAATAATTGCCCTTTTTTGCTGGTTCCACCCCCCTTTAATGTTTAAATCACTATACTATCCATTCCGACTCTACAAATTTGAGTGACTTTAACGCAAGAATTATTACACGTGTTTACACGTGTTAATAGCAATTGAATTAATGGATGGACGACATTTATTTTTGAAGTCAACTAACCTAGGTACCCTACTTTCCGACGTGTGGTCTCATCGAGTGCACGTTCAATATGTACTAAGTTAAGTGTCGAGTGCACGTACACTGTGTACTAATTTAAGTGTGATTTCACACCCAATGCTTCACCAAAACCTAACAGATTGAAGTGCTAGCCAACGTCAATATTATGGTTCAAACATTAACGACATTTCAAGCATCACTTTGCAACAACATCGATACCCCACATGGGGTAACCCCACCCTGGTATAACGAATAATTATCAACTATACACAATTACCTAGGTGCCCATTACCACTAAATATCTACATTGTAAATATCATACCCCGCCGAGAGCGGTTATTTGGCCTTTCACCCGTGAACCGGCAAATTAGCTACTCGGCGGGTGCGGACCCATATAACTGACCTTCATTGACATTGTTACTTTTAAATGCTGACCTCTTGTCCGCAAACGATTTTGAATAAGGACTAAACGGAAAGCATCAAACAAGCCGGCACCCACATGTCTTGTTGCCATCATCGGAAGCTCTCCTCCCGCGCCAACTCATTCTGTTATAATATACGAGTCGACCTACCGATAAATGGTAACAACCCCATATTCGACTAAATCCCATAACCACACCTTGTCACGCCTAAGGAGTCGAACACTTTGGTGTCGTTTCGGATTAAATGAGATACCGGCCATAGTAACACATTATAATTCAATATCCCTTCCGAAATGAATTGGAACTGATACCCCAATTGAGAATCTAATATCTGAAAGGTCATAACATTTAAGTTGTGAAGGGCCATAACATTGATATCGTTTTTTTTCATCCCAAATTATTTCTATTGAGAGACCTTTCCGATGAATGGTAATTCCAATCCAAGTTTGTTCGGTTAAGGCTCAGTCCCCTGCGACCATGTGAATTAATATCAATTGTGATGTATTCACAACATATCGTAATTCTAGCAGACAGCGCAAAGGGTGGACCAATATCTATATTTGTTTTGGTTTCAGTATAACTTTGCTTCATCGTTGTTATAACACTCACAAGACTAATACCACATTTGTTGAGGAATTAATAACAGTATAAATGAAAGAGTTGATGAAATCATTCATTGAGGAGTAAACTTTAATATATTATAAATTGGAAGTGATAGTATGATGTAACAATCAATCAGTTGTCAGCATTATGCAATATATATATACATGTAATAGATATATATAAATAGATGATGCTATTCCAATTTAAATATGTTCTTTATAGTGAGTGTCATAACAATGATGAAGCAAAGTAAAACTTAAACCAAACAAACATAGATATTGGTCCACCCTATGCGCTGTCCGATATAATTACGATATGTTGTGAACACATCACAATTGATATCCTTAATGAAACAAACATAGATATTGGTCCACCCTATGCGCTGTCTGTTAGATTACGATATGTTGTGAAATACATCACAATTGATATTACTTGACGTGGTCGAGGGATTCGGGATCTACACGGTCAAGGGATTCGGGATGTTACATCATTGATATGACCCTTCACAACATTAATGTTATCACCAATAATCAACATAATGGTTGTTGTGAATACATCACAATTAATACTAATTCGCATGGGCGGTGATTCCTTATCAACTCTTACTGCCAATTGCAAAATATTGGGATTATGATCTGTTATTGGATACCACCATCGCGATACTATTTCACATAGTCGGGTGGTACAGATTTACACCATCACTGACACCAATTCCATGGGCGGTGATTCCTTATCAACTATTGCTGCCAATTGCAAAATATTGGGATTATGTTCTGTTGTTGGTTACCACCATTGATACTATTTCACATGGGCGGTGTTGGGCGGGTGATACAGAATTACACCACCACTTACACCAATTCACATGGGTGGTGTAATCGTTATCCCATGGGTGGAGTCAAAAAGAGGAATACAGAAATACCACAGCTATGGGCGGAGTCATAAAGAGGATCTGGATGTAGGCGTGGCTATTAACAATGGACTAATGGACGTAGGCGTGGCTACACTATGACATACCTATACCAATACAATGGCCTAGTAGAGAACAAAGTGATTGATAGGTGACTAATACTTGATTGAGTGAACTGGTTCTCCTATTGAATATACTACTTTGATGGCGTCCCTATAAGTCTTCTAGATCTCATGTTGAACCACCCTTCTTTAATCCCTTTAACCCTTTACCCAACAAACCGGACAAAACCTGCCAAATAAAGCTTCAACAGCCTAAAATATCTTCGGTCTCTCTCAATAGAACCATACAAATATGGATATCATTGGAACCGGCTCCTTGACCACATTGAGATAGTTTGTTATGCCCTATAAGAGAATGCATTGGCCTAAAAAAAAACTTTTTTTACCATTTTTTCTTATATTCTTTAACAATTTTATAATTTTTAATGTGTTAAGCCAATGCATTCTCTTATATATGCGAGGCGACCTATGGTTGACTCGCATATATAAGAGAATGCATTGGCACAGGGCCTTTCTGTTGGGTAAAGGGTTAATACCTGCATAATGTCGGGACTGTTGACATCCAGAATCCATTGCTCTCTGTGAACAAATTTGGTGGGATGGTCTTCATTTGGGAGCATCCAGATGCATGCTGGGTGATTGTTATCCTTCGTGCTGAACTGCATTCCTTCATGATAGGATAACGAATTTCCCGCGTCTCCGCTGAAACCAGACACGTGTATGGCGTAGTCATCATTTTCTTGGCCTACCTTATCACACATTAAATTAAATATGGCGCCATTGATGTTTCTTCCCAAGCCTTGAAATAATGTGTCTGTCATTTGCAGAATGAGGTCCCCAGAGGGTGAATTTAGTGATGCTACCCCGCATAGTGGGCTAGCATCACCAAATACACCCTCTGGGGACCTCATTCTGCTTACACCTCAGCAGAATGAGATCCCCAGAGGGTGAATTTGGTGATGCTAGCAGGGTAGCATCACTAAATTCACCCTCTGGGGACCTCATTCTGCAAATGACACACACTATTTCAAGGCTTTTTTCTTACCACAGTGCTCCTGTAGATCATATATCCGTGTGAACGTTCTTCTATCTTCGGTGCAGAACGGGCACACAACCGTCATCCGTCGGCGAGTGTTTTGCAGGTTTCAACAGTTCCTCTGTCACCATCTCTTCACCACAGCCACAGCTGTCGTTAGGGAGTCGATTAATTAGGGCAAGCCAGGGATGCAATACCATATGCGACAGCACCAGTCTCTAACGAGGTGCAGGAGCTCGCCTTCAAAACGACTGTGGTGCCACGACTCCCACTGAGTTGAAGCAGAAGGGAGGGAAAAGGTTAAATTGTTATTCAACTCTTCCACGTGGCTGTTGTACACCGACAATGTCGTGTCCCATAAAGTTAGCTAAAACATCCAACTCTTTGTTCTTCAAATTCATGATCTGCGATATAGTTGCCACATGTTTTCTCAACTGAGTTGATGTTAACAGTTCAGGCTTTGTGCACCACATTCTTAAGAAATTCTTCGAATAACGTCACTGTATCTGATTGGAGTATGTACGACCTACTCTGGCTTCACATAACGTCACTGTATCTGATTAGAGTAGGTACAACCTACTCTGGCTTCACATGACGTCACTGTGTCTGATTAGAGTCTGTACAACCTGCTCCGGCAAAGAGATAAGGGTTGTCCTCCTTTATATTAATATCTCCATAAATTCTAACGGGATATCAAATCTGAGGAAATTAAATACTTTATCTTTGTTTTGTGCCTTTTGGTTGCATATGTCTAGTTCATAGTTCGTGTGGGTGTACTGAAGTATTTAACCCTTTGAGTGCCAGGTCGATTTTTGTATCAACCCATATACCCTGTGCCAATGCATTCTCTTATATATGCGAGTCAACCATAGGTCGCCTCGCATATATAAGAGAATGCATTGGCCTAACAATTTTTTTTTATAATAATTTATTACTATATTGTTTAACAGACTTATTTTGTAGGTTTAGGACCGATGAGATCGGCCCCCTGGCACTCAAAGGGTTAATATCCAATATTCAGGAGAAGTTTTTTATAAATTAGTGACAGATACTTTTTAAGCAGGTTGTCTGTAATATCACTTTTTGCCATTGGGGATTTGTTTATTATCCACTTTTTTCTCTTCTTTAAGTGATATGTATCGACTAGCACAATCCATTTAAAAATATCTGAGCGAGTAACTTAAGTGATCTATTGCTATTTTATTATTAAGAATATCTTCCAAGCTTCATTAGAAATATGGTCTATGAAGCAAATCTCTAACTCATTATTCCTGAGGAAAATATTCATGTCTGTTTTGTATATATAGTTATATTTCTGTCTAAGAAGTCAATATACCATCTGTATCTGCTACTCCGTATTTTACAGTATAGCCTATCAATTTGATCTATTGTATACTTAATATAGAAATTGTAATATTCTCGGTTAATGGTCTCTTTGTTGAATGCCATATTTCAGATATATATGCTCGTCAGTCTATACTGTGTCATATATGTTATAACCTTATATATAATGCTAGCATAATGCAGTTTCGATCATGTAATAAAGCATTTCATATATAGTAGTAGGGTAGATAATAAATTGTCTATCCATAAGTAAACTAAATAGATTTAAATTGTTTATAGCAGCCTCCGGAGAAATCCGACTAGGTCTGTATCCTTATGGTAAGATCCATTGGGATGTTTGAATAAAATAGCTGAGGAATGTAGACATGGCTAATGAAGTACAATTAGCATCCATTTACTAGTGTTACTGTAACACGGACGAAGAGTGTTTCCTGTATGAAGTAATCCAAGAATAAGGTGTTTAACATTGGTGTTATAAAATCCAAAGAGGGTGATGGTATAAAAACCATAATACTTTATGATTAGCCCGTTGGGGCAATCTCGATAGTTAATCCATCCCCTCCGAGAATGAGCTCCACATATATATGTAATATATGTTTGTAATGATCATTCTAGTCATCTTCCTGCACACTGAAATAAGAGGGAGTTTTATTAGTTATACCCCCCGCAACGAAGTTAGGGGGGGTATACTGGAGTCAGCTTGTCCGTCCGTCCGTCCGTCGGCGTCGTCCGGGGTCGGCGTCGTCCGTCCGTGGACACAAATTTGTCCGGAGTTTTTGATCAATTTCCGTGAAACTTGGCACAGACATCAATCACCATGGGAACCTGTGCACCTGCGATTATGACGTCTGTTGGACTTTTTTTAGTGGAGTTATCCCCCCTTTTTCGACTTAGAAAATTTTCACAACATGTATACTTTTGTCCGAGCTTTAATTCCTACAATTTTTTTAAAACGTGGCACAGATATTTAGTACCATGGGAACTTGTGCACTTGCGATTATGACGTCTGTCCGACATTTTTTGGTGGAGTTATCCCCCTTTTACAACTTAGAAATGTTTTCGCAACATACATAATTTTGTCCAAGCTTTTATTCCTACATTTTGCGGTCAATATGTTTAAGATTAGGGTTATGGTTGTACATCTGCAATGGGAACTGTTATTTTATTATTTTAACTAAATGTTTACTGACATGTGAAACATCTTAGTATTTTAAAAACAGGGGGGTATCCGTAGTCCCATTGGGACAGTCACACCTCTAGTTTTACATTGATATCAATATTGGGTTACTCCATGTACATGTGTGTATTTGTACCGTATATGTCCTGGTTGGATAGGACTGATTTTCTTTATTTTGTTTTGCTCCTTATTCAAATAATTTATATATATTTTATTTATATAGAGCTATATTTATTATAATTTTATTACTAATTTAATTGTCAATTTTTGTTATCTATAAATAAGTCCATTAAATATATAATTATTTAATTATATATGTATTAATTGTTATATTATATTATTTATGTAATATTTGATTTCTATCTGGTTCATTTAATATTTATGTTCTATCTAAAATATCTAGGGAACTAAGGTAAACTTAAAATAAGAGGTGTATGAACTAAAGTTTTAAACGTAACTAAATATAATAAAGGATTTCCCTATTAACTAAACATGGTTATATATATAATGCTAGCATAATGCAGTTTTGATCATGTAATAAAGCATTTCATATATAGTAGTAGTAGGGTAGATAATAAATTGTCTGTCCATAAGTTAACTAATAATTTTAAATTGTTTATAGCATCCTCCAGAGAAATCCGACTGGGTCTGTATCCTTATGGCAAGAGCCATTGGGATGTTTGAATAAATTATCAGAGGAATGTAGAAACGGCTAACAAGGTACAATTAGCATCCATATACTAGTGCTAATGTGATACGGACAAACAGGCGGTGTTATTCTGTATGAATAGTAATCCATATAATAGTGTTACTGTGATACGGACAAACAGGCGGTGTTATTCTGTATGAATAGTAATCCATATAATAGTGTTACTGTGATACGGACAAACAGGCGGTGTTATTCTGTATGAATAGTAATCCATATAATAGTGTTACTGTGATACGGACAAACAGGCGGTGTTATTCTGTATGAATAGTAATCCATATAATAGTGTTACTGTGATACGGACAAACAGGCGGTGTTATTCTGTATGAATAGTAATCCATATAATAGTGTTACTGTGATACGGACAAACAGGCGGTGTTATTCTGTATGAATAGTAATCCATATAATAGTGTTACTGTGATACGGACAAACAGGCGGTGTTATTCTGTATGAATAGTAATCCATATAATAGTGTTACTGTGACACGGACAAACAGGCGGTGTTATTCTGTATGAATTGTAATCTATATAATAGTGTTACTGTGATACGGACAAACAGGCGGTGTTATTCTGTATGAATAGTAATCCATATAATAGTGTTACTGTGATACGGACAAACAGGCGGTGTTATTCTGTATGAATAGTAATCCATATAATAGTGTTACTGTGATACGGACAAACAGGCGGTGTTATTCTGTATGAATAGTAATCCATATAATAGTGTTACTGTGATACGGACAAACAGGCGGTGTTATTCTGTATGAATAGTAATCCATATAATAGTGTTACTGTGATACGGACAAACAGGCGGTGTTATTCTGTATGAATAGTAATCCATATAATAGTGTTACTGTGATGCGGACAAACAGGCGGTGTTATTCTGTATGAATAGTAATCCATATAATAGTGTTACTGTGATACGGACAAACAGGCGGTGTTATTCTGTATGAATAGTAATCCATATAATAGTGTTACTGTGATACGGACAAACAGGCGGTGTTATTCTGTATGAATAGTAATCCATATAATAGTGTTACTGTGATACGGACAAACAGGCGGTGTTATTCTGTATGAATAGTAATCCATATAATAGTGTTACTGTGATACGGACAAACAGGCGGTGTTATTCTGTATGAATAGTAATCCATATAATAGTGCTGCTGTGATACGGACAAACAGGCGGTGTTATTCTGTATGAATAGTAATCCATATAATAGTGTTACTGTGACACGGACAAACAGGCGGTGTTATTCTGTATGAATAGTAATCCATATAATAGTGTTACTGTGATACGGACAAACAGGCGGTGTGATTCTGTATGAATAGTAATCCATATAATAGTGTTACTGTGATACGGACAAACAGGCGGTGTTATTCTGTATGAATAGTAATCCATATAATAGTGTTACTGTGATACGGACAAACAGGCGGTGTTATTCTGTATGAATAGTAATCCATATAATAGTGTTACTGTGATACGGACAAACAGGCGGTGTTATTCTGTATGAATAGTAATCCATATAATAGTGTTACTGTGATACGGACAAACAGGCGGTGTTATTCTGTATGAATAGTAATCCATATAATAGTGTTACTGTGATATGGACAAACAGGCGGTGTTATTCTGTATGAATAGTAATCCATATAATAGTGTTACTGTGATACGGACAAACAGGCGGTGTTATTCTGTATGAATAGTAATCCATATAATAGTCTTACTGTGATACGGACAAACAGGCGGTGTTATTCTGTATGAATAGTAATCCATATAATAGTGTTACTGTGATACGGACAAACAGGCGGTGTTATTCTGTATGAATAGTAATCCATATAATAGTGTTACTGTGATACGGACAAACAGGCGGTGTTATTCTGTATGAATAGTAATCCATATAATAGTGCTGCTGTGATACGGACAAACAGGCGGTGTTATTCTGTATGAATAGTAATCCATATAATAGTGTTACTGTGATACGGACAAACAGGCGGTGTTATTCTGTATGAATAGTAATCCATATAATAGTGTTACTGTGATACGGACAAACAGGCGGTGTTATTCTGTATGAATAGTAATCCATATAATAGTGTTACTGTGATACGGACAAACAGGCAGTGTTACTCTGTATGAATAGTAATCCATATAATAGTGTTACTGTGATACGGACAAACAGGCGGTGTTATTCTGTATGAATAGTAATCCATATAATAGTGTTACTGTGATACGGACAAACAGGCGGTGTTATTCTGTATGAATAGTAATCCATATAATAGTACTGTGATACGGACAAACAGGCGGTGTTATTCTGTATGAATAGTAATCCATATAATAGTGTTACTGTGATACGGACAAACAGGCGGTGTTATTCTGTATGAATAGTAATCCATATAATAGTGTTACTGTGATACGGACAAACAGGCGGTGTTATTCTGTATGAATAGTAATCCATATAATAGTGCTGCTGTGATACGGACAAACAGGCGGTGTTATTCTGTATGAATAGTAATCCATATAATAGTGTTACTGTGACACGGACAAACAGGCGGTGTTATTCTGTATGAATAGTAATCCATATAATAGTGTTACTGTGATACGGACAAACAGGCGGTGTGATTCTGTATGAATAGTAATCCATATAATAGTGTTACTGTGATACGGACAAACAGGCGGTGTTATTCTGTATGAATAGTAATCCATATAATAGTGTTACTGTGATACGGACAAACAGGCGGTGTTATTCTGTATGAATAGTAATCCATATAATAGTGTTACTGTGATACGGACAAACAGGCGGTGTTATTCTGTATGAATAGTAATCCATATAATAGTGTTACTGTGATACGGACAAACAGGCGGTGTTATTCTGTATGAATAGTAATCCATATAATAGTGTTACTGTGATACGGACAAACAGGCGGTGTTATTCTGTATGAATAGTAATCCATATAATAGTCTTACTGTGATACGGACAAACAGGCGGTGTTATTCTGTATGAATAGTAATCCATATAATAGTGTTACTGTGATACGGACAAACAGGCGGTGTTATTCTGTATGAATAGTAATCCATATAATAGTGTTACTGTGATACGGACAAACAGGCGGTGTTATTCTGTATGAATAGTAATCCATATAATAGTGCTGCTGTGATACGGACAAACAGGCGGTGTTATTCTGTATGAATAGTAATCCATATAATAGTGTTACTGTGATACGGACAAACAGGCGGTGTTATTCTGTATGAATAGTAATCCATATAATAGTGTTACTGTGATACGGACAAACAGGCGGTGTTATTCTGTATGAATAGTAATCCATATAATAGTGTTACTGTGATACGGACAAACAGGCAGTGTTACTCTGTATGAATAGTAATCCATATAATAGTGTTACTGCGATACGGACAAACAGGCGGTGTTATTCTGTATGAATAGTAATCCATATAATAGTGTTACTGCGATACGGACAAACAGGCGGTGTTATTCTGTATGAATAGTAATCCATATAATAGTGTTACTGTGATACGGACAAACAGGCGGTGTTATTCTGTATGAATAGTAATCCATATAATAGTGTTACTGTGATACGGACAAACAGGCGGTGTTATTCTGTGTGAGTAGTAATCCATATAATAGTGTTACTTTGATACGGACAAACAGGTGGTGTTATTCTGTATGAATAGTAATTCAAGAACCAGGAATATAATGGGAATGTTGTAAAATCCAGAGACGGTGAGCCGGTTGGGGAAATCCTGATATGTTAATCCATATATAGTAAAATAATGCTGATAAATTCTTAAGGTGGACACCGTCCCTAACCAGGTGCAGGAGCTCGCCTTCAAAACGACGGTGGGGCCACGACTCCCACTGAGTTGAAGCAGAGGGGAGGGAAAAGCCCCTGGCAGAGACAATTTTCTCTCATATGATAACATAACGTTTAACTTGAATTGTGTCACCATATCTTGAACATCCGAAGTGCCATATTCATTCAGCCATGCCTAGTTTTTCCCCAGATCCCTCTCCCTGAATCGAATCTTCGATGCTTCGCAGGGCCCTATTATCATCCCATTAAATGGACACTATTACTTTGTATTATATGCAGCACATATCTGATAGTTTAAGTAATTTCAGAATCCTTAGGAATTTTAGTCGAGGCCCCGTTTTTGGGACTAGTCTGAATAGCTCTTTCTCATCTATCAGCCAGAACGCCTCCTCATCTATCTCATTGTCTGAAATACAAAACAAAAATTTTGAGCTAACCAAAATTCCGTCCACAATCAGATAGCTTGTTTAACAAGGACTCGGTGAGCGATCACAATCAACTATTAATTCATCAGCGGTTGCTTTTATTATCTTTCTCATTTCTTGTCGCGTTTGCGGTCACGTGATCACTTGCTCATCAACTCGATTATGTGTTGTAATATCGTTATAGTCTCAACTCGAAACCACATGAATCCCTACCATGTTGATGTTGTGTTTAGATTTCATCAGTTTCGGCATCCATTCATCACAATAGTCAGTGTTATTCCCTTCTTGCTGAAATATATGAAAAGACAAATTTTTGAATATCAACAGGATTAATTACTATATACAGTATAAGCAAAATTTAGTTTTTTTTTTAATTTAAACACAAGTAACGGTGAACAACGAATTTTGAAAATTTCTTCTGAAAACTCTCCCATTATCATCCAAAGTCAACTTTATTAGTCCACACGAATACACTAATCATACAAAAGCCGAAAGCACTCGGGTAAAAGCAATTATAATACTGGTTTCGTGTCTCGTAACCGCGATCAGAAGGGTTGTTTCAAATAGTGTTTGATTTAGAGAGGTTCAAGCGATCCCTGAGTATATATGCTGTCGGATAATTAACCGCTTGTATCATCGGTGATTAACAACAAATCGATATATTTTACAATGATTATCAAAAGTTAATAGAACGTTTTCCATATAAACATACATGCACATCAGAAATACATAACAAAAGTTTGGGACAGTCAACTCGAACCCTAACCAACTCGTACACATGTTAAAAAATGTCTGTCATTTAGTTAAATAATGTTATTAAAAAAATAAAATTAAAAGATGTCTTCGTTATTTGTGCCTGATCATATTATGAATGTTATGGCCCCCATGAATTGCTGGGGGGAAAAAGAAGCAGGATAAGAGTTGGTCAGGATGGGAGTTTACTTACACCCGTTTGGTTGATATCAAAAGATTGCCAGATATAGCATCACCAAAAACATCGCTTGTCATACATAATATAAAAAAACAAAAATATTAATGCCTGTAAGTGTATTATAAAAAAAATATAAAAAGTAGTCAAAATATTCTTTTTTCAAAAAAATCAACAAAACAGCTAATGATTGCCATATATATCATCACCATAAAACATAACTTGTCATACATACTATAAAAATCGACCAACCATTAATACCCGTAGCTGCATTATAAAATTTAGTCAAAAATGTTTTGTTTTTTTTCAAAACCAACAAAGTACAGAATGAGTGCCAAATATATCATCGCCGAAACAGCATTCGTATTTTCATACATAATATAACAAGAGCATCGCTAGGTAGTGGCAAAATAAGCCCTTTAGACATTTCAAATTGTATTGCAGCATAAGAAAATAGTATTTACAGCTTAGATTTGAAGAAAAATTCATATACCCCTGATTTCAATGTCAAAATGCGGTTAAATTCTAAGTCAAAAAGGGGGCCGTAACTCATGTAGAATAATTGGACAGAACACATCTTCAAACTTGACTATGTATCGTTAGCCACCAGATACACATACCAACTTCAGATAAAAAAAAACCAAAACAAAAAAGGTAAAGTATGGACGGATGGACAGAATGATAACCTAATACGACCTCTTTTTTTTCTTCAAAATGGCATATAAAAAATAAACTATTAATGCTTGTAGTTGCATTATAAAATTTAGTCAAAATATACTTTAAACAATAAAGCAACCCCATGATTGACACATATATACTCACAGGAAACTGAGGCTAATGTCATAGCTAATACAAGTCAGTTTAACGTCAATGGCTAGTTGTGTGTGTATTGTTTTTTATATTGTGAATAAACATACATCGCAAAATAATATATTATCAGCATTAAGCTCAGTACTACATGGATCCCCTAATAGTGTTTTTTTTTGTTGTTTTTTTTTGTGTGTGCATATGGCTCAACTAATTTAATACTATTTACAGTTATCTGTGCAAAGTTAGTGTTCATTTGTTTATCACCGTGTATTACTTCTGAACCTCGCAAATGCCTTTAATAATAATAAGAATCATATTCGCATAACTACTCTGGAAAATATCAATCGACGTTAAACTGACTTTTACTAACTAATGTTTTTAAGAGGGAGAATATCTGTTCGGAAGGTGTCGCTGTCTCTGAGACCTTCTCAGAGGCGTTGACGTCATGGAAATCCCTGAATCCTTGGGCGTTAAAACTTCAGGGCTAATGTCACAGGGCATTGCATCTGGTGAATCCTCATCTCTCAGCGTGTCCGTGTCAGAACAGGTAATGTCTACATGTATAGTTTTTGGTGACGCATCAGGCTGTTGTCGCAAGACGTTGCGGACAGTGAGACATCTATCCCAACAGAGTCTGTGTCAGACTGTAAGGTCGTGATCTATTGGCGACACCGTGGGGATAGTGTCAACGGTCGGTGCAGCCGGTGACATTTCTATCACTGAGTCCTGGTCAGCCGGTGGCATATCTATCACTGAGTCCTGGCCTGTTTCGGTAGTGTGAGGCGTATTCGCTGTAATGTCAAGTGTTGTGTCGGTCGTTACATCGGCATTGAAACTTGTATCCGACAACAAGGGTGTTGATGTTGAGGTAGGGGTTGTTGGTGACACCGACATGCTACATGGTGCATTTTCCAGTCTAATACGTTGCCGCTTGTCCAACATAGACCCTCTAATAGTGTTCCTTTTGTGACACATGCTTAACTAATTTAATGCTATTACAGTTATCTGCGGAAAAAGTTAAGTGTGCATTTGTTTATCACCGTGTATTACTTCTGAACCTCGCAAATGCCTTTAATAATAAATAATTAATAAGAATCGTATTCGCATAACTACTCTGGAAATATCAATCGACGTTAAACTGACTTTTACTAACTAATGTCTAAGAGGGAGAATATCTGATAGGAAGGTGTCGCTGTCTCTGAGACCTTCTCAGAGGTGTCGACGTCATGGAAATACCCGAATTCTTAGGCATTAACACTTCGGGGCTAATGTCACAGGACATTTCAGCTGGTGACTCATCATCTTTCATCGTGTCGGTGTCAGAACATGTAATGTCGACATGTATAGTCTTTGGTGACACATCAGGGCTAGTGTCGCAAGACGTTGCGGTCGGTGACACATCTATCACAGAGTCGGTGTCAGACCACGTAAGGTCGAGATCTATAGTCTTTGGTGACACAACGGGGCTAGCGTCGCCGGTCGGTGCAGCCGGTGGCATATCTATCACAGAGTCCGGGTCAGATACTGTAGTGTGAAGAGTATTCGGTGTGATGTCAAGGGTTGTGTCGGTCGTTACATCGGCGTTGAAACTCGTCTCCGACAAGAAGGGCGTTGATGCCGAGGTTGCGACCGTTGGCGCCACCGACATGCTACCTGATGCATCATGTGCATTTTCTAGTCTAATTTGCTGACGCTTGTCAAACAATCTCTTCAAGCACCAACCTAAGGATCCTAGAATCACGCTGACCAATGCAGCTGCAGCTGCACTCGCTACCGCCTCCCCCAAACCTATATTGTGTCTTGGGACCCCCGGATAGGTGTCAACAGCAGACAGAGTGTTTGTAGCCGGCTCCGCAGATGACTCAATTGGAACTGTGCCTGTCTCTGTAGGCGGGTATATATCAGCCTCTAGGGGTGTTGTTGGATGTTTGGTGTGTGTCATGTAATAACAATCAATACATATGAATAATGAATAAACAACTAACCTTATATATAATCATGAAGATCCAACGATGTATAATAATGCGGCAATAGATAATATTATAAAGTAGAATTTAAACTGTTTATCGTGGCTGTCGAGGAGTGAATGAACGAATCCATAGCGTATCATTCCGCTGGTCTGTTCCCGAATTGCGCCGATCTTTCATTGGCTGTTCGGGCGGAGTGGCATTTGTTGGTATGTGTTTCGGCTCTCTGATAGAGAGCATTTGGCACTATATTTTCTGATATCGTAATTTAATTCATATCCAAAAATACTACACTCAACCCGGCTTTATTTATTAAAGAATTCCATTTGAGAGTCAATTGAGTGTGGAAGAGTGTATTGGACTATAAGAGTCGAAAACTCTCGCATCACTAAATTGGGGTTGACAGAATTATTAGGTCACGAAATTGTGTGTACATTATCATGAGTACATACCCAGATGTGGTCATTTTTTTAGAAGCTGACCTAATATCCGCTCATTGTCTAGATTTTCTTTATCAATCCTTTTGACCAAACGGATTGAAACAGTGCTACTGTATAAAACATTGTGTAATTATTTGTGTTTTGGAACAGATTTTGAGAAAAAGAATATGTAATTCCATAAGTGGAATTATCTATCATATATTGTACATATGTATAAAGGATATGTAATCGATCACCTATGGGTGATCATTTGTTCGTCTCTTGGACCTTATTGGAAAGTTGGTAATTTGCCAAGTTCATAAAGAGCTGTAGCATTGTTATTGGTGTAATGGAGGACTTCTTGAGTTGTCTCTCCTCTGATGATGGCTACACACTCTGCTATTTCTCCCAATAAGGCCGGAGAAGTGTACGGTCGTTCCGACATCTGCTCATTGAAATAGGATGCATCGGTCTCCAATATTAGCCGATCTTTAGGAATAGCTGCTACTGCAGCCTTTTGTGGATTGGCGAACCAGAAACATGACCCATTTATACCGAAATAAGTATTTCGAAATCGATCGATCCATGCTTGGACGATATCTGGGGTACCCATGAAGGAGTGGAAATGGAATTTCCTTCTGGGTACACACTCACTTGAGCAGATGTTGAGACCAACATGACTTAGGTCCCTTGACCATGGGTCGCTTTTGTCGCCACGTAAGTGTAGTACAATTGGCTTTTCTGCTACTGTCTTGGTGTGGAACAGAAGTCTGGTGAAAGCCAAATCCTGATCATAACGACCTTGTGGCGTGATGCCGCGGATAGATCAGTCCAGCCCGATTTCTCCAACACGTGGGTCGTTTATTAGCTGGATCCATCTAGTAAGAATGCCAACATCCGTTAGCAGATGATATTGTTTGGGATGGACCCCCACTGCTGTCTTTCAATATGGGTCCACTGGAATGATGTTTGGATATTCCAGTGGATCGCACATCACATTTACACCACAGATAACCAGAACCCTAGGCATTAATTGTGTGATACTTGTCCGAATTGCCTCCATTGGTGATGTTAGTGACACGTGGAGGCTTTTGCAAAGACGATTGAGGTGAAAATGCGTATCAATCACCATCAATACCTGGGCCCTTTGATCTGGTCTTGCTGCACTGTGTGCTGGAGCTGTTGACTGTGACGGCCTTTGAGGCGTCGTTTGTTGCGGTGGTGCAGCTTGCTTGGTGGCTTCTTTTTGAGCGGCAAGATTTAAAGAATGTGCGAAACATCTGATATGGATGGAATCAACGGATGATTGTACCGTGTCAACAGCTTTCACCATGTTGCTGGCATTGTCGGATACTATAGGAATTCCCAGTTGATACGGTAAATGCCATTCGTGAACAGCTTCTTGGTAACGGATGCAATATTTTCAGCCGTGTGACTTTCATTTAACGGTCTTGTTTGTAAAACGACACTAACTGGAAGCCAAGAACGGTTAAGCGAGTGACATGTTATTGTTATGAATGATTCTGTTTGTCGACTCGTCCACCCGTCCGTTGTGACCTCTACTCTTCCTATGTGTTGCGTTATGGACTGACGTTTGGCCTTGCTTGGCATTTGGTATACTCAGCAGTAATCGAAGGGACACAGAGTTTTGTTTTTCACCTCAGCCCTTTATTTTGCGGGTATTGATAGTGGAGCTTAATCTTTTATTTGCCTTTTTCTTGACAAAGTTTTTATCCTGGAACAGAATGTTTGGTGTCACGCTTTGGTACTTGTAGCTGTGATGTCAGTTTGACATCTTTTGTTACTTTTATGGGGGAATTTCTGGGAGAACCTCTTGGTGTATTTAAAAGGTTATTAATGTCCTCTGGGAATGTTGAGATCAGCATTCCCCAATTCCTCGGGAATGTTGAGATCAGCATTCCCCAATTCCCCTTCTAATGTTTCCATCTCCTTTTGGCAGATGATTCTATATTTTCTATTATGTTATTGATGATTTTGCCCGATTCCAACTTACGTGGTTCAAGTGACATCAAATTATCCCACATCATGGACATCCTGAAAAGAAATGTCATGAATATAAATACAAATCTATTACATGGTTCCAGTGACATCAATTTATCCCACATCATGGACATCCTGAATAATAGCATGAATATAAATACGAATCTATTAACATGGTTCCAGTGACATCAAATTATCCCACATGGACATCCTGAAAAGAAATGTCATGAATATAAATACAAATCTATTACATGGTTCAAGTGACATCAAATTATCCCACATCATGGACATCCTGAATAATAGCATGAATATAAATACAATTCTATTACATGGTTCCAGTGACATCAATTTATCCCACATCATGGACATCCTGAATAATAGCATGAATATAAATACAAATCTATTAACATGGTTCCAGTGACATCAAATTATCCCACATGGACATCCTGAAAAGAAATGTCATGAATATAAATACAAATCTATTACATGGTTCCAGTGACATCAAATTATCCCACATCATGGACATCCTGAATAATAGCATGAATATAAATACAAATCTATTTACGTGGTTCCAGTGACATCAAATTATCCCACATCATGGACATCCTGAATAATAGCATGAATATAAATACAAATCTATTACGTGGTTCCAGTGACATCAAATTATCCCACATCATGGACATCCTGAATAATAGCATGAATATAAATACAAATCTATTACGTGGTGCCAGTGACATCAAATTATCCCACATCATGGACATCCTGAATAATAGCATGAATATAAATACAAATCTATTACGTGGTGCCAGTGACATCAAATTATCCCACATCATGGACATCCTGAATAATAGCATGAATATAAATACAAATCTATTACGTGGTGCCAGTGACATCAAATTATCCCACATCATGGACATCCTGAATAGCATGAATTAAATAGAAATCTATTACTGTTCAATAGTATGAGTGGTATTGTGTGCTTATCAAGTGCGTGGTTCATGTCACATAAAATAATAAAATATATAAGAACGTTCTTCCTTATTCGGTCTTTTCGGTGGTAGAACATCCCCGGGATTAATATATAATTTATTTTTAACAGTGTCCGTAGACCACACAAAATGGCCCGAATCTTTCAGGTGTTTATTTAAACGATAGTTTTCGGCAAAACTTTTAGAGCTCGCACATTTGAATAGAGATGTTGAAATAACATGAAATCTTGTCCAATGACGATAAAACAAATTACATCGGGTGAAATGGTTGTCGACAGGATAACCCTCCACAGGGCACCTCATTCCTCTAGAGGCCAGAGAGGGTGCTCTACTTCAGTAAATAGTGCCATCTCTTCTTTATTTACTTTTCTGTCGTCCATTGTAGACATTCTATAAATAGAAGTTTTAGAGTATATTTCTCTAGGTTTTAAGGGGAGTATATTACTCTCTTTCTAACAAACATATTTTCTCTGGGAATTGGGAATTGGTGTTGCATTTTTACAAAAATGAAACCTTTCCAAGTTTCCGTGGAATTTACCTTCTGCATATTTAAAAATATATAACTCACTTGTTGTCGTCAAAAGAATTTTCGCATAGAAATTAGAATTCATTATTGTTAATATCAGATCCATGTCACAACTGGTCGTCTCAAAACAATTCATCTCACATCAATATTTAAAAATGAAGATACGTGCGCATTAAATTGTTAAAAAAACTTATCACCTCCTTCATAAGAAACTAAACAAACAACTGTGCTAGGAACTGACTATCATCCCATTTTTCTTCCCATGAAAATGGAGTATTTTTGCACATTGCACGTTGTAAACTATACCCAATATTTAATGCCAAAAAGCGAGTATCGTAATGACGGCTTTCTGGGTTAAAACCACTGATACACTGGACACTCTTCTGTCACTCCAAGAATCTGTAAACTGGAAAATAAAATCTGTAATCTGCAAAATAAGATGACTGACATAAATAATTAATGCATCCCAGTGAGTGCTATATATGGGCAGTCTTCAAGACATTTTACTTTCTCATCCTCTTTTCTCATTTGGATTAGGAGACATCCAATCTCCCTCATGTATCTTCATATTTGAGAATTAGGGCCTCACATTCTATTTGTGTTTTATTATATTTGTTTCTTTCTAGGGATCCTAGCGCTTTTGTCGAAATTTCTTATCTCCATCCCTCTTTATTAGAATATAGTTCGATGAAAGTTTTACCTCTTTCACTCTGACTATCATCCCCATTTTTCATCCCAACATCGTTGTAAACCATACCCAATTGTATCATAATGATGGGTTTCTTGCATCAGAAATTGCCGCTCGTCTGTGGACCAGATGATGGAAAGCTGCTGTTCTTCCCAATTGTTCTAATGCCTTTGTTGAAATGGCGAACACATCTCTGGTATGTTGTGTGACACTATCAACATTCACAGTGTCTTCTTGCACTTCTTTCATCAGTATGGCATGAAATGTGAGCAGAAAAAAACTGGCGTTTTGTCGACTAATATACTCGTTTGTGATATCGGAATTAATCATTTTGCAAGGAAATTGGTTTTAAATATGTTTGGTAATATTGCTATTGTGTTTTAATACGGGTAGACAAATGCGCAATAGTTAAATTTTGAGAATGAACATTACTAAGGGGAAATTTACTAAGTCGAAAAGTGCATGAAATATACGTTGAAATTACCTAAACGGAAAGTGCAATCACCAAGATTGCTAGCTGTGCATTCTCTATAATAGTAGCCAGACATGTCGCCATGATGCGTATGGAAATACGGCTGATATACGCTTGGAATTGAGCTCGATTGTAATGAAAGTCGTTGGAATGCCCTTGCATCGTTGTTGACAAAGTGACGTAAGTTGCTATGCCGAGAGAGAAAGTTGAAAGCCAGCGACTTTGGCGGTTGGACGGTATTTATGCCCAGCCAACCGGAAACAAGGCCGTTAAAAATAACATAGCAATGCACATCACGTGGCACGTAGGATTTCCCGTAATATTTACAATTATGATAGTTACAGATCAACAAAGCGATATGTGAAATAAAAAGCATCAAACTGATGAAATAGTACGAACACGACAAATAGATTTACGATATAAATCATGTTGAACATTAGGAAAGTAAATTTACGTAAAATGGGGCGAACATAGAACTTAATTAGAAAGATTTTACTACAATTAGTTAACCCTCTCACGCTACAAATATACTATCAACATCAAATCCAATGTCCTCCAGATATTGGAACGGCATGGTTAGGAATACAGGATTAGTATAGCAAGTGTGTTCAGATTATACAATAACTGTCTCTATTGGTATTAGTTTCTTCTCGCCATTCACACTTCATGATCAGCACTGTATAAGGCCAAGAGGATGTTGGAGTCAGATATTAAGATTGGTCCTGTGAAGATTGTCTGAGTTCCCTTGGTAGTATTATCAACAATATCGCATAAGTTATCGACATAACCAGACATGCTAGTTTCTTCTCACCAACCGTCTCACGCTACACCTCCACCTCCCCCGATCCGTTCCAATAAAGTCCGGGCTAATGCCCATGGCCAACCGAAATCCCTATGGTACAGTGGGCACGTGGATTCGAGCGGTCCTACCTGGCCAATCCCCGAACAAGAGCATGCCACCCGCAGCCACCTATGGGTTAGGATCCCATAGTGCCGGGTTCTGCTGACAACAGATCTTCGGGTAACACCCTATAATTCGGGAGCTCCACCCGGACTTGGTCCAGGTGCATCCCAATAATACCTGCATGCCCGCTGGGCATTCGGGCTCCACCGGAATGGACCAGGGATGGGTCCATTCCACTGCAAAGTAATGCATTACGATTACTATTACTTGACATTTTTGTCCCCCGACGTTTCCGTCGGAGGACTATAGAAATGACCCTCGTGCGTCCGTGCGTCCGTGCCTGGGTACCTTCATGGTGTAATCAACTCCTCCTACAGTTTTAAACGTAGAGATTTGAAACTCTGGGATATTGTTCCTAACATGTTGGTGATTTGCAACATCTATATAGCTAATCAAAAATATAAATTTTTCCATATTTTTGGGGGGGTTTTCGACTTAGAAAATTTGGAACATTTTTGCCTTTTGGATGAGATTGGGTACCTTCATGGTGTAATCAACTCCTCCTACAGTTTTAAATGTAGAGATTTGAAACTCTGGGATATTGTTCCTAACATGTTGGTGATTTGCAACATCTATATAGCTAATCAAAAATATCATTTTTTCCATATTTTTGGGGGGTTTTCGACTTAGAAAATTTGGAACATTTTTGCCTTTTGGATGAGATTGGGTACCTTCATGGTGTAATCAACTCCACCTACAGTTTTAAATGTAGAGATTTGAAACTTTGGGATATTGTTCCTAACATGTTGGTGATATGCAACATCTATATAGCTAATACAAAAATATCATTTTTTCGCGTTTGCATGCGTTTGTTCATCGGGTTGTTTTGTCCAAGAAATTTTGCGGTGGTTTGCAACATCTATATACTGTATAACATTGTTGCAAATAGTATCCTTCTAACAATTCCAATCATGAAGTTTACCACTCGAGTCGGGGGACATGTGGTCTGCGACCTTTTATTTTCATTACCTTTACATAGAAAACTCAATGTAATGCATTACCATTACCATTACTTTGAAAAGTAATGCATTCTCATTACCATTACATTTGAGATGGACTTGTTGAGTAAATAAAATGATTTTTTTTATAAACTTTATTGGATATCAAAATAAAATGAAGCACATAACATAAACATATAACGAAAATGAACAAAAACAACATAATCACAAGCACTATCACACTATTCAGAGTCATTTAGATGTGGCTGTTGCACTTGACCATCATGAGGCGTTCGAATGTTGCGTCCTTCATTCTACATCTGTCAGGTCTGAACACTTTCCCAGCAACACTGAATAGACGTTCTACGGGTGCAGATGATGCTGGTATACAGAGGTGAGTTGCTGCTAGTAAGTTGAGACCGGGATAGTTGCTGGTGTGATTCTTCCAGAACAGAAGTTGGTCGGCAGTCATTGGCATGCATGGTTCCTTCAAGTAGTTGGTCAGCTCATCTGAGTCGGTCGGTCAGCATGGCAGTTTCCTCTTGCATGAAGTCAAACAGATCATCGTCAGTTTTCTGATTTTTCGCATTATTTTCCAAGACATCCAAGAGTCCTGCTTTAGCATTGTTGCAAAGTACTCGCTGGCTTTGCCTTGCAAGCACCAGCACAAACAATTAATACTTTCTTGCTCATCCCAATTTTCATAATTCTACATGTGGATAAATTTTAATTGAAATGGCTGCCAGCTTTGACTGCCATCATATTCCAAAGTTTTGGGAATTCTCGGTCTAGGATCCCTATTATTGTTATTTGCATCAAATTGGTCGTTTTCATTGAATCTGATATCTTGCGGGCCCATATGAGAGGCTGGGCCAGGCCGACCCCTTTCCTGATCCCACTGATTCTCATTATTTTCTGGGTGACGACGGCCCTCAAATTGGGCGTGTCTTTCGGGCGGACGGTCTTCAAAATCTGAATTGTCTTGATTGTCATATTCGTCGTGAACCCTATGCTGGGGGCGCATATTTGCAGGACCCTCCTCGGACAGAGACCGGTTGCGGCGAAACCTATCACGGGATCGTCATCATCAGATCTATCCCGAGCCCTATCTGGGTGGATTATTCCATTCTGAACAATCGGGCAACGCGAAATGAGTCAGAATGGATGACAAGACCACCCGAGAGAAACAACCAATCAAAACGCTCCTTTCTTAGAACTTCCTTCCGGGAGAAACTACCACGAAAATATAAAAATACGAAATACAAATAAAAATATGACAAAAAAGCTATTGAATAGCGACAACAGTGTTCCGGCCATTTCCGGTTTCTCAATCTGTGAATGAGGAAAACGTGTCTTTTTGCAGAGCTCAAAAGTGATATAAATTCAATAAATTATTGGATAAACTACTTACTTTTCTGTCTAAAATAGGTAAATGGACAATCGGAGTGTGCACCAAACAATTGTAATTGAGTTTCAGGTGAAATATTGTCAACTGTAAGTGAAATAAATTCTGTTTGACTTGTGTTGTGTGGCCACCATTTTGATATCGATAAATGACCCCATCGAACTTTGCTTTGATTTTGTAACAAGTTATACATTAAAATTTTAGAATACAAATAAATGACAATGCATAATAAATATTGGCATTAATGTTGGACAAGGTTGTATTCCATGTTATTATTTTTTTGAAGGTAATAATCGTCTGAAAAGGTAGCCTATTTTCGTGCATAAAAAAGTTGAAGGAATGGTCAGTAACTTCCAGTAACTCACGTGCCATATTATTGGTAATCCAATTGGCTATGGAATGCATATTTTTATTTTATTTTTGGCTAGCATTTTCATTGTGTTTTGACTTCGTAAATACCACTACCCTACAAGAATCAACATTATTTACATTGTGCGGCAATGGTATGGAGGGAATAGTATGAGAAGTTCTGCCCGCATGACTATGAATTAAGTTCTCTAGCCACAGTAGTATTCTTCAATGTGCATTAACTGCCCAAATTATCCATTTGATTGATTATAATGATCTGGCTCGCGCCTCTAGGGGAAGTTCTGCCCAAATTTTAATTTGATTGGGTCGGGTGGTGTTAAGGATCTGGCAAGCGCCTCCAGCGGAAGTTCTGCCCAAATTCTCGGGAAACGACAATGCTAGTACATATAGTAGGCCTACACCACGTGTTGGCGACAACAGAAGTCTGGTCAGACCTGTCACTGAGCAAACTTGTAGTTTTTGTAGCGATTTAAAGAGTATAACAAAAGTATTAAATAAAGCGTTGAACAAGCAATTTTTTTAACACACCGGGATGTGAACCAGACAATTGTAATTAAGTTTGAGGTGCAATTTTGTCAAAGATAATATATTGAAACAAATTTAGTTTAATTTAATAGTGTTTACATGGTGGCTGTCATTTTGACGAATGACCAAATAATTATTTAATTATGTATATAACCATTTAAATAATTAAAATGTTGGGGGAATAATAAGTAATAGTGCACAACGAACATTCATATTAATCATAGACATGGTCAAATTCCAAGCTTAATTTTTTTTGTATGTAATAATCAGCTGAATAGATAACCTATTTTCATGCATAAAAAAATGAACAAATATTCAATAACTTTCATGTCATGTAATTGGTACCGTAATCCAATTCGCTATGGAGTCATAACTTTATTTTTGTAGGCATTTTAATCGTGATATGACTTAGTTAATGCTGATGTCCTTCAAAAATCAATGCTGTTGACATTCTTCTCATATCCTTCTCAAAGACATTAACATTTGCCTCAAGAATTTGAAGAAAATAATTGATTGTTGTGTTGATAATATGAAATAAATTCATTAATAATATATTGTGAACAACATTTTAGGCTAGACAACTTCCTGTTTACATTGTTTGAGCCCGTTCATGTAAATCTGCGGGTCAAAGAAAGCCCAAGATTGAGGTACCGGTACTACTTGTATTCTATGATTTAGGTACAAGATACACATCAACTTTATTTAGGTTAACTGTACCATGTGATTTATAGTTACCAGGACCCCCCTCCACATATACCGATATCAACATCAACAATGTTGATTGTTCGGCAGGAGTAGTCCCTTTTTTATCGAAACAAATAACACATCTAACTCAAATGTTAGTCAATTTTCATTTATGAAAAGAAAGTATGTGGTATTTTCTTAAAACTATTCTAGCAAATACTCATTGATGAGTAGTGACCCATAAGGGAATGCTCAGATAATATTCAAGTTTAACAAATCAAACGATAGCTTGTAATTGTTGAACTTATTATAGAACACTTCCCTAAAATGTACTTTTATTTGTGTTATACTTGCATCTGTCGTCTGCTTATATTTTCCTGAAAACCCACCAAATGATTATAGACCATTCCAATGCACTTTTATAACTGAGTGGGAACTTCCATTCAGTACATGTAAAAATGGTTATGCGATAATAACTGGAGTCTATCATGTCCTTCTATACTACCGGAACTGTACAACTCAACTTCTCAAGATCACCTTATAATGTATTCATCCGACGCCAGTTTTATTTATTGTAGTCTGGATGCTTGGGGACATGAAGTTGCATTACAGGATAGTTTTGTATTCTGTAATAAAAATTAACCATTGGTCTTGCCCAAGATCTGTTACTTATATACCTGGCGATTGTCTTCGTTGTTGTCTCATGTCAATCAACCTCCGGGTTAAATTTAACCACATGTGCTGATGATTTATCAGGCATATACAAGTTTTCAACAAATCATTCTACATTTATTAGTGTTATTGCTGGAAACCAAATATATAACATACAATCTTCACATATCCTAACTGAAAAAAGACAATTGATCTTACAATTGTCCCTTAATACACCACCACGAACAACAGACTAATGTAGGAGAGATATAACTACAATGAATTAAGAGTGGAAAGCACATTAGCAGTGTCTACAGACATTATTTGGCAACTTCTGGGTGACATAATGAGTTGACAGAATTTTTTTTCCGAAGTCCGAATTAAAAAAAATTGGCAAAAAAACAATATTCATAGGAATTTTTGTTGTTGCTTTCTATATGATGGTAGATGTCTCTGGCTATGAAAAACATTGAAAATTTGATCACCACTTGATTTTTTTCATAAACTTGTGTTGTCGCTATATTGAAGAGAGTAAATTTTGTGAGGAACAAGAAGCAGATTACTATTTTTAAAAGTATAACACAAGAAATGAAGTCATAAAGTAGCATATGCTTGAAACAAATAGCTGAAAAGATGTACACACGGAACTAGAAGTGATAACGAGGTAATTTTATTACAATCCTCCCTACTAAAAAAAGAATAATATTTTTACTATTATTTATAGTTCATATAGTTTATGACTTTGGCACTTCTGATGGGTTGGAACACTCTCCCTTACGCAACCAGTTCTTCTTGGTTTGACACATGAGATGTCTATCCATAACAACAACCTCCTGATCCCACGAAACCGATTCTGCAGGGGTCTGTATGCGGAGGTGGGCAACACCCCCATGTCACAACGCGACATTCATCAGCTGCGTCCGCCTTAGCTTCCTCGCATTGTTGAATCGGCTCTTCCCCAAGAACCTGTCTAGAGAGAAACTCATCCCCAGGGTCAACAAAGTCTTCGTTGGACACATTGGCACAGGGCATAACTGTAACCATCACAATGTGGTCAGTGAACCGGTTCCAATGATATCCATATTTGTATGGTGTTATTGAGACAGACCGAAGATATTTTAGGCTGTTGAAGCTTTATTTGGGCGTTTTTGGCCATTTTGTTGGGTAAAGGGTTAATTAAGAGATTTATCCCACAGGGAGACTCACACAGATGGAAGCATGCACTGCAGAGTGTCGTCTGCTCCCATCTATATGGGGCACTATAAAGGGTTAACTTCCTGGTGTGGTGGGGTTCTGCTTCGTCACTACTTGGAGCATCTGAATACTCATCACAGTCACTGTTATCGTCCAGTGTTGCATTCAATATCCTGACAACGGCAGCAAGTCCTGCATATCTCTGGGCTCGGCCTCATTAATATTTGAATTAATCCCCATGGCCATGTCAGGAAAAAGGATGAGATAATAGTTTCCAGAAACAGAACTGAATTATAGTCTGAATATACAGAAATTATAAAAAAATAATTCTTTCCGTTTTCGGATTCATGGGGATTTTGTTATACTTATTTAGACATATTAATTGTTAAATCAAATTTATAGTAATTTGTTCTGTGTTAAACTTCAGATTGACGGAACTATAGTGCAGTAAGTGGAAAGAATTGTTGATTTAAGAAACACATACTGTATAATTGTCATATTGTCATATACACACTCGATGGAGTGGTAGTGGGCAGAGAGGGATCAAAAACAATGTTGTAAATTAATCCTTCAGAAAGAAGATTAGTAGAATATATATTATGTAACATATCAGCTGGCAGCGAGGCAATTTTTAGTCGAGTTTTTCAAAAACTCGACTTATGGTTTGGCGAGGGACGGTTGGCGGGCAACAATATCTCGGACGAGTTAGAAATCCAGGTTTGTCCAAATTTTTTTCGCGAAGTTATGGGCCTTAGTTTTTCTATTTTTTAGCAATTTTGTCACCGATAGCGCGATAACTCGATGAAATATTAACTGATTACAACAATATTTGGTGTATGAGTGTCTTGCAACAATATCTCGGACGAGTTCGAAAAACAGGTTTGTCCAAATGTTTTTCGCGGAGTTATGGGTCTTAGTTTGTCTATTTTTAGCAATGTTATCACCGTTAGCGCGACAAACTCAATGAAATATTAACCGATTTAAACAATATTTGGTATATGAGTCTCTTGCAACAATATCTCGGACGAGTTCAAAAACCTGGTTTGTCCGGAAAAAAAATCCGGAGTTATGGGTCTTAGTTTGTCTATTTTAATAACAATTTTATCACTGTTAGTGCGATAACTCAATGAATTATTAACAGATTCAATTGATATTTGGTATATAGGTCTATTGCAATAATATACCACCGTCCGACTTTTTTCCCCGAAGTTGTGCACCTTATTGGCAGAAGTTTGGTTGGACTGCCAAAAAACTCGACAAAAGCATCTTAGATGCGTACCCCTTGTTAAACATGATATTTCAAGGGGAGGGGGTGAGCAAATAAATTTGCTTGAAAGTTAGGAAATACGGACATTGTAGTAACAATTGCCAATAAACTTTGATCTTATTGAGCAGGTAGTCTTCTATTTTGATTTTATTTCAATCACTATTAAAGATGGTAAGAGATAACGTCGTGGATCCAGTGCCGGACATTCTTCAATGGCAGGAATGAAAATTGACACAACACGACGAAACAGAATACCTTGGTTCTGAATGTTGATGTAACCTTGTCCTAACTGAAAGGCTTGCAAGTCACTGGCTCTGCGGAATGAAGTGATGGCAAGTAGAATAACGGTCTTCCATGTGACCATCTTCACTGGAGCATCTGTTAATGGTTCGAATGGTTCTTTCTTCAGACATTCTAAAAGGAAAGGAAGATCCCAATTAGGACAAAGATGTTTTGCAGGGAGTCGTTTATTGAAAACCCCTTTTAGCATACGTACAATGTTAGGATGCTGCCCCATCGAAAAATTGTCCACTGGGGGAAACATAGCAGAGAGCATGGATCGATAACCACTAATGGCGGAATATGATGGGCCTTCATTAAATAAATGAGCAAGGAAATCGGCACATACTTTCAAAGATACTAGATTGAAATTAATTTGTTGACGACACCAGCACTGAAATAGTCTATTTGCAAATAATTACGCAACTTATTTTCCAATTTTTAAAACACCAACACCAGTGGTTGTGCATAATAGTTATTTTGCATGTCCGTTGTTATACAATGTGACATATTAACTATTAATGAACTAAATCGCATCATATGATTTGACTATGTTTAGTATAAATTAGTATACTTCAATATTCCTACCAGCAACTTTTGGAAATTAGGTCATCTCGTTGGCCTCATATCAGTGAAATGTCATACTGGCTACTGACTATTTTGGATAAATATTTTGTTGAAAAAAAAATAAAAAATTAATGTGCCACATATTGCTGCATAGTGCTGCAGATGATGTATATTTGTCGTAAAAAGGAACAGGCTGACTTGAGCCGAGGTCAAGGTAGCTACATTGCTACATGCTCTCTGTAGTTGTGGATTTAGCCAAATACAAATTGGAAAGCGAACTCAATTGTAATTAAACTATATAATATAAGTAGCTCTAATTTGCAAAGAAACGTGAGCGCGCGACATTCATGTAGTCGAGCATATAAATTTGTGTGTTTCTAGTTAAATTGGCTGATAGGACACTGAGGAAGTTTGAATACCCCTGTGTGGAACCCCACAAGGACACTGAGGAAATTTGAATACCCCTGTGTGGAACCCCACAAGGACACTGAGGAAGTTTGAATACCCCTGTGTGGAACCCCACAAGGACACTGAGGAAGTTTGAATACCCTTGTGTGGAACCCCACAAGGACACTGAGGAAGTTTGAATACCCCTGTGTGGAACCCCACAACTACTGGGATGTGTTCCATGCCAGCAATAAACTTCTGGAATGGATTATAAATGGATCTGTTGCACAATAATTTAATTGTTGGGACATGTTTGTTATCATGGGAAATAGCTGCAGATGGAAGCAATTTGTGTATTTGCTTATTGTACATAGGAAAGAGTGTCAATTTTAATAGCAACAAATGGGTCTTAATTGAAACCGGAAGAAAGGTTTTTTGTTGACCAATCGGTTTCGGTTTGGTTTTCATATGAAACTGAAATTGGTAAACCACACAGCACTACTATCTAGTAACATATATATAAGTACACTAGGGGAAAATATATCCTTGCACCAACTTATTAACCCTTTGAGTGCCAGGTCCGATTTTTGTATCAACCCATATACCCTGTGCCAATGCATTCTCTTATATATGCGAGTCGACCATAGGTCGCCTCGCATATATAAGAGAATGCATTGGCTTAACAATTTTTTTTTTTTTTTTTTTTACAATTTTTGACAATTTTAATATATTTTATTATATTCTTTAACAGACTTATTGTGTAGGTTTAGGGCCAATTAGATCGGCCCCTGGCCATCAAAGGGTTAAAAAAAAGACCAATGAATACACTATTAGTGCTGAAAATCACAAGCAAAAAGCACAAAACTGTCAATAAAAGTTATTCTTTATATACATTTCGCTTATGATTTTCAGCATTAATTTTCTTTACTATTTTGTCAACAGAACGATAACAAATTGTCCCATCATTCTTCCTGCTTATTTCTTGTATGCGTTTCACATCTTTTGAACGAGAAGTAATTTTATTGTCCAGATAATGTTTGAAATATTTCCTTATTTCTTCTTCCTCTTCTTTGCTAAACCTCTGTCTTGTGTGAGTTGGCTTACATACAGTAAAAGCCTTCAACTTGGTAGGTTGCTCTTCAGGTAGCAATAGACGATTTCCAGCAATTTTGCCAACCTGGTAGGGGTTACTGTACTTCAAATCAATGCTAAGCCATTATCGATGGCATATATCCCATCAAGCATGTTTTAATTTTGACAGAAATTTTAGGTGTAATCATTTAAATGTACTTTCGGTTCTTCGTACAATTTGTCATTGAGTTATGCCCCTTGGTTTGCACACATGAAACACTCAATTTTACCCATTTTTAGCTCAACTTACTTTTGTAAGTTTGAGCTATTGCCATGGTTTGGCGTCCGTCGTCCGTGTGTCCGTCAACAATTTCCTTTGGCGCGGGCTACAGGTCGTACCTTTGGTCTGATCTTTATGAAATTTGTCAAGAATGTTGACATTGACATGTAGATGGGAACGAGTCATTTTGGGGTCATTCGGCCAAAAAACATGGCCACTGGCAGCCATCTTGGATTTCAAGATTCAATCCATTGGCACGGGCTACAGGTCGTACTGTTCATCTGATCATCATGAAATTTGTCATTGGTGTTAATAATGACATGTAGATGGGAACGAGTGATTTTGGGGTCGTTCGGCCAAAAAACATGGCTGCCAGCAGCCATCTTGGATTTTACTCTTTGCATGACTAAATCCTTTGGCGTGGGCTACAGGTCGTTGCGTTGGTCGGAAGTTTATGAAATTTGTCATGGACGTTAACACTGACATGTGAAATTTGTCATGAATGTTGACATTGAATTTGTCATGAATGTTGACATTGACATGTAGATGGGAATGAGTCATTGTGGGGTCATTCGACATTCGGCCAAAAAACATGGCCGCTGGCGGCCATCTTAGATTTCAAAATTCAATCCATTGGCGTGGGCTACAGGTCGTACTGTTCGTCTGATCATCATGAAATCTGTCATGGATGTTAATATTGACATATAGATGGGAACGAGTGATTTTGGGGTCGTTCGGCCGAAAAACATGGCCGCCAGCAGCCATCTTTGATGTTACTCTTTGCATGACTAAATCCTTTGGCGCGGGCTACAGGTCGTAGCTTTGACCGGAACATCATGAAATTTGTCATGGATGTTAATATTGACATGTAGATGGGAAACAAGTCATTTTGGGGTCGTTCGGCCAAAAAACATGGCCACCAGCAGCCATCTTGGATTTTACTCTTTGCATGACTAAATCCTTTGGTGCGGGCTACAGGTCATTGCGTTGGTCTGAAGTTTATGAATTTTGTCATGTATGTTAACACTGACATGTAGATGGGAACAAGTGATTTTGGAGTCGTTCGGCCAAAAAACATGGCCACCAGCAGCCATCTTGGATTTTACTCTTTGCATGACTAAATCCTTTGGCGCGGGCTACAGGTTGTACCTTTGGTCAGATGGTCATGAAATTTGTCATGGATGATAACAATGACCTATAGATGGGAACGAGTCGTTTTGGGGTCATTCGGGGCCAAAAAACATGGCCGCTGGTGGCCATCTTAGATTTCAAAATTCAATCCATTGGCATGGGCTACAGGTCGTACTGTTCGTCTGATCATCATGAAATTTGTCATTGATGTTAATAATGACATATAGATGGGAACGAGTGATTTTGGGGTCGTTCCGCCGAAAAACATGGCCGCCAGCAGCTATCTTGGATTTTACTCTTTGCATGACTAAATCCTTTGGTGCGGGCTACAGGTCGTAGCTTTGGTCAGATGGTCATGAAATGTGTCATGGATGATAACAATGACATGTAGATGGGAACGAGTTGTTTTGGGGTCATTCGGTCAAAAAACATGGCCACCAGCAGCCATCTTGGATTTTACTATTTGCATGACTAAATCCTTTCGCGCGGGCTACAGATCATACCTATGGTCTGATCTTTATTAAATTTGTCATGAAAGTTGACATTGACATGTAGATGGGAACGAGTAATTTTGGGGTCATTCGGCAAAAAAACATGGCTGCCAGCGGCCATCTTGGATTTCAAAATTCAATCCATTGGCGCGGTCTACAGGTCGTACTGTTCGTCTGATCATCATGAAATTTGTAGTTTTGTAAAATAAATAAACCTTCAAACCAGTAATAACACATTTAACGCAGGCTACACTGGCTGTTATGCCCCCCCAGATACTTATATTTCTATGTTTCAGACCCCCTACAACCCGTGAAATCGTGTACTGCTACCTCAATGGCATCTTCCATATCATCTTCCTGAACATCCTCTGCTTCATATGAATTATCTCTAGATAGAGCATCATCTTTTTCACTAGTATTATCCACACTGCAAAAGAAAATAGAATTTCTAACAGTCATCCAATTGCTCCAAAAATGGGCTGGCCTAGATCCTAATATACTTGAATGTATATGGAACATCACTGGAATTTCATGGTTGATCAACTGAATCCGAATTTCATGGTCATTGAATTTTCCTATCCAGTCTCCACTGTTCATCCCATTCAAAATCGGCGAGCTCGCCGGTTTCCGTGTCAAGACACCATTTCACTTCGAATTGAAATTTGGATGTATTGTAAACAGTACTATTGCCTTCACATAATAATGACCAAGAATGATTACGGTATTCCAATTTTATAGTTTTATGATGTGCACACACTGTCATAATAATCATATTCCATATAATTATATTCCTCAAAGTTCCCTCAAGTTCAACAGATCCACTAATTGTGTGTTTCAATTTTGAAAATTACACCGCGCAAGTTTCGCCGGTTTGAAAAAGCGGCTTGCAGAAAGAAACGGATCGTTGAGGTTGTTTTATGGGTATTTTGCTTCATCAGGATTATTTCTACACAAAGTATATATAAACATTGGCATTATATTAATAAATGATATATCTAAAACATCGCACATTTTGTATGACTCAATCCCATATTCCAGTTCCCGTTCCCGTTTTTCACTTTTCAAATTCATTACTTTCGATTTCAAAGGGCACATCCCCCCACGATATTTTAGCATATTTGATTTGTTTTCATGATTATACCGTAAACCCAGGATCGCGACAATAAAGCTATTCGATAAAAGAACTGATAAAGCCACATGGGGTATTGAACCTTTTAAAAACATTATTTTGAATTTTGTTGTCCATAAATTGCATAATCCATCGCTTGTTAGATCGGAATTAAAAAAAAATAATCAGCCCCCGAAATTAGGAAAAATGTCCCCACAGCAAATTTAATCAAGTTCTAATAATAATAATAGATATCACATGTTACCAAGGTGTTTCACACAGCATTGCTTTATTTTGCTGTGGATTATGTTGAAATTAATGATGCAAATTATCAAACACAAACTTTAAACAAATATATGGTGAAAACAAATTGAAATATTCCAAGTTTAAACGCACATGTGGCGAACAAAGATTCCAATGCACTAACTGCGAACTTGAAACTAATATAAAATTTACTGTGAACTTATCGCGAATGGTTTGCCTCGAATCTAAATTTTCTGCAAAGTTGCAGCAAACATTAACAAAATTTACTGCAAAGTTGCAGCAAACAAAAAGTTTGCGGCAAAGATCTGCGAACAAGTATTCATAGTACTAGTAATAGTTTTGATGCCCATGAAAAACGAAGATTCCCTGGCACTAAACCTACAAAAATAAGAGTTAATGATTTCAGAAGTATCAACCAACTGTTCGAGTCCTGCATCAGAAATTGCTGCTTGTCTGCAGACCAGATGATTGAAAGCTGCTGTTCTTCCCAAATGTTTTAATGCCTTTGTTGAAATGGCAAACACATCTCTGATATGTTGTGTGACGTTGTCAACATTCACACTGTCCTCTTATAAGACTTTGTGTCTACACTTCTTACTTCTGAGGAGTTGAATCACAAAAGTCAAGTAGAGGTTAGACAATGTCACTTTATGTATTTGAATATGGATGTTGTCAACACGTCACGGCAATTGGCAGTAGAAACAAAAGCACTAGTACTCAACAATAGTTATAATATTGAACTTGTCTGATCGACGGTTCAAACAGGAATCACTGGGCAGGAGAGTGTCCACATATATAAGTCATTCCAAGAATGACTCACAGAAATACTAACATGTGGCTAATGCCTTAATAATTCGTTATCAGGTTCGGATTTCCAGTTGGATCAACAATAAATGGTCTAACATCGGATCATAAAGATAAATACAGAAGAGATTCATGCGCCGGACATGTTTGTTCAGATAATACTTTTAATCACATGTTCCCGACGTGCTAATTGCAAATGTGAATCTTGAATACAGAACTAATCAATTTACGATATCCGAGCACATCTGGCTGCATGAATCTCCGGCCAGACCGAGTCAGGCCTGGTGATAGTGTTAACACAACACCTCCAATATCTTGGCTGTCGTGCTCGTCGTTATGCTTGATATCGACTCTGCTGTTAAAGTCCTGGTAACTGTGGATGCCAGCGGCAGTATGCTCGATACCGACCCTGCTGTCAAAGTCCTGGCAACAGTGGATGTCTGTGGCAGGTTGTCATTCTCACTTGTGCAAACAATGCCTTCGATAATAACCAGCATGTTTGTCGTCAAAGAGTCGATGTCTGAGCAAGATATTGCACTGTCATAAATGTTTATGTTCCATAGCTCGGTCAACAAGCGTGGATCCAAATTCAGATGTTCAGCGTTCACGATATCCATAGAGCGACAATACAGCGGTCTGTCGGTTGCAACCACGGCCACATTAACACACCTAACATTATGGCCTTCATCGATACAATCCTCAAGTATGTACGAGTCAGGCCGGGTGATAGTGTTATACTCTTGCATTTCTTTCATCAGTGTGGCTAGTCTATGCTGCAAATACAGTAATGCCCTAAGTAATCGACCTCTTAAGTCTTAACCAAAGCAGAATTATGGGTAACTTGTCAGGATTTAGACGGAAATATGGCTTGTTGCCATTCATCAGAAAGCTCTTGGGGACAACTTTCCGATGAATGGCAACAAGCCATATTTCCGACTAAATCCTGAAAAGTTACCCATAATTCTGCTTTGGTTAAGAGGTCGATTACTTAGGGCATTACTGTAAGCCATTATGGAAACTCCCATATGAGCTGCAGCCCGCCCGACCTCCATAGGCTGCTTTGTCTATAAATTTATATTGTATGGCAACAAGTCTTTTGCCGCCTTTTGCTGTCTTTCTGTGTTGTTTTATTAACCCTTTACCCAACAGAACGGTCCTGTGCCAATGCATTCTCTTATATATGCGAGTCGACCATAGGTCGCCTCGCATATATAAGAGAATGCATTGGCTTAACACATTAAAAATTGTAAAAAAATTTAGGCCAATGCATTCTCTTATATATGCGAGGCGACCTATGGTCGACTCGCATATATAAGAGAATGCATTGGCACAGGGCATAACTGTAACCATCACAATGTGGTCAATGAGCCCGTTCCAATGATATCCATATTTGTATGGTTTTATTGAGACAGACCCAAGATAATTTAGGCTGTTGCAGCATTATTTGGCCGGTTTGTTGGTAACAACAATATTCAACAAAACTGTCCAATGTTGAAATTTTTATAAATTCATTAGAGCTATCCTCCAATAGCTATCAATGAGGAAAGTTTGGAAGATTTTCTGTCATTTTACCTGGCTGAGTAGCATGTGTCCCAGAAACACGTCAAATGGAGGTTCTTAGACAAAATTGCGGATGAAGATGGATAAGTCTAAAATCAAGTGGTAATTAATACGGTCAAATTTGAAAGTGGCTGCATCCGACTAGTAAGCCGAGTATCCATTACTTTCCCGCACGTGATTGTTAGGGTTATCTCATTATCAGGGGACACACCATGTTCATCCAGAATACACATTTCCCCTCCCCACATGCCTTTAAAAGTGGACTTTTGCGCACGTTTTCATCAGGATTATCTCATTATTAGGGGTCAAATTAGTCAATGGTTACACTATGTCATACATGTAGCAAATTGCAGCAATCGTGTGGTACTATGCATACTGTTAATTTACTGTGTACTGTATGTTGGGAGGTCAACTCGTACCCTGACCAACTCGTACCCTGTTATAAAATGCCCGTTATTTTGACTTATTTAAATAATTAAAGTGATAGAAAAAAAATTGAAAGTGGAAAATGTCTTAGTCTAGTTGCCGGATCATAGTTTTCCTTTTATTTAGTTAACCCTTTACCCAACAGAAGGGCCCTGTGCCAATGCATTCTCTTATATATGCGAGTCGACCATAGGTCGCCTCGCATATATAAGAGAATGCATTGGCCTAACACATTAAAAATTATAAAATTGTTAAAGAATGTAGGAAAAAATGGTAAAAAGTGTTAAAAAATAGATTTTTTTTAGGCCAATGCATTCTCTTATATATGCGAGGCGACCTATGGTCGACTCGCATATATAAGAGAATGCATTTGCACAGGGCTAACTGTAACTATCACAATGTGGTCAAGGAGCCGGTTCCAATGATATCCATATTTGTATGGTTCTATTGAGACAGACCGAAGATATTTTAGGCTGTTGAAGCTTTATTTGGCCGGTTTTGGTCGTTTTGTTGGGTAAAGGGTTAAAATACCATCATTGAATCAGAAAAACAGCAGGGTACGAGTTGGTCAGGGTACGAGTGATATTGACTTATTTGATGTTGACATCGTGATATCACAAATTGGAATCAAAGAAAATTATTTCTGCTACGTACTAATGTAACATGTCGATGTTACAGTTTCTTGACATCAGAGTAAATGTCCCTCCGTAGTTCAAAACGAACCCAACATGGTTCCACGCTATGTAGGACGTAGCTGGGTTCTTAATTGATATCAATGTTTTTAATATAAGCCCATTCAAGGACGCACAATAGGACATAATGCCCCCCCCCCCCCATTTTTTCCCATATTTTAATTTTTTTTTGGAAATTCGGAGGTCAAAAATCTAAATTTGGTATAGTTGATTGGAAAATTTAGCCCCAAGGGGAGGGGGGTGTGCAATTGAATTTTCTGAAGTGCACCTTCCCCCATTTCTGAGCTCTTCGAAATGTCCCTGAGCCAATTACATGGATATACACTTACCACTTTGCTATTGTATGAACCTCGTCCACGATGATACAAAGTACTCAGCCACGGTAGACATCTAGCAGTACATCTCGCCATTTATCTTTTCCCACTAGTAGTTCTTGTCTGCCGAGAACAACATCAAACTTGCCTGTTGCAATATTTTTGTCCTTTTATTTTTCCATTCGGGTAACTTGGTCTCCCATCAGGCTCCTTTGCGGTGCGACAACAATGATGAATTTTATGTCGGTCAAATCAGGGTAAAGTTCATATGTATCATGTCTGTCACAATCAATACTGGTACTTGTTTCACTTAATATGCACTTTCTAACTAATGGTGCAATTTGGTGTGGAAGACTTTTCCCAAAGCCAGCGGGAAGTATACACAAAGCATCCGATTTTTTTATAAATAACGCACACAGAATTTGAAATTGCTCCGTTTTCAGATTAGATATGTCTCCCCCTTGGAGTACTTTTGACACACAATTGAACCAAAAAGCCTCAGCATCGTCCGCGATTGGAATGTTTCCGATTGGGGCGCTAAACGCTGTATCAGTTCTAAATAACATCGAAATTCAGATATCTGTGTCCATAAGAATTATATATAGTCTAATGCGATTTATAGAAATACTTCCCTCATTGTTCGTAGTAGTTGCAATAGAACACACTTTAATCGATTATTCTCAAATATTTTCTGCTTTGTTTCTGGTGAAAACAATATAAAGCGGAAGAGATTCCTGTTTGAACTGATCATGCGCGAAGTAATTATTTTATCAATTATCCAGGCCCATAAGCTAAAATTAAATGTTCCACGTGTTTATTTGATTTTTAAAGATGCCAGCCAATCAGGTGGCAGAATTTCCCAGGGCTTCCCCGGGATGTGCAAACGGAAAAGAGGGGTTCTTTCGTTCGACATACGAGCGCAACTAGCAATTGTACTTCAAAATTCGTTTATGACAAGAAGATGGGCTTTTAAAGACGAGTGTATGATTGTGTCAGCAATTAACAAAACAATGTTACAAGGTTTGCTTTTATTCAATATAAAAACAACCAGAAATCTTAAATCCTCTTTCCAGTGGCCATGTGTATGGGTGTTGTATTTGGGTTTTTCTTCCCCGTATACTTCCCTGGCCAATCCAGTAGAAATAAGAGCACAACAGATATAGGGGTGTCGGTTCAAGCCTTGGTCAAGGACTATCCAGTGTTCCCGGGATTTGGGTATAAATCAGAACGAGCTCACCTCATTTTTAGCTCAACTTTACTTTGTAAAGTTTGAGCTATTGCCATGGCTTGGTATCCGTCGTGTGTGTGCGTGATTCGTCAACAATTTCCTTTAGCACGGGCTACAGTTCGTACCTTTGGTCCGATTATTATGAAATTTGTCATGGATGTTGACATTGACATGTAGATGGGAACGAGTCATTTTGGGGTCATTCGGAAGAAAAACATGGCCGCCAGTGGCCATCTTGGATTTCAAAATTCAATCCATTAGCACGGGCTACAGGTCGTACTGTTCATCTGATCATCAAGACATTTGTCGTGGGTGTTAATATTCACTTGTAGATGGGAACGAGTAATTTTGGGGTCATTCGGCCAAAAAACATGGCCGCTGGCAGCCATCTTAGATCTTACTCTTTGTATGACTAAATCCTTTAGCACGGGCTACAGGTCGTACCTTTAGTCTGATCATCATAAAATTTGTCATGGCTGTTGAAATTGACATGTAGATGGGAACGAATCATTTTGGGGTTATTCGGCATTAAAAAACATGGCTGCCAGCGGCCATTTTGGATTCTACTCTTTGCATGACTAAAGCTATCAAATGTTTTTGAATTGTTGGAAAACATAGCCGCCAGCAACCATCTTAGATTTTACTTTTATATACATGTATATATATATCTTTTCATGTTGATAAACTAGTATTAGACATTCAACTTTCCACATTCCTAATCACTCCATCGACAGTAACACATTAAATTATTCCCTTTCCAAGTTGAGCTACAGTGTCATTGACACTTTCATTCTGTATATTCTCTGCAACTATCATGGCATAGGTATGATGTATATTCTGGTAGTAGTTATGATACAGGTGAATAGTAACTCCTACAGTCCTCCTAGGTGTGACAACTGAGTTTGTACTGAGTGACATTTTTCCTGTACCACGGCCAGATTGATCATTATAAAGACTAGTCTATCATAGATGGATAGTGAATGCTCTGAAACATTAAATGGTTATGTACAAACAATTGTCATAATATAGCTCATAGCATATCACGCAAATCGCAAATTCACTTAGATCTGCTAAATGTATTTTGTGACATTATTTGAGGAGCATCTGATTTTATATGAGTGAGTCACTAAGATCCCCATACTCACAATACAATGGTTAATGTTTTAAGTCAGTCACAAATTCACAAATTGGGTTGAAATTGTGTCTAAATCCATGTCATATATGACATACCTTAAAAACTCTTGTACAGCTCTGTGGTACAATAATTGGAAATCCAACAGTGGCCATGGTTGACAGTCAGAGATATTTGTTTATTAATATATCACTAGCCCATCTTAATGTGGGAGTCACTGATTAACTTTGAATACCATGTTGTATTCTGTATAATATATCATGCTTTCCGCTAGATTAAGTTACTGGGGGTCGTTCGGCAATTTGGGGAAAACTTCAAAACATTATGGTCAGTTACACATCTCCGAGATATCGTCGGCCGAATTATCTGCAAGCACCCCAAATGTCTTATTTCTTGAGGTGTTGTTTACTAGCTTAATGTGGGTTGTTAGTATGCCAATTTAAAACTCACAAAAAAAACTTTCAGGATTAAACATATGTCAAAATGTGTTAAATAAGCAAGTTCACTTTTGATTTTCGTTTGTATAACCACATGACCCTATGGATATAGAGTTGTCCAAATTCGATGGAACAGGCATTCGTGGTCAGTGAAGATTGTGAAGTTATTTATGTATTTGATGACGAATTTTGGCCCTGGCTTTTTCTTATAACATCCTCCCTTGTGGCTCATATTTGTAACTTGAACTGAATGATTTATGCGACAACCACCAGTTTAAAATATCAAACACGAGCAGAATGCTACATCCAAAGTAATTTAGTAGAGACATACAACATTGTTCTGATCTATTTAACCTCCCAGCTCCCCAATACAGAAACTTTACTGATATGTTCCCCATTTCCCCACAAGTTCATTTACCTGAACTTATCACACCGTGGCTGTACGATGCCACTGGCCAGGTACAGTAATGCCCTAATTAATCGACTCCTTTAACCACAGCAGAATTATGGGAGAATTATTATCTCGCCGAGAGCTTTCCGATTAATGGCATCAAGCCATATTTCCGACTAAATCCTGAAAAGTTACCCATGATTCTGCTGTGATTAGGCAGTCGATTAATTAGGGCATTGCTGTATATGGACGTCCTTTTTATATAGAAGGTGAGAAAAACCTACCTCTTACCATCTATACACCAGTCCGTTCCAGCGTTGCACCTGACATCGCATATAAGAGTTACCATTAGTGATATTCACACATCATTGAGAGTTAGATTTGATGAAGTGTTGATGGCGACGTTTCGACTAATTTGATATAGTTTGTTTTATCAAGTGATTAATTCGGTAAAGTCTCATCAGAGTGTGAACCGATTTTTTGAAAACCAAAAGTATGAGCCAAGTCGAGCTCGGATCATTTTAGATAATTGGAGTTTATCTGGAAAAGAATTGGTGTATTAGTCGTTACATATAGATACATTTAGGGTTCGGTTCAGGTACAGGAGTGGGTTTATAGACATGTCGTTAGGTTGTTGTGGATATCTATGACCTATTTGGGACGAAATCGATACACTTGTTTATATATTTTGGGGAAAATTGTTTATTTATTTATTTGGCAGACATTTTCCATATATTTCAGTTTACTTGGATGTGAGTATACACACGCTGACGGGGCGGGATGGGTAATACGACGTGTTATAAATAAATAGTGGCGCGCATTTGTATTTCTGTTTGGGGGGGGGGGGTGTTCATATGAACATTGGTGGTGCGAGTGGGATTATTAGTAAGAACATATATGTATACACAATGGGGTTAGGATTGTTTGGTGGGAACGGGTTTACATCCAATCATGCAGTTAAAATGGGAGGGGTTTATATTGCATGTTTGGTCTCTATAATGATATTATAGCTGAACACGCAATATTCGTATGGGGCGAATGGGATTGTAAATATGAACATATATGTTTACACAGTGGGGGGGGGGGGGGGTTGTTTATATGTAAGTTGGTGGGGCGAGTTGGATTGTTAATAGGAACATAAATAAATAGTGGCGCGCATTTGTATTTCTGTTTGGGGGGGGGGGGGGGGGTGTTCATATGAACATTGGTGGTGCGAGTGGGATTATTAGTAAGAACATATATGTATACACAATGGGGTTAGGATTGTTTGGTGGGAACGGGTTTACATCCAATCATGCAGTTAAAATGGGAGGGGGTGATATTGCGTGTATGTTCCCTATATTGATATTATAGCTGAACACATAATATTCGTATGGGGCGACTGGGATTATTAGTTTGGACATATATGTTTACATAATGGGGGGGGGGGGTGTCAGTATGTACATTGGTGGGGCGAGTCGGAATATTAGTAGGGACATATATGTATACACAATGGGGGGGGGTGTCAGTATGTACATGTACATTGGTGGGGCGAGTCGGAATATTAGTAGGGACATATATGTATACACAATGGGGTTAGGATTGTTGGTGGGAGCGGGTTTACATCCGGTTATGCATTTAAATTGGGTGGGGGTGATATTGCGTGTCTGGTCTCTATAATGATATTATTGCTGAACACACAATATTGGGGGGGGGGGGTATTTTGACTCTAATGATGTTATCTACGGGTACCCAGCTAGTTGGTTTCGAATTCCATGCATCATCAAATGTTTACATTTGCGATTTGCGTCTGAGAATATAACTGCTAGTTAGCGCATCTGGGAATAATTATAGCTGACCTCTGCAAAATTGATGTTATGTCTTGTCGGGTTATATCATAAGGTGATATCGGATATCACTAGTTGGTGCGAATTTGGCAATTATATGAGTTAAGGTATTTGATTCGGTTTGAACAGTAACCTTAGGCGGGATATTGAAAGGAACCCATATGATGTGGTTATGGGTGGTTTGGCACCTTCATCGTTTGATGGTTGGTATTGTAAAATCGGATATCTTGGGGTAACTATACTATGTGGCGGCGATGTATTATTCTTGTACTATATTTTATTTTACTTATACATTCTTTAATATATTGCCTTATATTCATCTATTATTACCATCGTTTTTTGGATAAGATTTCACCAATTTTGCATCCACGTTTGAAGTACATGACAGGGGGAGTGTGGAATAGCTGTTGCATTGGGCGGAAATTATTAAGAATAGGCCAATTCCTTCTCAGAATGTTTTGGATTTTGTTTGCGGATCCATGGAATCGGGTACACATTGATATGGGATTGGTTTTGACATCCTTTGTTGATCGAATTAACTTGTTGGGCCTATCCTGGCAGGCAAGAATTTCGTTATGCGAGTACCCTCGCTTTTTGAGTTTGGCTTTGAATTTGTTACATCGATTTATGTATTCCGATTCAGTGGAGCAGTTACGAAAGTAACGTGTACTTTCGCCGGTGATGAAGGATCCAAAATTGGTTCGGGGGTGGCATGATTTTCTATTAGTCGAGTTTTTTTTCCAAAACTCGACTTATAGTTTGATGAGGGACGGCGGGCGGGCGGCGTGTTTTGCTTATAACTCAACCGTTTATTGACGGATTAAAAATATTTGGTGTGTGAGTACATATCCATGCACGTAAGTTGCAGACAAAAAATCGGGTTCGTCCGCACATTTATTACAGAGTTATGGCCCTTTGCCATTTTTCACTGATTTTAGGCTCGTTAGCGCAACAACTTCAACAAACGTTATCTGATTCGATTGAACTTTGGGATATAGGTGTCTCCCAAGAATATCTCGGACGAGTTCGAAAACCGGCCTGGTCCGATAAAATTTGATAGAGTTATGGCCCTTAATTAGTCATTTTTCAAAAATTTTCAGCTCGTTGGCACGATAACTTCAACAAACGTTATCTGATTCGATTGAAATTTGGGATATAGGTGTCTCCCAAGAATATCTTGGACGAGTTCGAAAACCGGCCTGGTCCGATAAAATTTGATAGAGTTATGGCCCTGATTTTACCTATTAATTAGTCGACCGATACTGATGCACACCAATTGGCGGTAGCCACCGGCGGTAAGCCACCGAAAACGAGACACAGCATCTCTGATGCCACCTCTTGTTTAGATATTGGAATGATTCTGTGGGTTTTATGTGGCATTTAGTGTCCAGAATTCCATTCTGTTGGAAGTTCGGACCTTTATATATATTGAGGTCAAGGAAGGTGGCACATTCCATTGATATATCGAATGTAAACTTAAAGGGGTACTGTACGCCAAATGTTGTTGTTGGTTTCTATAGTCTCCGAGTCGGAGAATAAGGTAACAATTATTTGAAAGTCTGTTGAGTACGAAGTAGTGTTACGGATGACAAATTTACCGGAATGCAAAAATACAAATTGTCGTTGTCGAGTAATTTTTGTACAGTTTTCAACCATATGAATCAAATAAAAGTTATATTATAGGCATACCAGTCCCATATAATCATTTAAGTTATTGTATCGTCGCTAGTCAGTGAGTGGCTTGAGTGTTCTCCCCGTATCATCATAATATTTTAAGCGATCGTGTGTGCGATCGGTTTAACAATCCAGTATCCCTCAATTACTTTGTTTGATTACGGAAATTCGTAATTTAATTGACGCCATTTTATGGCTCCAGTCATAAATTCAATTTATATCAAATTATTAACTTTTAAATTATTAAATTTTAAGATAGCCTATTAACCTGAGTGTTTACAGAATACATCTTCGACTCAAATTACTTATGTTTCTATATATTATCGATATTAGATCGTTGTTGTCACCGGAAATTTAATGAAAATGGCGTACAGTACCCCTTTAAGGAGGTCATGGGCGTTATTTGCAATTTCGAAGAGTTGGTTAATTTCTTAAATATCACCTGAAAATAAGATAAGGCCGTCGTCGCGGAAGTGCTTATGGAGTAATATTTTGTTTTTATGTTCAAATTTGTCGAGAAGCTGGAGGATATGCTTGTGTATGGCAATGTCGCAAATTCCCGGGGATGGGATGGCTCCCATTGAGGCTCCAATTATTTGTCGGTAGCAGTGGCCATTGAATGTGAATTCATTCTTTCCCAGGATGATTCTTGCCATTTCAACTAATTTTTCAGTAGGGGGTCTTGTGATATCATATGTAATCGATGAGTTTGCTTCCAGGGCTTCATGTAGAGCATTCAGGATTTCATCAAATTTGAGATTTGTATACAGGGAAGTGATGTCATAGCAAACTAGGAGCGTGGTCTCTGGTATTGGCATTTCTTTTAGGATATTGAGAATTTCTATAGTATCTTTGAGGTGGTTATCCTGTTGTTTGGTGATAGGGAGTAGAAAATAGTCTAAGAATCGTCCGATTTTCGCTGTCGGCCTTGAACATTGTGAGATTATTGGTCTCCCGGGTGGGATGATTTTAATTTCACTTCCTTTGAATGCAGGGTCGATGGTCACTAGTAGGGGACCAATTTTGTGTATTTTTGGAAGAAAGTAGATGTGGGGTATTTTTATCTCATCTCCTCTGTTAAAAAGGAAGTCGTAGGTGCATTTGTGTAATGAGAGATATAATGCGACAAACGAGAGATGTTGAAAATAGTGAGAAAGAAGTTAAATACGAAGAAAATAGAGAGAATGACCCGGGAGACTTCATGAGAGAGTGGCAATAAACTGGGTTGACGTGTTTATTTATTAGAAATAGAGGGTGCACGGTCATCGTCGTTATGATATACTCATGGATGGATGCTTCAATCTCTATGCAGGAAACATTGGAATAGTGGGACGTATAGCGTCAAGAATCAATAGATGTAAACAGTATACAAGTATGGAGTGAATGTGCCGATTATTTGTTTATATACCACTGCAATACGCATAATATTCACAAGATTGGTATATAAACAAATAACCGACACATTCACTCGATACTTAATTGTATACTTTTTACATCTATTCATATGTGACTCTATATGTCGAACTATTCCAATGTTATACAGAATCCAAAATATACACAATACTGATGGGATCTTAGAATAAATTAATAGCACACGGTGTCTTAAAGATGGATTATCTCTTTAAATAACAAATTTTAAATAATTGCGTGGGTATAAAATAATAGATATGAACTGAAGACCTATGTCCGGAAAAGCTTCTATCAATTAATATTGATTTTATTTTGAATATTAAATCGGGCCCGTTTATGTTACTATTTTTAGAACCGACCATTCGGATGAGACCGTATTGCGATATATAGCACTGGGGTGTTCCTACGGCTACGCAACGAATGTCAAATGTCACAGATTGGTTGTTTGTATTGTTTTGTTCCACAGATATAAGCGATAATGAGTATAATTAACGTTTATTTGTGACAAAATTGCACAATATCATTTCTGATCTGTTAACAGTAACCACCATTGTTCGTTAGCTGAACAAACACACCTTTTTAGACCAGAAAATATTCGAAATAAAATTAATATTAATCGATAGAAGCATTTCCAGACAGGAGTCTTCGATTCAAATCTAATATTTTATACCCCGGTAACTATATAATACATGTTTACAAAGAGATAATCCACCTTTATATATATTGAGTAAGGGTAAATTGATTGTTTATGCCTGTACTTGATTGTATACTCTCGGGTATCGCTGATGACACATCGGCTTTCAGTTTGAATGTAAAAAAGTCGATACCAGTTCAAACAAGCTTTAATATTCTTTGTATTGATATGTTGGTAAAATCAAATAACATAGCCGAGTAATCATGCCACCAGTTCTGGGCGTAAATCACCTTATAAAAATGATATTGGGACGGTCGCTGACGTAAACAGCATAACATTTATCCGCATATCCCAGGTGTTTAGGGTGGATACACACGTGCAAGCAATTTCTGCATATAAAAACATGTATGTTACATGGCCATGCCAGTGAGTGACAACATTAATCACCTGCGCGCGAGTTGTTCATTGTTAACAGGCCATACAAGTGAGTAGTGATGAGCGAAGTCAAACCGTCTGATATCAGGACATTTAAGGCCAGTCCAAAAGATGTCTTCTGTTGCGGATGCGGAAATTAGTCAAGTATGTGTGATATCTGGCATTTTATTAATGCATGAACACCAGATGCGACACGTCTGGCAAATATATACAGACTTGATATAGAACATTTTCGACCATGATGCTTGTTTGGCGTGGGCTGTCGAAAGCTTAATTCGAAGTATCAGTCGGAATAATCTGGACAATAAGAGGGTGCAACATTATATGTTTTACTTAAACAGTTCAGAGTTATGTACCCCGCCTGGTAGATTTCGGGATCATATATAGCCTAAAGGCGTCATTTGGGGTAAAGTTTCGAATATAGGTTCAAAGTGCATTCATCAATGTACAGATATTTTGAGTAATAAGATTTTCAGGGTGACATTGGAACCTTTTCCAACTGTCATCATACAGTTTTCCCTTCACCCATTGTATATCAATCATTGGGCCACATAGAGTATCTGCCAGCATCATTTTCTGTGTTTTATTGGCAGGAACGTCTTGCAGCTGAAAATAATTATAGAATTGCGGAATTATATGCATATGTGCAGATAATTTCAGCCATGATAGACGTGATAGGATGATTAATTCCAATGATCAGTCAAGTGTTCACACATACGGGTTTATCATACATATCCTACATACATTATTAGGCAAGAGATTAATTTTACATGCTTGTGGTTACTTAAAATTACATAAAAGCCACGTGCTATCTTTGCTTCGGTAATGGGGTTGGCTTAGATGATTCATATTAAATTATGACAAAGAATAAATCGATATACATATATTATAGAACAAGTAAAGGGGACAGTACTCTTATGTCGTGTATTTGATGGATATGTTTAGTATGAGATAATAGCGAGAAGTTGAACATATAAAGTGAGTACGAATGGAATAGAAATCGCTCTCGGATAGACATGTTAGCAGATCAAAAGGATGCCAACTTACTATGTATTGAGTGCGATGGGAGTACTAATAGGTGAGAGTATTGTTGACGGATGGCAGCAAAATCTCAAGAAAATTCTGTCATCCAGATATTCTCGAACAATTTTCAGGCAAGTGTATCACACTATTTGCATAATTGTCATAGAAATGGAATAATTTAAATTATCTACTATATAGTTTGGGGCTTCTGTCCCACTGTTCGTTAGCAATGGTCGGGGAAACTGCCGGACGGATTTCGACGAAATTTGAAACCTAGGGCTACTTTTATCCGGGGAGTGTGTGTGTGGTGTGAACAGTTAACATCGTGACACCAAGTTGACCTTGAAATTCAAAATGGTCAATTAAAGGTCAAATCCCGCATTTCGACAAATACAAGCAGAGGGGAAAAAACAGCCCGGACGATATCGGGTCAACTTGCTAGTATTATATATACAGAACGATGCACAGTAAATGCCAATTAATTTTATAATGAAAATTAATTTGCGACTCCAGTCATACATTTATTTTCATTATAATTACCATGTTGTTTGGATGGTTCACAGAGAACATGAGTGTGTTTGGCACTAATCAGTGGCTCAAATTCATTCATTTGTTGCATATATTGTGGTTAGTATAAAAGGAGATGGTAACATAAATGGTCTAATTAAGTTTATATTATCGCTTTAATTTATGATGAATGTATTGTTGGGGCAGTACTAGGATATTAAACAATTACCTCATGCGCATATCCTGTGATGTTAATTCTCTTTCGAGAAGTTGTTCTCGCGGCGTTGACTGACATGTCAATGGGCGGCAAAAATTGATCACTTATGTGATTAGAGACGTGGAACTTTCTACACCTGGATATCTGAATAAATGAAAGGATGTTTAAAATATATTATTTAGATTTTTTGTATGGGGTCATTGTGACAAGGTATCAATCACATTCGTAGCCAGGGGCCCAAATTTATGAAGCAAGGTCTCAAGGCGATTTTAAAGGTACTCAATCCGATCAGAGGGTCTTATATTACTATTTCTGTGGTTTTGGGGTTAAAAAATATCTGATTCGAGTCGAGAAACCCACCCATCAGAGCTCAGAGTGATTAGATATCGATTTTTTAAATCAATTAATTTTCGGAGATCGGTCGCAAAAGATAGCAGATCACGTGATAAAAACGAACAAATTGCGGGTGTAAGGTGGATAACTCTAAAATCAAGGGGTTATTATTGTTAATAGTAAGCACTTGATTTTAGAGTTATCCATCTTATATCCGCAAATGTGTCCGTTTTGATCACGTGATATGCTATCTTTTGGGACAGATGTATGAAAACTAATTGATTTCAAAAATCGATATCTAATCATTCTGAGCTCTGATGGGTGGGTTCCTTGACTCGAATCAAAGCGCGGTTTTTTAACTGTCTTCGCGTGAGATTCTATCCACACATAACTGCATGATTCCAATGTCTATTTTATACAAACGTAAGGAGCTCAAATATATTATTTCAGTTTTTCAAGGGACTTATACATCGTACCTCAAAATATGAACGTTCACTCATATAACATTAGGGCAATGCGAGACATATGTTCGCTCCTTTCGTTTGCTGATATTAGGTTCTAATACAGTATACGTCTTTGAAGCATCTATAATACCAGGAAACCGAATATGTAGCGATGACGGCATAGACATACAATACACCACGATGCAATGAGCACTGAGCTAAATGCTCTTTATTGATTGCCAACTAACACAAAACGTTCTTTATTAATATTGCTCTAATGTGAATAGGACCTCATATCGTGTTCCAAATAGACTTATTTCCAATCTGAGACACACTTGTAGAAGCCATATATAAATTATGTTAATGCCATTCGCTCTGGTTCTGTTGACAAATATGCTACACGCCTGTTATAATTAAGAAACTGCGTATGAACTTCGAAAGTACGTACAGGGCTATATGTTGAACGACATTTTGCGTATATTTTAATAGAAATCAAAGCAACGACTTCTAATAAAGAGCTTTTATAATTAACAACACGTGGACAGACTACCGGTTCAGGGCCCCTGGATAAAATTACTAAAATACGAATGTAGACTATATTACTGGTTTGCGAGCAGGTTCACAGTGATGTTCTTTCGCGGAGCCCGAAGTGCGCGCGCTGTCCATATATATATATATATATATATATTTATTTTTTTTATTAAAGATAAGAAACATGTGATGCAGATGTAATAAATGGATAAGATCTGAGATTCGCGTGGGTTTGGTTTGTTTGGGGTTCGAATTATCTTCGTTAGCGCTGAATGGCCTAATGGTGTAATGCACCTGAAACTCTACCGACTGGACCACCCCCCCCCCCCCCCCCCCCCCCCCCCCCCCCCCCCCCCCCCCCCGGGGGTTACGGATATGATAATAAAATGACATTATGTATTATTATCTTGTCGATATACATACCGGGTACATATACAAGACAATTTAAAATCAAATTATAACATAACATAGAAAGGCGAGTAATTAATAATAATAATAATAGCTGACATAAGTATTTCTAAAAAAAAACTGAGTATAAATAATTCACTATCATCCTCGATGTTAAAATGCTCTGAAAATATATTCTTTTTTTTTTACAGCAATTAGAAATGTATATATAGTCCGGTCTTGTCGGTTTACAGTTAGTAGCGGGCACCCTGCCAATCTTGCAACCACTGGCCACGTCACTGCTATAGCTTAACAGTTGGTTATTAATTACTATAATCTCTGAAACACCCTTCCGTGCTATAGCAAGATCTTATTCAGTTAAATGTGTTTTTAATAACATATAAATGAACTAGATCCCATCCATATTTCGGACGAAATACGGATCATAACGTAGGTCTTAACTTTAAGATTATCTTATATATGACACCTCACACCAGTCTTAAAGTTAAGACCAAAGTTAAGAGACTCTTAAGTTAAGACCTTGTTCGTGAAACGCATTTATGACTGAATGTTGAACTTATGGCCATCTTAAGTTCTAACTATGTTATAAGTTGCCTTCATGAAACAGGGTCCAGGGTATATGTTAGCTCATTTCGTGTTGCTGGTATTATATTCTAAAACATTATACGTCTTTGAAGGATCTATAATACTAGGAAACCGATTATTTCACTGAAATGGCATGCAAGGACAAAACAGTATGACGGAAACAATCTTTATTACATTCGAACATCTTGCCAAGTTGATTAATCAAGATAGCTAATATCATTAACCGAGAGAACTAAGTTGTTTAATAAAGATAGCTATTAAAGTGTATTTATAAAGATGGCTAACAAGTGTAATTTTTGAAACGGTGTAATTTTTTTAGAGATTATGTGGGATTGGAACAGCGATCTTGGGACTCAAAGTCCGATGTCAATATGACACGGTTATCGAAGCCATCTAAAAAGAAAGCTCAAATGACTGCCGTATTCTGACGTCGCAATTAGGACACTATGTATATATGTACACTTTGAGATCTATTTTGTGTGTATATATAGGAGATATGTAGCATGTTGTATATATATATGGGGTTCGAATCCCACCTAATCCCAGGGACCAGCCTAGACCAGATTTTCAGGGCGAAATGACTTCGCCCTACTATAAAAATAAGGCGAAGTGGCCGTTCTATAGGGCGAAGTGAGTCTACAAAATTTAAATTGATCAGTACTACGACAGGAATCGCTATAGAACGAAAATAGGAGAGATGACATATGTCAATTAAACTTATGAAACAATGGTTGAAATATGGAGTCATTATGTTCACTTCATGACCCTAATAACTATTAATAATACCCAAACATAATTGTGAGAGGATAGCAGCATTTTATATCGTTATTGTGGGAGAATGACAGGATTTTATTTCATATTTTTCGGGTTTTTAAAAATGCCAACAATATATCAAACCGAAACGAAACGAAATCATGAACACTTTTACTGCGCTCTGTTAGTAATCCCGTTTGAAATTTTAATATGCTTCACAAATGAATTTGTTTTAAAATTTCTTTAACCAAACTCCATAGAGGGAGTGATGAATTGACACATTGTGAGAGGTGTGAGTTGTAATCTTCATTGTAAGGTGTGGTAATCACGGTAATCTAAAAATAACAACAACCAGATTAACACTTGAGGTCCGACGATGTTTTCACAGGTGCCAGTAATCAGACTCCGTTGTCAACATGCATTATCATAAATTATTTGGGGCATTTTGCCGATTTTCGTCAGTCAACTTTGGAATTTTCAGGGCGACTTGAACTTCGCCCGACTGCAAAAATAAGGCGAAGCGGACGGCGCTAGGGCGAAGAAGTCGCCCACGTCGCCCTCTCGGCTGGTCCCTGCCTAATCCCGCAAAAAAATAAAATTGCAGTGTCTCAAAAATTACAATTGTTTCTAAAAACAGACGTCTTGGGTGTTGTATAGTCCCAGACACGTTCAGAGAGTAATTTTCGGCATGTTTCGGAGACGTATACATACTACTGTGATATACATCAAAATGTGCATATAGTGGCATCAGTGCTACGTAAGAATACGGCGGGCATTTGAGATGTTCTTGTGGGTATTTTTGATGATGAATATGCATAACAATGGTGTTACTTAAATTTTAAGTTGATGTTCCATTGCTTCGTGAATAAAAAATGTATTTTCGAATGTGATTATTATATATCTTAATTATAATTAATTACGGTCGAGTGTCTGTCGATTTGAAGGTTGTTGTGGGCTGCTCCTGTCACTCTTCCATTGGTAATTTTGTAAAATGTATCTTTTTTTAACATAGAAGCCGAGCTTGTGGCATCCATATAGGCCCGCAGAAGGTCCTGGCCTGTCGTCACAGAGGCGGTCCAGACGTCTCTCCCATTTTCTTTGCTGAATTTAAAGTCTTCTAGGACGTATATAGAAATATTCTGAAATTAATAAAATATTATAGCACAATACTTGTACCTTTTAGATTTCGTTATACGTTTTGTTCTTCTTAATTAATTCGGCGAGGCCAATTGATCGCAAAACATGAAATAAGATATACAAATTGTGTGAATAAGTTGTTGGAAAACTGTATCAACATTTCAAACAAGTTATGTAACTCCATCCGCAAGTCGATATTTGTACACTGTGATTGTACACTGTAACCACTATTTTTGAACAGGCCTGCTCTACATTTCCATATAGTTTGGTTCTAATCTGCAACTAAACAAATTGTTATCAGATTTAGTGAACACCCCACCCACCGACATTTTTCACCAAAGAGGCACCAAGATGACGTTTTTAAAATCACAGGATTAGATTCCTCATATCATGGATAAGAATGTTTATCAATTTGGTGGAAATTGGAGGTCATTTTCTGAACTTGGACTGTGGCTGTACGATGCCACTGGCCAGGTACAGTAATGCCCTAATTAATCGACTCCTTTAACCACAGCAGAATTATGGGAGAATTATTATCTCTCAGAGAGCTTTCCGATGAATGGCAACAAGCCATATTTCCGACTAAATCATGAAAAGTTACCCATAATTCAAAAAATAAACGAGACTTACCTTGGGAAGGATTATTCTATGGATATGATACTTCCAACCACAAGTAGTTATATGTATGCACATTAAAGAGACTGTCTAACGAAATAAAGCAGGGTTGGGAGGGCGGGATTTAAGCTCTCTGTTCCTGTCTAACTCACATAATTCCAAATGAACTTCACCTTCCCAAGGTAAGTCTCGTTTATTTTTTTAATTATTTTTCGTTAGACAGTCTCTATCGACCTTAAATCAGGGATTCAAAGCCAATACTTGAGAAAAAATTATTCTCACCTAGAACTGAAGTACTGCCTTGTCAAAATTCGGCCCACCATGGCCAGTATTCAGCGACTTCTTGTGAAACTTTGAGAACGTCGTTGACAATTTTATCATTTTTAATATGTGTTAAGCCAATGCATTCTCTTATATATGCGAGGCGACCTATGGTCGACTCGCATATATAAGAGAATACATTGGCCCAGGGCCGTTCTGTTTGGTAAAGGGTTAACATAAATAGGCAGATGTTTGTGAGACACGTGGACTTATTTTACATTGTTTTTATCTTAATTTGATCATTATATATATTGTTGTGATTTCGTGTGTTTATAATTGTCATGAATACTTACGCTTGTACAACGTCAACACCATACAACACAAACTCGATCGTGTGGTCGGGTATGTCTCCATCTTTAAATATCCTATGATGTATTTCTTCTTGCATCACTACCCATTCGCCGGTAGAGAGTTCTGGTGTAATTCTTCTTGCATCACTACCCATTCGCCGGTAGAGAGTTCTGGTGTAATTCCTCTTTCATTACTACCCATTCGCCGGTAGAGAGTTCTACAAGAGCCGGTTGTCTAAAAGAATAATGTTAAAGGTACTCAATCCGATTAGAGGGTTCACATCTCAACAGATTCCAACAACAAATTTTTTTTATCAAAGGTCACTTTGGTTATCAGAATCGATTAAATATCAAAACCTAATGCTAACGAAATGTGTTGTATAGCAACATTTTGTTCAATGGAATTTAGTATCGAGAGCATGTTGGTCGGCTTTTTCGGCAAACTTCTGGGACAGAAAGTATTCCCGATAATGAAAAATAATAGATTTCTAAAATCGATATCTAATAAATCTGAGCTTTGATGGGTGGCCCCGAAGCCATTGAAATAGTAATTGAGAGGAGTTTTATCGGATTGATTACCTTTAATATGTTTTAACAGATAATGAGAGATATAATGCGACAAACGAGAGATGTTGAAAATAGTGAGAAAGAAGTTAAATACGAAGAAAATAGAGAGAATGACCCGGGAGACTTCATGAGAGAGTGGCAATAAACTGGGTTGACGTGTTTATTTATTAGAAATAGAGGGTGCACGGTCATCGTCGTTATAATATACTCATGAATGGATGCTTCAATCTCTATGCGGGAAACATTGGAATAGTTGGACGTAAAGCGTCAAGAATCAATAGATGTAAACAGTATACAAGTATGGAGTGAATGTGCCGATTATTTGTTTATACACCAATCTAGTGAATAGTAAGTATATTGTAGTTACATTCTTCAAATTCGTCTCATTTTAATGATAAACTTAACTGCAATACGCATAATATTCACAAAATCAGTACCTTTAAAAATTTACACCACAACGACTGGGATTGGGAGATTTAGTTTTGATAATGAATTCTTCGTTATAGGTTATATTATAGCTGGAAGACAGGCTTCTATTCTGATGAAAAAGCCGATAATGCTCAGAGTCTTGTTTATAGAACTCACTTGTCATCCTTTACCGATTCTATTGTGGCAACGACTGCTTTGGTAGTTGTGTCGGGTACTTCCTGGAGAAGAAAGTATAACAATTAGAATTGAAACTTAATCATTGTTCAGGACGTTTATAATTCTTTTCTTTGAATTTTAATAAATAGCATACATTGTGTTAATAAATAGTTCGAATTGAATCAGTGTGCAATATCAACATCTGTTGCAACTCCATAAACTAACACAATGTTTCTGCAAGTGATTTGAGGGGGGGGTTTTCGCCACTGGGTACCGACCACCCCCTAATTTAATTTTGTTTTCGATTCTGGGATAGGGACCCACCCCTTCAAACTGCTTGAAATGACTATTTTACTTAATTGCCCTAAAATTATCTGATCTATGTTCCGTGTCATGATTATAGAATCATCTCTACTAAAAATGCTCATGTTATTAAACTAAAGTAGATTGGTAATTAGAATTGACATGTGTCTTGTAGAGTACGTCTTCAAATTATTGGGTTTTTATTACACACGTATGTGGGATTCACATTGAAAACGATGTTAATTAAAAATGGTTATGTCACTAGTGAATTATCTCGTTTCTTGTGACATCATTGACGTTACGTTGTTTAATGACCTAGATTGAATCTTTTTTCACATGGGGACTTTAGTGTATTAATTATATTGTGGGTGTTTTAATCATATTTGCCGAACCAGATGCAGTAGTGTAATAAATAGAGTAATCAATTAGTTCCGAGAATTGCGTTAAATAATTGACTGGAGTTCAGAGACGTTTAGGCAGGAAACTCTACGCTAACGCGCACTTGTTTCTTGCCGGTGTCTAGGTCTTGCCTCTCGTGAATTATTTAACGTAATTCCCAGAACCTATTGAGTACTCTGTAAATAAGGATCGCACTCTTCGTTGTCATCGATGTAGTCACGTGCCACAAATCCGATCGCGATAATATCATTGGCTAATTGATTCTCCCTGACGTCGTGCGGAACGACTGTTATGTCGTCAGCTTTATTTATAACTTAATAATTTGGTCGAAACAAATTTTCCCATAAACTTCCGTAGGAGACGGTGCTTTTCGCTTTGCATAAATCCCATCATCGTTTCGTCTATTTGAAACAATATATTGAATTCGTTTAGAAAGCCAACGTGTTTTTGAGTATTGTAGAATTTTCAATGGTTCCACATCGGCAAACTCTAGAAATGGTTTAAATTCTTCCTTTCTCTTTGAACTCTTATTGAAGTGGTTGTAAACATTCAACAGTAAACCCTCAACAGACATTGATAGAGATTTCACGGCTTTAACTACGCACAGATTGGCTAAGTGGCAGATGCACCCGATCGCAAGAATATCGGGCTTGACTTTCTTGATCCTCGATAGAACGAAATTATGTTTCCCCATCATTGTACTGCAGTTATCACTTGAGAATGCAATAACATTGTCCCATTTTAAAACACTGCTTAGAAAATGGTCTTGCCAGTTCCCACATTACACACTGGCATACACACTGGCATATCAATAAATCTTGTCACTGCCTTGCCATGTTTATCATCAACAAGGCGCACCAGAATAACCAACTGTTTTTCAGAGCCATAGTCATTGCATTCATCTATCAGAAGTGAAAACTGTTGTGATTGGCATTTGTTTACGACTGCCTTGTTCAACGATGGCGCTATGGCTCGTTTTGTAATCATTGTTGTTTTTGTCTGTGCACATGAATAATGACTGGCGATTTTGCTGTCAGGAAACATCGCTTTACACAGTTTAGTGAAATGATCAGCTACTGCAAATGGAATGTTATGTTCTGCTACAAAGTTCGCAAACTTGACTTCTGCACTGACAGTATGTTGCGAAATGTCGTCTCTGGTAGCGGTAAAGAAACTTTTTACGCTGGTGTTGGTTTTGTTTTCTTTTAAACGGTCGAGGTGCGTTGAAGTCTTATTATGTTTGCTAACATCGTTCTTTCCACCGTGGCTGATAGTAAAATGAATGCTACACAAAGTACAAAATGCATCCGTTTGTCCATGATCACTACATTTAAGCCATGGATGTTCAACAATCCACGCATCACGAAACTTGGGAGTCATATCTCTTCTTTTTACTAGGTGTTCCTGGAGAATCACATTTACATTTTTTCAACATACATGTAGTTAAACGATAAACACATACACTTTGCCACTTTCCACGTACACTCTGAATTATATAGCCGTATGTAATCTGTTTTGGCATCCCTGAGTCGCCAGTCATTTGGTAATCTGCTGTTTAAGCGACGGCCAGTAAACAATGGTGCCTTTGTTTACTATGCATTGCCGCAATTACGGTGGTCGGATGATAGGCATGCTTTGACAATGAAGACCTGTTTAATGGACTCAGGGCTAATTGCAATCAGAGATTATAACAAGCAGATAACTTCCTGCACTTTGTGTTAGCGATAGGCCATAAAATTGTAAGCACTCTCATTTTGATTTACGGGGGTGCTTGATATCGGGAGATGGAATCTCCCGATCGGGAGCCCAGGAGAGGGTGCCCAATATCGGGAGACTCCCGCCGAAATCGGGAGGGTTGACATGTCTGATAAGGAATCGAAAATGAACTAACTTCCACTGTTGTCTGTTCTGTGGTATGGAAGTACTTATAACCATTGTTGCTTGTGTTGGCCGAAACATGTGTGATTTTAATCCTGGAACGAGAATATAATTATATATGTTAATGTAACATATTAATCAATTTGAAAGATTGTTGGTGAATAGACGACCATTGTCAGTAGATGAACCATTATAGAATCGTATTGAACATGTGTGTTCTCATGGGCAGACGGACGTTTTGTCAAAATTTCCTGGTGTCTGAAAATGCATTATTTCAAAATTGCTGGTATTGACTGGTATTGAGAGACGTTTAGCAGGAAACTCTACGCTAACGTGTGCACTCGTTTCTTGCCGGTGTCTAGCTCCTGCCTCTCGTGAATTATTTAACGTAATTCCCGGAACCAATTGATTACTCTGTATAAAAGGAATCAAAAACAAACTAACTTCCACTTTTGTCTCCTCTGTGGTTTTGAAATATTTAAACCCATTGTTACTGGTGTTTGTAGAAATATCTGTAATTTTCCCAATGGAGAACTCTTTCAACGTGATAGATTTATATATATTTATTTGCCAAATTATATTGGGGAGCGTAACTACTAGCTCCCCAATATACACATGTTTATATAACATATTAATGATAAATTTTTTTTACAAAATCTCAATACAAGTACTATTATTTTCAGTTAATTGGTTTACAGTAAATAGTATCAAGATTTCCACGTATGAGAATACGATAATGGAAGAGAATTGGAGAAAAGTATAACATGTACATGTATACCGTTCAATTTATATTGAATTTTTGGCTAAACAGGCCCCTGTAGTATGTATTAGGAAAAATAATTGGAATAATCCTAAATTATATGGGAGATATGGGGTGGGCGGGTAAAAATAAAGTTATTGATACGTCGAACTCCATATAGTTCGACCAGCCGTCAGTAAAAGTCAATTCAGTATGAAATAACCGCGTCTGCGTGTCGACCCATGGTCATTGCGTGTTATTAATTGACAGGCTATTGTGCGGCATGCGTATTGTGGCGCATGAACGAAGAATGAATTAGGCCATATGAATTATTAATTGGGATACGAAGACATATAGGCGAAGGCATGTTAAACTGCCAACATCAAGCATAATTACTTTATTTGTAGGACAAATGAACGCAAATACAGATGATTAATAGTTACTCCGAGAAAATTAAATCTTTTAATGTGTTTTACAAACATAATAAAAGTAACCGATTTTAATTCTGGAATTATATTTGTTAATGTAACATATTTGAGCATGAGAAGTATTTTTAATGAGTTGGAAAGATTGATGGTGAATAGACCACCCACTGTCAGTAGATAGACCATTATAGAATCGTATTGAACATGTGCGTGATAGACCATTATAGAATCGTATTGAACATGTGCGTGATAGACCATTATAGAATCGTATTGAACATGTGCATTATAGAATCGTATTGAACATGTGCGTGATAGACCATTATAGAATCGTATTGAACATGTGCGTGATAGACCATTATAGAATCGTATTGAACATGTGCGTGATAGACCATTATAGAATCGTATTGAACATGTGCGTGATAGACCATTATAGAATCGTATTGAACATGTGCGTGATAGACCATTATAGAATCATATTGAACATGTGCGTGATAGACCATTATAGAATCGTATTGAACATGTGCGTGATAGACCATTATAGAATCGTATTGAACATGTGCGTGATAGACCATTATAGAATCGTATTGAACATGTGCGTGATAGACCATTATAGAACCGTATTGAACATGTGCGTGATAGACCATTATAGAATCGTATTGGACATGTGCATGATAGACCATTATAGAATCGTATTGAACATGTGCATGATAGACCATTATAGAATCGTATTGAACATGTGCATGATAGACCATTATAGAATCGTATTGAACATGTGCGTGATAGACCATTATAGAATCATATTGAACATGTGCGTGATAGACCATTATAGAATCATATTGAACATGTGCATGATAGACCATTATAGAATCGTATTGAACATGTGCGTGATAGACCATTATAGAATCGTATTGAACATGTGCATGATAGACCATTATAGAATCGTATTGAACATGTGCGTGATAGACCATTATAGAATCGTATTGAACATGTGCGTGATAGACCATTATAGAATCATATTGAACATGTGCGTGATAGACCATTATAGAATCGTATTGAACATGTGCGTGATAGACCATTATAGAATCATATTGAACATGTGCATTCTTGTGGGCAGAAGGACGTTTTGTCAAAATTTCCTGGTATCTCAAAATGCAACTTTTCAAAATTCCTGGTATATCAAAATGGATAATTTCAAAACCTTTGAAATTTGGTACAAGCGATTATTGGGAGACAACATATAAAATGCATTGACCGATTGGGTAATTACTATTACAGTCTCATTTAATGTAGTTTTATGGAAAATATAAAAAATGTCACCGTTTTCAGGTACCACAAATTGCTGTGAAATAAGAAATGTTTTTCCAAAAATGAAGCATATCCCTAATATCATGATCATGAGACTTAATTATTCTGGATTTGTGAAATTTAAAGATTATAATCATTAATATTTTTTCTGCTAGGCTTCTTCTGTTTGTTACATTCTGGGCCTGCCACAATAAAAGTTCCAATATCTGAGGCTCTAAATTTGGCCAATAAAATCTTGATTTTATTTTTTCCCGGGTTTGATTTATGCCCTGATGTCCCGCTGAGGGCAAATCATGGTATATAGCTATTATATCAGCCCTCAATGAATAAGGTATAACCAAGACCTTATTTTTGTCATTCTTTTTGATTTTACACAATAATTCTTTTTCTAGTTGATATCTTTCCCGGTTAGCCCAATAATTTTGGTGACACTCCACAGTTTTGAATGATCAGTAGGGGTAGATAAATAATTGACTGGAGTTGAGACGTTTAGGCAGGAAACTCTAGGCTAACGCACTAACTCTGAAATCAATAATAGAATATTTTAGCATAATACCTGCACTTCTTATATTTGGTTATAAATTTTGTTTATCATTATTGAGGAAATGCTTTTTGCTTGGTCCATGTAAGCATTCAGGATATCCTCCCCAGTGGTTACATTGGCCGTATAGTAAGTCTGTTATTGGTAATCTTATAATACTTGTGTTTAGTCATGGTTGAGGCTTTTTGCTTGGTCTATGTACACATTTAGGATATCCTCTCCAGTGGTTACATTGGCCTTCCACACTTTGCCATTTTCATACGAGAATTTAAACTCCTCAAGTATAGGAACTAGAACAGAAGGTAGTGAAGAGTTCTTTCCAAATACTAGGTGATATGCGCTAAATCCATGAATGTTTATCAACTATTCTTAGGCATCAATGCCCAATTAACCCTTTGAGTGCCAGGGGTCGATCTGATCGGTCCTAAACCTACAAAATAAGTCTGTTAAAGAATATAAGAATAAATTATTAAAATTGTAAACAATTGTAAAAAAAAAATAAAAAATTGTTAAGCCAATGCATTATCTTATATATGCGAGGCGACCTATGGTCGACTCGCATATATAAGAGAATGCATTGGCACAGGGTATATGGGTTGATACAAAAATCGACCTGGCACTCAAAGGGTTAAGTGATATTTTTATATTCCCGCCAAAAGAAGCTAAGTGTTGTTACAAACTGTGGCAACTTCGTAAATGCGTATACTGACTGTGTGATGCATCTTTACAATGCTACAAGAGAGTTCAAAATGTGATGATCGGAACTGGTGGTCATATATCAAAATTTGATCCTGCTGCATTCTATTGGAAAGACTCACACGGCAACCTTACATGCGTTTTGGCGACTCATGTTGATGATTTTGTTTAGGGAGGCATTTGAACGAGATGTCATAAGAAAGATACAAATTGAACTAAAGGTGGGCAAAGAATGTTCTAACGGTTTACAGTATGTTGGAATTGACCTTGTTAATTCAAATAATACTATCCTTTTTTCTGCATTTTTTCAACACCTGGCTCTTTGGGAACATATCCATGTCTTCATAATCTTTCTCTTTGGCAGACAGCGACTGCTGAAGTGTCGCCAAAGATTTTTCAGCTGACGCTACTTCTGTTCTATCAGAATCTGGAATATCTCGGCCATATAGTAATAATCTGTCGATGGTGTCTTCAGTCAACCCTTCAGTTTATTATAGTAATAATAATCTGTTGATTGTGTCTTCAGTCAACCCTTCAGTTTATTCAGGCTCTCCATCTTTTCTTCCACCCATTTTTCTCTTTCTGCTTTTTGAAATGGTATTTGGTTCAGGTTTGGACTCATCAAAAAACTTTGCATAAAAATGACACGCCGAGGTACAGTTGGGTTCTTATTGCGTTTTTTGTGCATTTGGTTATCTTCCATTCGTAAAAGAAACGATAAAGATCTATTTTATAATCTTTTGTTGGTAAGCAAGCCTTTTCGGTTACCTCGCTCACAGCTCTACATCGTATTTTGAGCTCCATTTCAAGTTGGCAGTGTTCCTCGGTGATATGATCAACGACATGTTGAATTGTTGCACTTCCGAATGAGCAGTAATAACAGTTGTATTTCATTTTGTTTCAGCAGCTATCTGAAAGAAAATAATGATAGATAGACAATATATACCATGTTTTGTATCAATAATTATGATATATTTGGGTATTCACATGAAACATATTCTTTTCAATATAAGCCTTATGTGTTTTCCCTCATTTCTAAATGTTGAATCCAGTTATAAGTTAAACCATTTGTCACACGACTATTATGCAGGACTATTAATTAGAGCCCGAACATGTTGCGTTCTATTCAGCACTATGCGAACATAGAGAATACCTATGGTTTGCCGAATAATACCTGCAATATGCGAATCTTCACGAGCGGCGATGTTTCAGGAATATATTAATCGAGAAACCATATGTGTTCTCTGTATGTTATGCTTTATATTGTAAGCAATTCTGCAAAACTACAAGTATTTGTTTATCTAAACAAGAATTTAGACGCCGAAGTAGCGAAACTTAAGCAAACAATATCAGCTGTTCCGTTGGCAAATTAAGCATCTCTAAATTTTGGTGGAAAATTTCCTTCATGCCCTTTAGAGAATAGTGCCTACCCAATGGTTAAACATTACACACAGAAACCCAATAAACAAATAACAACTGAATACGTAATAAAACGGGATCATTTGTTTTTCTTTAGAACTTATAAACTATTTACAGTCTTCCGCGGAATTTCGCGTAGTTCCATTGATAACAATTGCGTCAATAATTGTTTACCCTTTTCTAAAGTATCTACAGTGAGATAACGTTTGAAAATTATTATCCATGGCAAGGTCCTGACGAAAGAGAGCGCATCGTATGTCATTTAAAATTGCAGCTATTTCATAGGGAAACATATAACAAACAACGCTTTTCCCCACACCCGGTTGTAACTAACAATCTGATTGACAACAACGTCACGTTTAAATCATGCACCATGTCCCCGTAACTCTTGACAGTGGGCGTATAAAAGCATGTGAAACATCGTGGTTTAGAATTACCCTTGAAATAGCAGTTTCATCAACCGTGATATTGTTCTAGCGAGCTGAGCTTAATTGACAAAACTGGATCGATAGGTCTGCTACTGAATTATTCTATTTGGTGCTGATTTGTGTGAATTTATCTGATAACTGGGGGGGGGGTGGTGGTAGTAAAATTTTTGCAGGAACGTATGCCATTTTTTTGCATCTGGCAATTTGGGGGACACACCACCCCAAAACCTGCAAAATCTCAATTAGTTCCAATAACAATTTAACCTGTTTCAGAAGCTGTTTCAATTGAGAAAAAAAGTTTTTTAAATCATCTGTAAAACTAGGTCATTGTGCAAAATTTCATAATTTCAAACTATTTCCTGATTTGTCTGTCAACCAACCCATTAGCTAAAATATTCCATACCACTTATGTTAGTCTACTGGAGCAACTTAGTTCTATTATACTAAACTAGCTGAAACAGGCTCCCAACTCATTTTTATCTCAGACAGACCTTCACTTAACGGTGGCCCCTTTGTGCTCTTCTAGCATATTTGGTCATTGATTTATATATATTGTTTTATAAATATACTTTAAAAAAAAAAAGATTGAATATCTTGCTCAATTTAACAAAACCAATTTTATTTAATTAAAAAATTTGAAAAACTAATACCATTATAACATCCGCCAGAGCCGTAATTTCGCTAAAATCCGGATTGAGAATCCAAAGCCGATTACGGGGGCGGAGCTAATTTCGGATTCTAGGTCAGATTTTGAAATCCACGTGGTCTCCGAAACTACGTTTAATGTTCTCCCAGCGTCAAAGATGGCTCATGTATTTGACACAAGTATCATTTGTATCTTATATTTATAAAGTTCATGTTTGTTGTGAAAGTCATGCTTTTCTTCTATGTGTATATACACGGCACATAATTTGCTGCCAATCCGACTTAATCGCATCTTTTTTTTCCAAGTTAAAGTGTGTTTATTGATGATGGAAAGCATATCTGAACGTGACAGCTCTAGGCCTCCTGAATCAAATTCCGAAGATGTTGTGAAGAACACACGAAACTTGTCAGTTGAACAGGGACGTGACGACAGGGGTTGATTGGGTGTCTCGACCCCCACCCCGAACTTTCGTACAATTTGCTAAGCTGTGCAGTCATTCATACGCGAGGAAAATCAGGATTATTTTGACTAACTGTTTCAAATAATGATACGTACAACCCAACAAACGCAACAAACAAACCCGATTTTAAATAAATACATATACAAACTTATGACTAACTCGGGAGAGGGGGTGTCCAGTGATCTGTATATATGTTCAACTTGTTTTGGTAGTCATGTTGCTTTGCCATTACTAATTATTTATTTTTTCAGTGTAATAACATATGGGAGAGGGGGTACCCTTAAGTGAGTCAGTACTTGTCCCCCAATTCCTTTGTATGTATAAACAAATGTATGTGTTATATATCATGTGTTATCTAAATTTGACATATATTTGAAATAAATATATCTAAACTAAACTTTGGTACATTCCAGCAGTTGGAAATTTCATGCATGACCCAACATTAGTTGGACATTAATTTGACACCATATATAGGTTGGCATTGTTCTCATTGTTTGATTTTTTTTCAACGAGTAAAAGTTGGTAATTTTCCAATATTGGTGTTTGTCAGATTGGATATTTCCAAGGGGAGCAAATTGATTTCTGCGACCCTGCGAGATTGATGTTTGGTTCAATGTGGGGGGGGGGGGGGGGGGGTGCAGTTGGTCGGAAACTTCTAGCCACGTCCCTAGAACATGTGTCTGTTGTCTATACAGAGACTATTGTGCACAATGACTGCATTTAACGAAACAAAACATTGTAAACATGAAATTGCTATAACTTTAAGACTAGATGATAGTACATACGTGTATCTGATAATCCATCTGTACCATATAATCCTACTATTTCTTGAATAAGAAGAAACATTATAATAACGAACACAGCAGAAGACATATCCATGCAGGTTCATATGAATTCGGTCAATGGTGACGTATCCGCCGAATTCGAAATCGACATGCGTTCGGGCTGTATTTTAAGGATGGAATTATGAAATGGACATATGAAAGTGACAATCAACAATGATTTGCCATCAACCGAAGTGCTCCCCCAGCGTTACTATCAATAGCGTTATTATTTGGCTAATTTCAGTAATATTCTCCCAGTTTACATTCAATAAAACAAATTTGTCTCCGCATTTAAAATTCTTTGATATGGATTGTTTATATTCTGCAATAATTTGTACACAAGAGACGGATTCTTATGTTTTATTGTGTTTTTAAACTCTGAGGTGGTGGAATCTCGGTTTGTTTACATTACGAACATTTGAGTCCGTAATCGGAATCCGAATCCCTATCGGATTACCACGAAATTAGGATTACGGTCTGTTCGTTTACTGATTCTGGAAATTTGTGGTCTGTTCTTTTGCCGAACCAAGTCGTACGGGGCCAAATCTCTAATCTGAATCCAGAATCCAAATCGGATTTTAGCGAAATAACGCCTCAGGGTACCCGGAGTCACCACACCAAATTTGGTTGAACTCGGTCCAGGGGTCTGAGATTAAACTCCGGACAGATCCTACTTGTTTATATATATAGATGGCAAGCAGTCACAGCACTATACCAGACTTGAATACGTTCGGTCTGGTGAGAAATCATCTGATGACATGCAAATAATTCATTGATTGGATTGATGCACTGATGACAGATATGTTCTACCCATTGATAGTCACATTAATGTCTGAGACAGTTGCTCGCTCTTTTTCCATGCCCTGATGCAACTAATCCCTGGATCATTGTGTGCAAGTTACTTATATATGCAAACTTAGGTCATTGTACAGGATACACACAATTCCATTATTTCTAACTATTTCCCGATTAGTCTGTCAACCAGCCCATTATCTAGCATTATGCCTTAACACTGTTAGTCAACTGGACCAACCTCTGTTATAATAAATGACAAACAGTCACCATGCCAGACTTGGATATTTTAGGTGTTGTGAGAGTAATAGCTCATATGAGTTGATAGACATGCCAATATTTCACTGATTGGCTTCATGCACTGATGAACAGTGTGATGACAATTATATTCTAGCCATTGATAGTCACATTAATGATAGAGACAGTTGATCTTTTTCCATGCACACAATGATCTTGGTTTTAGTTACATCAAGACAAGTTTATATATTTCAGTTTGACATTTCTCGAAGCTTCTTTCCGAAGGGTATCGGGAAGGATTTGTTTTCACCCCACCGCCCCATATTCAACATGCGATATAGCTTAATGTCATCTATCCTAAGGCCCATATATAAATATGGTATTTTGCTGTTATAAACTCTTGTAATATGTTTTAAACTGTTACATCTGTCATATAAGGACACAAACAAAAGGTCTTTAGTACAAAATTTGCATGAGGGTGTAAAAAAAGAAGTTTTTTTTGCCCCTCGGGCCACCCACCACCCCGGCATACGTTCCTGCAAATTTTTTAATACCCCCCTGTGATAACCTCTAAAAACACACCACATGGTAGCTATTGATGTGGGACAAAATCGTTAGCTCCGCCAATGCAACATCGTGGGATACTAGGAAATTTAATACCCGGATGTCTCTTTTTGAAACATCTTGGCTCCGCCTCGGGGTTAAAAATCGAGAACCAGGTATTAAATATCCATGTATCCCCGATATTTCAGAAGATAAGTAATAATACCACTGTTACTCATATGTAAAACGTAATAATTCCCACTAGCTAGTTTATAGTAAACATTGCTAGAGAATATTCAGCTGTGGCTTTATCCCATCAATTCGGAGAATTTACCACCTATATTTGGAAATTTCAGCTAACATATTTAGATATAACAAATTAACAATGCATGTTCGTTAATAACACGCACAATAAGATCGCGACTGCACCTCGGCATGTCATTTATAGGTAAGGTTTTGATGCGTCCGAAAATTGTGTCTGAACCTGAACAAAATCATCGCGAATGTTACAAATCCGAACCTGAACATTTTGAAATTTTCAAAGGTCATTTTTCGGAGTTAGACAATAAAAATATCGCCGGTTTTGCATTCCGAAGATGTGTGGTGACCTAATCTACCCACAACAATACATAAATTTGCAGATGCATGAGCCCAGGGCCAAAAAAAATACGAAAAAGTAAACATTTCGCCGCCTCAATAAAATTTCGAAAAATCATGACGACTTGCATTGACACACCAAATACAACAATTTCCAATGCCTGTCATGCGAAAGGCGTGTTACGTGTGTGTTGGGCATACAAATTCATACATAACTGTTTCAAGGTGTATCACCGAAAGATGTCGTTGATTGCTGCTTGGAGACAATATATACACTTACCGGTTATCTGCTTTAGTGGGCGCCGCCATCTTGGAATGTCCGAACCTAAATGGGTATCCGACAGTGATTAAGATCAACGCAATGCAATCATATACAGGATTAAGACTTTATGTATAGAGTGTCTGCTAGTAACAACCAGGCTGGGTTATCTCCCTTAAACTGCCTGTGGACGACACATACATCAGAGCCTTATTCAGAAACCAGACTAGGTTATCTCCCTTAATCTGCCTGTGGACAACAGATACATCAGAGCCTTAATTAGAAACCAGGCTGGGTTATCTTTAGATTGATCTCAAGTGACAATGTTATTGGAAATTGATCAGAAAAAAAAGAAAGCTTGTCAATATATTCACGTTTGTTTGCTACATCATTATTCTATAGATGTATATTATATCAAACAGATGAATTGGGTCGTCTGCTAGTAAATTTGCGCCTTCTCTATGGCCAGTTTGATGATCGGCTGGCTGTAAGTGGCAACATGCTGCCTCTTTTCTTTATCCAGTCCCTGGTAAAAACTAAGCACGGCTAAAAAATGACAAAAGAGATAACAATGAGATTGTACTCAATGAATCAATATTGCGTGTAGCCACCGTGTCGCTGGATAACCTGCTGGCATCGGGAATTCGGGATAGCATACTGCTGATAATAGGGGCGATTCTATGCTTTGGAATGTTGAACAATGTTCCTACAATGGTCCTGAAACGGACAGTTCATGCACTGATCATGGTGTGGTCATTGGCACAATGATAAACAGCTCTCTTCAGTTGTTCTCATAAATGTTCTGGGCTCCTACATTCAGATATCTATTAACAGGAACAAGTTCAGTCTTATGTGTGGTGCTGATAATACCAATCCTAGATGTCCTACTACACAATGTAGCATTTGTTAGATAACGATATTGTCTAGCGGGTTTAACCCTCAGTCAGTTCTGGGGCGATCTGCGATATTGTCTAGCGGGTTTAACCCTCGGTCAGTTCTGGGGCGATCTGCGATATTGTCTAGCGGGTTTAACCCTCAGTCAGTTCTGGGGCGATCTGCGATATTGCCAATCAGCTGGTTTGACTGTCTTAAATTCCGGATGGTATTTGGCATCATCCCATGTGGTGGGCAGGCAACATGTTTTAGGGAGAAATTCACCTTTAAAAGACCAATAGTTATGCCTCTGATTTTTGGTTGGTATTCGACCTACGGTATCACTAGTTGATGTCAACCTTCCCAGCCAAAGAGGTATGGAATGACTGAAGGGAATGAGTATGGACCGGGTACTTACTGTTCCCATTTGGCAAAGTTATGCTCTAAAGCATGCAGGGAGACTCACAACATCATTTTCTGACAAAAACTACAGGCAGTGCACAATGTGTAATCAAGGAAACAAACTACAGGTAGTGCACAATGTGTAAGGAAGGAAACAATACAGGCAGTGCACAATGTGTAATCAAGGAAACAATACTGTGGCCGAGATCACTCTACCTGTGTGTTTGCCATTTTTGAAAAAGCACCCCTCCTCCAATCAACTCGTACTCAATTGTCCGTAACACCACTTGCATGGCTGTTCTTCGCACGGATTGCACCAAATCCAACCAATATCTCCGAAAATATTACACTATATTAGGTGGGACTTTTATAATCACAGTTGCTTCACTCGATTTTGATACTCTTGACCAATGATTGATTGATTGGAGTTTTAGCAATATCATGACGAGAAGAAACAATCATTGGTCAAGGGTTGACGTTATCATATCTTTGGTGAAGAAATTTGTCATTGCATTAGAAGATTTAACCCTTTGAGTGCCAGGGGCCGATCTCATCGGCCCTAAACCTACAAAATAAGTCTGTTAAAGAATATAAGAATAAATTATTAAAATTGTAAAAAAAAAAAAAAAAAAAAAAAAAAATTGTTAGGCCAATGCATTCTATTATATATGCGAGGCGACCTATGGTCGACTTGCATATATAAGAGAATGCATTGGCACAGGCTATATGGGTTGATACAAAAATCGGACCTGGCACTCAAAGGGTTAACGACTTGACTGAGCCCTGTGTGTTGAGTCGGACTACCGTGTCTTGTGATGTCATATTTTCCACCATGCGCTATGTTGAAATGACTATTGCAAACAGTACAGTAAGCAAAATGTTCTCCGCGATCACTTCGAGTCAACCACGATAAACCAGCTGACCACGATTCTCTGTATATAGATTCATATCTACGCCGTTTTGCAGGACTTTCAACATCAGATTTACATTTACGTCATTTTGCAGGACTGTCGGTTTATGCATGCATTTATACATGCTTCAGAAACAAAGACGAGATTAAATGTCTCCTATATGCATTAACGTAAATGAAATGTTAGAAGCTATCACAAGTTTGTAATTGAGCGTATATATGACTTCACTCTTTTGCAATAAGTTTAAAACACCGTGAAATAAAGCCCTTTTGTGACACAAGAAGCCATTTCATTACTATGTTATGTTTACTCAATGGAGTTAGCGTCTAAAGAATCCACCTCTGAACGATCATTAACTAACTGTCCAGGGGGTGAAATCGACGCCCGACAGCACAGCTAATCGAACACACCTGTAATCTTATCGTGTCTCGTCAGCTCTCGCAAATAACGTTAAAGCCGATTAATTTTTTGCTCAACTTACTTTGTAAGTGAGCTATTGCCATGGGTTGGCGTTTGTCGTCCCATGTGTGCGTGTGTCCGTCAACAATTTCCTTTAGCACGGGCTACAGGTCGTACATTTGGTCTGATCTTTATAATATTTGTCATGAATGTTGACATTGAGATGTAGATGGGAACGAGTCATTTTGGGGTCATTCAGCGAAAAAACATGGCCGCCAGCAGCCATCTTGGATTTAAAAATTCAATCCATTGGCGCTGGCTGCAGGTCGTACTGCTTGTCTGATTGTCATGAAATTTTTTGTGGATGTTAATATTGACATGTAGATGGAAACGAGTCATTTTGGGGTAATTTGGTTGAAAAATATGGCCGCCAGCAAGCATCTTGGATTTTACTCTTTGCATGACTAAATCCTTTGGTGCAGGCTGCAGGTCGTAGCTTTAATTTGGTCCGATCGTCATGAAATTTGTCATGGATCTTAACAATGACAGTAGATGAGGTCGTTCGGCCAAAAAACATGGCCGCCAGCAGCCATCTTGGATTTTACTCTTCCCATTAAACTCTATATATGGAATTAACTAAGTATTGCTTTATGCATGGTTATTCCCATAGACATATTACCACCTATTATTTGTCATAATCAGCACGAGACTATATATGGTAGTAACATAATTTACTGTCTTTTCCTCCGCGCATGGGATTTAATATCTGTTCTTCAGTGCATGGTATTTGGGGAGTCAAATAGATAAGATCGATCCCACTTTCATATCCGTGTAATTGACGAATCATTCCCGATCATCGACAAATATTTATAACAGATGAACAGATAGATGATACAAAGACCGAGACCCTGAAATATAAATAGGTCCTACTCTATAACACAAATAAACATATACATGCAAAATAAATATAATACTACTCTACTGTCAATCAATAACTTAATGCTCCAGTATGGAGGCTTGCTATTTTAATCAAATATATTTAACTTTATTCAAACAGAAATAAACATTGATCAAATGAAGTTAAATGAATAAAATGATAAACATAAATGTCAACACGTACACATACATACAAACTGAACTGAGATATATTTTGTAGGCTTACCAAGTCGGAATGATTTAGGTCCATAGTATTTTTTAGGAAAGAATATTTGAAGATTATTGAACAACGATGTCAGATTAATATGACTGCATTTTTAAACAGATAACCGAACAACATGTCCACATTGTTTACAACGTAATAGAGAACTAATTTTGTGGTGGGAAAATACTCAGCGTGTGTCTGAGTAGTAAGTTAATTAGTGAGCTGTTATTACTATTGGGCCAGTTTAGAATGGCGGGAATGTAGACAGGTAGTAATAGGCAAGCAGGGGCTTGAGGGTGTGTATATGAATTACGTTATTTGTTTAGCATGCAATACATGCACATGCATCATGCTTACATATATTACTTACAAAAGACATAATAGCAATATGGTATATTTATATAATTTACCACTGTCGCAGACACTGGGGAGAATTCTCAGTCCATCCACAAACTGTATAATCTAATAGCAGAGGAAATTGTTAAAATTTTCAATTTATTTCTACTTTTCATTCACAAGTATTAGCTTCCATTGCCAGCATGGCTTTCTGTACTTCATTGCGAGCAGCACTGTCTATTTCCGGTGGTATGTCATGGCTTTCTGTACTTCATTGCGAACAGCACCATCTATTTCCGGTGGTGTTCCAAGAAAGAAGATGACCCTATTGATAACTGCTGCCTATTGTAAACGTCTACATAATTTGCAGAAAACATATCTACATCGCTCAGAATCAGTTTTTCATTATTCCTTTTATCAGTATACTCTTTCATTTTCGACTTGCTATTGTTGTCGTTTTGTCGGATTTGTTCATCCCAAGGAATTCGGGTTTCCTTAACTTGTGGTACTTTTCCTCTCTGATTTCGACTGAACAAGAGCTGGAATGGAGAAAACCCTGTCGATGGGGGCAGTGTTGTGCGATACTGGTGTAAGAAAACAGTCAGTTCATGTTTCCAATCCTTTCCTTCCACGTGTGAAGCTCGGACATTTTTCATGAGTGGCTTGCGCATTGGCCCTTGGCCATCAAGGTGTGATACGTCTATGTTCCAATCCGATATGTTGCGCAAAATCACGGAATGCATGAGATGTGAAAGGACTTCCATTATCAGTTTTTATAACTCGTGAACACCCCATTAGTGAGAAAACTCTTTCCAAAACTGAGATTGTCGCACTTGCAGATACAGATTTGATGATTTTGACAACAGAAAATCTGGTGTACTCATCAATGATCACAAACATGTAGTCGCCGGTGGGGAGAGGTCCACAGAAATCGGCACTCAAACAGTCCCACTGTTGTTTTGGAAGCTCAGACATGTTAAGCAGTTCCATACACTTTTGGTCTGGCGTGACACATTGACAAGCGACGCAGTTTTTGACACATCTTTCGAAGTGCGCATTTTAAGTCCGGAAACCACACTTTAGATCTAATGTAAGATTTCATTATTTTTTTGGTAGAGTTATAGTCAAGAGACTTTATCAACAAAGTTTTGAAGCTAAATGGCAGTGGTTTGTAGTCCAAAATAAAAAATATTCATTTTTGAATATTTCTTTGTATTCGTTTCTGCAAGTATTATGTATAAAAATAGAAATTTCAACTTTTTACAACACAGTTGTTTGGGTCCAATATGAAGAGCCACTTGCATGGCATGGAACAGAAAAGTGTATCCCATGTTGGTCTATTCCTGATATGGTACATCAGCTGTGACCATGGCAAGTATTTTTCAGAGCATATGAAGCTCATTTATTTGTCAACCTATCTTTTTTTTATACCTTCTTCAAAATTACGTAGACAAAATGGAAACACAGAATGATTTTGTACATGTACTTAAGTGCTGAAACGATTAATCGACTAGTCGAGGGATTATTAAATTAGTCAATCCCGAAATCTGCTATCAATTAGTCAGAAAAAAGCACTACCATGACAGCATGACCATATAACATAATATGTAAAAGTTAACACACATCAACTTCTTAAAACATTGTTAGATTTTTCCTTTAACTATGCCACTGCCATCAATCATGCAACTCCATGACCTGAACTGAAGTTGAGCCCAATGTATGCAAGTATAGGCGCGGTTTCTTTTATGTTGATCATCAAAGACATGAAGTGTTGCTGCTGACTGAACACCGTCTAGTTCGATGTGACGCTATTGACCAGTGATAACTTCTCAATGTGGAACATGTAATGATGCAACAAAATGGCATCAATGATATACGAAACATAATTCATGACAAGTCAACCGAGTAACTGAATAGATTCTAATACCCAAATCCCCCCCCCGCACCATGAGGCGCCTATTCGGAGAGAAAATAGAACACACCAGACCAGGGACCAGCCTAGACCAGATTTTCAGGGCGAAATGACTTCGCCCTACTATAAAAATAAGGCGAAGTGGCCGTTCTATAGGGCGAAGTGAGTCTACAAAATTTAAATTGATCAGTCCTACGACAGGAGTCGCTATAGAACGAAAATAGGAGAGAGGAAATATGTCAATTAAACTTATGAAACAATGGTTGAAATATGTAGTCATTATGTTCACTTCATGACCCTAATAACTATTAATAATACCCAAACATAATTGTGAGAGGATAGCAGCATTTTATATCGTAATTGTGGGAGAATGACAGGATTTTATTTCATATTTTTCGGGTTTTTTAAAATGCCAACAATATTTATCAAACCGAAACGAAACGAAATCATGAACACTTTTACTGCGCTCTGTAAGTAATCCCGTTTGAAATTTTAATATGCTTCACAAATGAATTTGTTTTAAAATTTCTTTAACCAAACTCCATAGAGGGAGTGATAAATTGCCACATTGTGAGAGGTGTGAGTTGTAATATTCATTGCAAGGTGTGGTAATCACGGTAATCTAAAAATAACAACAACCAGATTAACACTTAACGCCCGACGCTGTTTTCACAGCTGCCAGTAATCAGACTCCGTTGTCCACATGCTTCCAGATTGGAGCAATACAGGTGTTAATTGTTTTATAACACCCTGATACACCCTGATAGTGGAGTATTGTGTGCAATCACAGTTGACAGTTGTAAATTATCATAAATTATTTGGGGCATTTTGCCGATTTTCGTCAGTGAACTTTGGAATTTTCAGGGCGACTTGAACTTCGCCCGACTGCAAAAATAAGGCGAAGCGGACGGCGCTAGGGCGAAGAAGTCGCCCACGTCGCCCTCTCGGCTGGTCCCTGCACCAGACATCTCATTAGCGAGACTCAAGGGCGGCAGATTATATAGTTCACGTGCTTTCCATTTTAATGTTCTGAAACAAAGAGTTGGATACTCAAAACTGCGATGCCACATGACCCATGTTATACGTCATATGGGCATAGAAACGGGAACTCTTAGAATGGGTTTGGCTTGTCGACTGGTAGTCGATTACCTCTGGCGACTAGTCGATTCCTTAAAATTGCTAACCGTTTCAACACTTAACATTGACATGTGCTTCTAAATCATATGTGTTATACATGACCTTCATACAATATGTGCATTTAAACTTCTGTGCACAGTGTTTGACATCGGTATGCTCTTATACCATATTTAAACACAAATAGTTTGCTTTGTCCACTGGTTTATCTCTATACATGGAACAAACACTTTGTGTACAGAGTGTCGTTTCTGGTGCCTTGTTAAATTGGACTTGAACTTACTTTCATATTTGCATTGTCTATGCTGACATTTATGTCGTGACATCTTCAGTGTGCTTGATGCCACGGGGAAGGCATGTTGGTCGTTTCTTCAGAATAGTCGTCGGTTATTTCCATTGATGTATGTGTTGATCCTGATTCCTGGAGGTTGCAATGACAACTTCACCAACAGAAGCGACTCCTCGAGAGATAGCGCGACCCATATATGCTTGGATAAAGTCTGGAAATAAAATTATTTTTATTACAACGTTTAAAACTTCAAATAAGACCTAATATAGAATGGATAAGTTTTGCCACGTGACCTTATGTGGCTCAGAATTACTCTTACTTTATGTTTCTGTCAATCTATTTCATTCACTAAATTAGAGCGAGCATGTACTAACTTAGTTTAACCCTTTACCCAACAAAACGGCCAAAAACGTCCAAATAAAGCTTCAACAGCCTTTTTCAGTTTCGCATCCACAGATACATGTTACTGTTGTTAGTTTGTTCATTGTTTGAATTTATTTTGTAGTTCTTGAAGACATGTGCTCATGGTACATGTGAAACCAATTCTCCAAAGTAGGAACACAAATTATTGACTATTTTATAAGATGTCACATCTTATCTATAAGACATGATCAATCGTCGATTCTGATAACACATGACATAATTCATTTGGAGAGTCGGACAAATTGATAAAACCAAGCCCAACCCCTCATGAATTACGTATGTCTCATAATTGTTGAAACTGATTGATCTGTCTCTATTTATATAATTTATTATTCAATTATTAATAATTATTGTTCAATTTGCAGAACATAGGCCCTCACATTTTGATGTTGATGAATGGAAAGCATGCTTTCAACCCGGCAATTATACATGTACATTGCATGCCAACACAAAATTTAGTATAGCTTTCAATTTATAGTCCAAAGTTAAAATTAATGCATTCCCCTTCGGACCACATGCCCCACAGGGAAAATTATTAAAATACCAGTTGTATAGCGTATATTGGCATTTTGATAATTTTCACCAGGGGCCTGTGCTTCGGACCACGTATTTTTCGAGATCTATACGTCAATATAATTTGCTGATCGACGTATCCCCTGAATACAAAACAATTATAGTTCCATGATTTAAATATGGGGTTCCTGTAAATTTGATATCATTTAGTTGAGTCTTGTTAAAAAAAAAATTTAATCAGGAGTCGCACGAAAATTGTATACCTAAATTGGATGAAAATATGTAGAGTAAACGATTTTGAGTTAAGATAAGGTAAACATGTTTTTATAGAAAGATGCAGATTAAATTCAGCGACCGAAACTTCAATGAACCGGAATGGGGCACTGAGAAATCTGGCAGATTCCGGTTGACTTTGTCTGAATCTTGGAGAATATGGTCAGTATACCGGCAAAACATAGCATAATAATCCAAAAGCATGCCCACGTGTTAACAACGGCCATTATTCCAACAAATACAAATATTTGATTCTTTATTATACCTTTGTTTGTTTTTTTCTGAATTTTTTTTTTGGTGTTTGATCTACACAGATTGTCATGGTTGTCATGTCTGACGTTTTCGCTTTTTGCTGTAAAAGACCCTTCCAGGATGCCCGTCATTTAGTTGATGAACGCATGGTAGTTGTCGTGAAGTTGATTGATCAGAACTGCTGGTTGAGGTAGAAGCGAAAGATGTGTCTTTTTGGAGAACATATGCCCTCACATCTTCCTCGCTCCCACAATCTTTATTTCTTCCACATCCTTCACTTTGTCACTTGACCGTGTAAGACTGCCCAAACTGCGAAAAGTACAATAATACCCTAAGTAATCGACATCTTAACCAAAGCAGAATTATGGGCAACTTTTCAGGATTTAGTCGGAAATATGGCTTGTTGCCATTCATCGGAAAGCTCTCGGCCTATGAAGGATAGGATATTTTATTTCAATGTACACATAATAATGCATAATACATTTGACAAATATTATATTGTATATTCGAGGGGTGGCATAGTCAGGCCAGACTGTCTTACTGCCACCCCCTTGTTGAATGGCAACAAGCCATATTTCCGACTAAATCCTGAAAAGTTACCCATAATTCTGCTTTGGTTAAGAAGTCGATTACTTGGGGCATCACTAATTCACATTTGAGAATTTCCCCTCGAATTTATCCATTAGTGCAAAGGGTGTATTATAAAATTTCAATTCAAAAGCAACAAATCGGCACTCTTTGTAAGTCAGAATATTCTATACTTATTAGTAGTTTTTTTTCCAAAACTCGACTTATAGTTTGATGAGGGACGGCGGGCGGGCGGGCGGGGCGACGTGTTTTGCTTAACTCGACCGTTTATTGACGGATTAATACAAAAATTGGTGTGTGAGTACATATCCATGCACGTAATCTGCAGACAAAATCGGTTTAGTCCGCACATTTATTACAGAGTTATGGCCCTTTGCCATTTTTCACTGATTTTAGGCTCGTTAGCGCAACAACTTCAACAAACGTTATCTGATTCGATTGAAATTTGGTATATAGGTGTCTCCCAAGAATATCTCGGATGAGTTCGAAAACCGGCCTGGTCCGATAAAATTTGATAGAGTTATGGCCCTTAATTAGTCATTTTTCACGAATTTTCAGCTCGTTGGCGCGATAACTTCAACAAACGTTATCCGATTTGATTGAAATTTGGTATATAGGTGTCTCCCAAGAATATCTCGGTCGAATTCGAAAACCGGCCTGGTCCGATAAAATTTGATAGTTATGACCCTTAATTAGTCATTTTTTCACAAATTTTCAGCTCGTTAGCGCGATAATTTAACAAACATCATCCTATTTGATTGAAATTTTGATACATAGGTGTCTCCCAAGAATACCTCGGACGAGTTAGAAAACCGGCCCGGTCCGATAAAATTTGAAAGAGTTATGGTCGTAACTTCAACAAACGTCATCCGATTCAACTAAAATTTGGTATATAAGTGTCTTCCAATAATATCCTGGACGAGTTCGAAAACCAGCCTGGCCCAATAAAATTTTATAGAGTTATGGCCCTTGATTAGTCATTTTTCATGAATTTTTAGCTCGTTAGCGCAATAACTTCAACAAACGTCCTCTGATTTGTTTAAAATTTGGAATAGACATACTTGCCAAGAATATTTCGGAAGAGTTTGAAAACCAGCCTGGCCCGATAAAATTTGATGGAGTTATGGCCCTTAATTAGTCATTTTTCGATTTTACCTATTAATTAGTGTACCGATACTGATGCACACCAATTGGCGGTAGCCACCGAAAACGAGACACAGCATCTCTGATGCCACCTCTTGTAATTGAGATGTACTTCTCATTCATAAATATTTATTTATGAAGATAATACTAGGACGTTCCTCTTTAAATTATATAGGTGAAAATTACTTCATCAAAAATTAATATCTCAGAACTGTCACTTTAAATTAATTGGCAACATGAATCAATAACTGACAACTGTGTAAATGGAATAGGTAAGGAGTATCTATCGACCCCCAAATTTAATAATTGGCGGGAAATCAAAAATATGAAAATAATGCTCCATCATTAATATTGCTCAAGGTGATATCAATACTCATCATTTTACACTCATATGCACTATCAAGAGTTGGAACCAACCAAACTCCCAAAGTAAGGTTTGAATATTTCTTTTATACTCAAATCATATTACGAAAGCAACTGAGACTGGCTACCGTCCCAAGGCGAGTCCGTTCTGACCAATCTGATTGTGTAATTCTGGTTCAAACTGAACTATACCAAGTGTTCCTTTCTTATTTGACTTGGACGAATTTGAAAAATATGTAAAATTTAAATAAATGAATAAAAAGACATAATTTATGCTAAGCAGAATAATGAGCTGAATGTAATCCCGCCACACATCATTGTAGCATCTTGCCACACCGAAACCCTGTGATCTCTCATATATAACAGTTACCTTTTACTGGGCATGACAATCAGTTCCATGTCAGGCTTCTTTGATCAGCACTGGCTTCTTCATAGATCTGGGATGTCCAGCAAATAACTAATACATGTTACCCATAAGAGATTCAGAATACAAACTGAATGTTACCAGCCAAATCATGTGACCTCACTCAGTAGGTTAGATGCCTGTGCAAGCTTGTGCCACACAGTCATACTCTGGAAGATTATAATCCCCACTCTATGCTAAACCAGGTCGGGGCAAGCTGATTGCTAATTGTCCAGATTGCTGGCCCAGATCTGGGCCAAACCATTAGACATGAAGCTATTTAGCCCCCGTTTGAGGACACACTGACTGGACATTATATTAGAATGTCTCAGAATAACTTATTCTGCTGGGGAGAATTAATCCTAAAGACACTACATCATTATAATATGTTTGTGGACGGCGAGATTGCGTAATTTGCAGACGAATTGCTGTCTCATTTCTTGATCTTTTTTGATGATTAAGATCTCGGCAAAACTAACCACATGGTTAAGCGGCTCATAAGATAATCCACTGACAATCACACTGTCAACTGCCAACATAAATAGTATTGATGTTAAGGACTTTGCTAACCCAATTTTCCCCAAATTTAATGGAGTCCAAAATAAAGGTTTATGTTCACTTTTATTAGTAATCACTGTGACCAAACCCATGGAGTCAATATTTTAAGAGTTATTATTCATGGTAGATTATATAAGAAAAATATATGGGTATGTGTACTGAACACTGAAGAATGATGAGCAATAAAGGTATGCTCACATTTCTTCAGTGTTATTCAGATTTTGGCTTGGAAGCAGTTGTTTACAAATGGTAGATTTCATTGCTCAGAAAAGCTATTTGGGAACTGAATTTGATGGGTCAAGTTAATGTTCACTCGAAGCCAGCTGGGATTATGACCAGTGCTGAACCACGAGAAAATCATATCCTGATTCAGGCTGATTGGTGACCTAGTTCCTGGGCTATGGGGCAGTGATGAATTGCCAAATAAGGAGGTGGGAGATGGTCCATTCATCGCGAAGCCGAATCAGTCTTCAATATCAACGCGTATATCAGCATTCTCACCATTAAGTCTAGAAATATATATTTTGGGTCACCAGAATCGAATTTGGCTTTCAGGTAAACAATCATAGTAGATTTCTGGCATATAAATTGTAGTTGATTCGTAGATGAGAATTGATAGTTTTCCCTTGTGGGAACGGATCGATTTTCACAAATTTGTGCACATATCTTGAGCAATGTGGTTAACTATATTGACAGCTGAAAATTTTGAGTGTATATAACCCTACACCCACTTGAGCTCCATTCATATGTTGCAAATCAATCAAACCTTGGAAGTCACTGTACGGCCTGTCGTTTTTGGCAATGTAATATGCGGTTTGAATGACATTTTCCATTGATAACAGGTGTTTCCTTTGTAGTCTATCGTGATAACGTCACGATCCTTTTGGAGAAGAAGGTCAAAAGCATTCTTGTGGGCATCAGAATTGACATGCTTATATATTTTATTCCTCAGTGATGACAACTCTGACTCACGACATTTACCATTAGCTTCAATTGAGATTTTTCGCCATTCCTTGCTTAGAACTACTCCCTGCGTCTTATTTGGGCCTTGATCCTTTATATCTATACACGTTTGGCATCCTAATTTCCCATACTTGCATATCAACCAAGGGTATATCTCTTTCTTGGATTTCCACATCTCATCTGACCATAATATTGGTTTCACGAGCATAGTCGTGACAGTGCTATTGTCAATTTCATTGGAAGCACTGAGTTTTGAATTGTACCTATCGTCGTGATCGGCAAAGTTTTCCAGTGGTACCATTATCTCCCCGTTCGAACAGCTGTCCACTTCAGTCGATTTATTTGTATTTTGTTTTGTGAAAAACAATGACGAAGTTACTCTGACGAGACATTATAAATTATTGTTGTGAATATGCGGGAAACTCCGGTCTACGACGTTCAAGCTAAATTAAGGCACACGCGACGAACTAAACGTAATGGAATTCCAACGTCATCAGATGTATATTAACCCATTAAGTGCAGATTACGTACTCATAGCCAAGGGCAGAGTAAGTGGAGGGGCGCCAGAGCAAGGAATGTTTGCGAGGTGTCCTGGTGCCATTTGCATGTAAATACGACAGTTTACATGTTTTACATTACTCAACCATCGAGTTATTTTCACTGTGGATTGTAAATAGTCATTTCAAGTTGAAATGACTTCACGTTATGTATACCCATGCGACATTTTGTATCGGGGTGTCGGAAATTATCTCGCCCGGCGCTATGTTTTGTCTGCCCAAAGTTTCAATACTGAATATTGCTATCAAAAATAAATATAGCAATTCTAAAAGTTGAGTCAAAATTTAGACAATTCCATCTATATGTAAAGACAAATGAATGGTAAACATGAGCCATCTACAGTGCACTCTAGGTTACATAATGTAGTCGGATCAATGGTCGGACTATATAAAACCCAGGCCATAATAAAAAAGGTATTTGTTTGTCCTCGCCCCGACCGACTCGATTTTAACGGCCGACTGGAAATTCTTTTATTGAGATTGAGAATTTTTATTTTTTTATTATTTTTTTTTTAGTAGTGGTATGTTGTCTGAGAAGCTCATTTTCGGTCAGAAACTCCAGCAACTGTGACTGAACAGCATAATTATTTATTTTTCTTGTTGTGTTTTTCCAACTATTAAATTTTTAATTTGTTATCAAATTAATCCCTGACTATTTATTAATATTGATACCCTCGGCCTGCACCATGGAGGGGAGGGACCCTTAGTATGCCATTCCACCTTGCAAAAAAAAAAAAAAAAAACCCTACCTACCTACCCACCTGAACATTTTTGGGTAGGGGTGTGGACAAACAAACAATTTATTAATTTTGGCCCCACTGGCGGCTGTATCATCGTGAAAAGATTATCTAAAGGCACATCTACTACTATGAACAGTGAACTATTTTCTAAAAATCTGTGCAAATGATAGTGAAATGATAGTGAAATGATAGTGAAATGATAGTGCATAAGAAGCTTTGATCTTCCATCACTAACCCTCCATAGTATACTGTAACAAATGATAGTGCATAAGAAGCTTTGATCTTCCATCACTAACCCTCCATAGTATACTGTAATTGAACTGAATGCTATTGTCACTCGTTCCATATAGGCCTAATATAAAACAATATAAACTGGACACAGGAAAACGCGTCGTTTTGAATGTAGTATACATGCACAAAATGGGTGGTTAAACTCCACTCTCATGCTCTCCTGCACTTGCTTTCGTGGCGAGGATGATGCTATCATATATACAACAATACATAGCGCCACCCTTTTCAAATTTACGGGATCCACCACGGCTAGCTGACATCAATGGTGCCAATCGAGTTAAACTGTTAAAGCACTTTCATTGGCACAGACTCCGTCATAAAAATATATATACACTACGAATATATGACCCACGATGTGATCAAGTTCGATTTGGACGGGTGCGGAGTATAAAATATTTGTTTCATTAATTAATTTTCATCTGAACTGGACAAATTAAATGGGTGGACGTTCCCCCGACGAAAAAGGTGCGGGGACGTTGTCCCCCCCCTGCAATTCATCGCTGCTACCGGTTACCCCCAGAATGGGGATTACACACTTCTTTTGTCAAGAGATTAACAACACACAACTGTCCACAGATATTAACACTCAACTGTCACCTCTCTACAAGCGATGTCAGGCATGTTACTCAAAATATTTGTAAACATTCAGTATTTCTAACATATTCCACAATGAATTATACTCTTAAAAAGTACTGTGATTACTAATAAAATTGAACTAAACGGTGAAGCTCCCACAAGTTAAGATTAACCCTTTACCCAACAGAACGGTCCTGTGCCAATGCATTCTCTTATATATGCGAGTCGACCATAGGTCGCCTCGCATATATAAGAGAATGCATTGGCTTAACACATTAAAAATTATAAAATTGTTAAAAAATGTAAGAAAAAATGGTAAAAAGTGTTAAAAAAAAGTTTTTTTTTAAGCCAATGCATTCTCTTATATATGCGAGGCGACCTATGGTCGACTCGCATATATAAGAGAATGCATTGGCACAGGGCATAACTGTAACTATCACAATGTGGTCAAGGAGCCGGTTCCAATGATATCCATATTTGTATGGTTCTATTGAGAAAGACCGAAGATATTTTAGGCTGTTGAAGCTTTATTTGGCCGGTTTGTTGGGTAAAGGGTTAATTGGGAGATTTCACCCAATCGCCCTATCACACAATCGCCCTATCACACAATCGCCCTATCACACAATCGCCCTATCGCACAATCGCCCTATCGCACAATCGCCCTATCGCACAATCGCCCTATCGCACAATCGCCCTATCGCACAATCGCCCTATCGCACTATCGCACAATCGCCCTATCGCACAATCGCCCTATCGCACAATCGCCCTATCACACAATCGCCCTATCACACAATCGCCCTATCACACAATCGCCCTATCACACAATCGCCCTATCACACAATCGCCCTATCACACAATCACCCTATCACACAATGCTACATTGTGTTGCTATTTCTATTATCACTGATAACGCTGTTTGTATATGTTGGCACCTTGTCAAACCTCACCATAGTTTGGTCAATATTTACAAAGTTATAGTGGGTGTAGTCATTTCTGTGTCGTTGGGTCTTAATCGTCTATCTGAATTTTTAGTCGAGTTTAACTTATGGTTTGACGAGGGACGGCGTGCGGGCAGACATAAAGAATGCCTTATAACTTTGACATTTGTGAACGGATTAAAAAAAAATATCTCAGTTGCTCCCAATGACTATTTATTGCCTGTAGAAAATGTGTCACGTCCGAACTTTTTTACAAGAGTTATCCATCTTAGATGGTTTTTAGTTTAAGTTTTTCACAAATATTAAACAATTTCAACAATATTTAGTATATGAGTCTCCTGCAACAATATCTCGGACGAGTTCGAAAACCAGGTTTGTGAGAATTTTTTTCGCGGAGTTATGGGTCTTAGTTTGTCTATTTTTTGCAATTTTATCACTGTTAGCATGATAACTCGATGAAATATTAACCGATTTCACGATAACTCGATGAGATATTAACCGATTTCAACAATATTTGGTATATGATTCTCCTGCAACAATATCTCGGACGAGTTCAAAAACCAAGTTTAGCGTGATAACTCAATGAAATATTAACCGATTTAAACAATATTTGGTATATGAGTCTATTGCAACAATATCGCGGAGGAGTTCGAAAACCTGGTTTGTCCGAAAAAAAATTCCCGAGTTCTAGTTTTTGGGTCTTAGTTTGTCTATTTTTTGGCCTTTTCACATGAGCACATTTCGGCACAAAAACATTCTGAAATTGAAGTCATGTTGTCGACATTGAGTCATTGACACCAGATATAATGGAAAACATTCAAATCTTAATTGATAACAGCGATGTATCAGATAACAGAGCATTCAAGGATATCTGGGCATTTTGAATATAGAGGGTATCATTCTTGACTTACAGTAGCTTCTGAGCTTATTTCTTTACAGAAGTCCCTTCTGGTTGCATGACAATCTTTATCTAAGTTTGAACACGGTGATGATACTGAAACTTTTAGATTTATATTGGCTTCTGAACTGTTTTCGTCAGAGGAGTCATTTTTGCATCTAAGTTTGAACACGGTGACGGTATTGAAACTTTTAGATTTATATCGGCTTCTGATTTGTCATAATTAGAATTCTTTTTGGCTGGATTACAATATTGATCCTAGTTCGAACAATGAGATATACATATTCTGCCAGCCTCATATGCTTTCTTTTCGGTCATCTACTGTTCTGTAATTATGATTTACACCTAATTTCCCACCTAAATTCTGAAGGCCTATTAATGCCCGCTGGTGTTGTGCTGGGCTCTTATGGAAACGGTGAGCAGCTAGATATCGGATGTATATGCGATGGAGAGTTGATTACGGCAGATCATATATATCTGTATATATCTTCATATATCTTCATATTGTTTATTTAAATGTCTTATTGTGTTTATTGCTTTCAGTTTTGTCTATAATATAGGGCCAATTTTATGTTACACATTGTTTATTCACTAATAGTAATACACGTATGATCATAATTAACATAATAACATTAACAAACACAAAACAACTTCCAATATACCAAAGTCAATTGTGAAAATTTCAGAAGAGAAGACATGTTTACATTGTTCCTCCCAACTTTGGAGTGACTATGGCAGTTTTTGTTTCGAAGCAACATGCGATTTTTATTTTTGGAACAATAGGATCAACTTGCATAGATTGTTTCAGAGGAAATATCTCTATGGAAGAATTTGTATTCATTACCTGCGCAGCAGTTTCTGGACCAAGAATAATATCAGTTGCCTCAACTTGCGTCGCTTATAGTTGCATTTGTTGCTAACGCTGTCTCCATCTCCACTTCACAATCTATTAATTTTGGGACTGTCTCCTCGTCTTGTGATGGATCCATCTTTTCTGGACTTCTTTCGAAAACAATTTAAAACTTAGCAGTGCTGCTAACACAATGTGCAATATGTTCCTTTCGGATTCAGAGCTTTACGGTCCTCAAATATCATTTCACCAAATGGAAACTTCGCAATCATTTTGTCAAAAATAGCGATAAAGAATGTGCACACACTCTTGGAAGAACTATTATGTAATGACAATGTACCTGCTATATATAAGATGCGTAGAATTACATGTTAACGAGTAACTGAGCTGTTGCTTCGGGTAGGTCTGAGTTTCGAGTGAGGAGCATGGCACTTTTGGGATCTTCCGTGGGTTTCCGTGATTACTCGGTCGTTTGTCCAATTGATCGGGTCTCTACGCGCAGAGTTGGGGTTCTACACTTGACCGCGCTTACTACACTCCCCCTGCCTTTATAGAGATATGTTGATCCCTTCTGGATGAGCCATATAATTGTGAATCAAGTAGGACAATTTGTCTCCCAGTGACCTCTTGGAGTGTTTCACATCACTAAATGTTAAGGTTTTCATGTGATCACGATCAACGTAATGAAATTGGACACAAACTAAATGTTGATGTTTTTATGTGATGTGCGTTATGATGAACACAATGAAATCCAAGCCTTGAAATAGGTAGAGCTGAAACGGTTGACCCATTCATCTAACCGGTTAACCATCGGGGTTAACCGGATTTCAACCGGTTAACCGCTAAATTTCTAGCGGACTTCTCTCACACTAATTATGTCGACATTATGCCATGCTCCGGGGACAAACCTAGGTGAGAAGTAGTAGCTGAAATAAAGACCTTATTCACGGCATTTAACGATATTCAAAAACACACATTCACTGTTCTTTTGCTGGTTCTCGTGATGGGGAATAAGCGACCTCTCCTGCCATTCACAAATTTCACTTGCTCATTTGCCGTGATCAGCATATGTTTGGGCATTTGTAAAACGAGTAAAATAGTATGGGTATTGGTAAAACGAGTAACAAAACTATATATTAAAGATCTGTAATATATCATTATCATCATTGGTATATCCTCCAATGCATTATATATAAAGACAAGAAAGTAATAACTAGAGAACAAAAAGGAAGGTCAGTTAGGTCAGACTCGCAGTCCTATTCAGTATTCTAGCTATTCGTCGGTATCATGATAGCGGACACTAGTGTTGGGAGGTTATATAATTTACGTTTCGGTTTCGGTTTTAGTATGCAATCACTTAACATATAGCAATTACTGCACAAATTGAGTGTTAATTAGTCCCACAGGCACAACCAGTTACAGAGTAGCATGGAGCATCAATTTCCTTGATAAAAGGGAAGATTATTGAAGAAGTTTTGGGTTGCTTCAACTACGATGTCTGTTTGGTCACTCAATTGAATTGATCATATTAAATCACAACAGGGAGGAAGAACGGGGAAGAGTGAAGACAATATTGTGCAGCTGATCTCAATCTTCAAACTTTGTCGACTTACATAGTTTTTATAAACCCCACTGTTAAACAGTTTTATATATAGTATGTCGTGGTGTGGTTCCAATTTGAATCCATGTTGCTTCGTGCAGTATTAACTATTACGTTACGAAAGCACGCATTGCCACACAACGCCACTTTTACATTGTCACTTCCTTGTGTGCATTCAGACTTGATACACAGTGACTGCACACATGCTTTTGTCGGAAGAAAACTTCAAAGGGTCGGAATTGATTGAAGGTCGCCGAGACTTCCAGACAGTTCGAGAATTGCTACTAAGTATCTGATACTACCGCGTGTACCAATTAACGCTTGCATTGCACTCTACTATCGGTGACACGGGATTTAGTATTAGTTTTGCATCATTTAACCTAATATTTTGAGGATTATTCACGTTCACATTCAACTGACAACGGGATGCGGTTACGTCCGGTTCATTTTTTTCTAACCGGTTACGTCGCTAACCGGATGCTAACCGGTTAACCGTCTAACCGTTTCAGCTCTAGAAATAGGGTGTCTGTCATTTGCAGATTGAGGTCCCCAGAGTGTGAATTTAGTGATGCTACCCCACATAGTGGGCTAGCATCACCAAATTCACTCTCTGGGGACCTCATTCTGCTGAGGTGTAAACAGAATGAGGTCCCCAGAGGGTGAATTTGATGATGCTAGCCCGCTATGCGGGGTAGCATCACTAAATTCACCCTTTGGAGACCTCAATCTGCAAATGACAGACCCCCTATTTCAAGGCTTGATGAAATCAGAAGCAAAATAAATGTTGAGGTTTTCACATGATGTGCATCAAAACCCACGCGAAGAAATCGCACACAAACTAAAGATTGAGGTTTTCATGCAATGTGCATGCAATGTGCAGTGCGAACTAAAGGTTAAGGTTTTAATGTGATGTGCGTTATGATCCATGCAATGAAATCAGACTCAAACGAACGGTTGGGATTTTCATGTGATCTACAAACTAAAGGTTGAGGTTTTTGATGTGATGTGTATATGTGTATTTAAGGCAATTATACCGGATTAAGACTTTTATGTATAGAGTGTCCGCTAGTAACAACCATGATGGGTTATCTCCCTAAAACTGCCTGTGGACGACACATACATCAGAGCCTTATTTAGAAACCAGGCTGGGTTATCTCCCTTAACCCTTTAGCATTCAGAAAGCCCCAGAGCGCCCTGCCGCGTAACGTCCATAAAGCCCCAGAGCGCCCGGAGTTTTCCGACTTTTTTCGCGGTCATAGTTTACAACAAAAATATTGCATTATAACACAACAAATTGATCTTATATTTAATGTAAACAATAAAATGGATGTTACATTATTAATGTTTATGTGTTTGTTGGGTTTTGTGGTAGATTTTGTACAATTTAATCAACATTTCAAAATAAAATCGTAATAAAACGAAAACTGCATCTCGCTGTGCTATTTTTCAAGTTGACTAAATCAATGTACTCCGCATTGTGATATGTGTACAGTCATCAAATATAGTTTTATTCTACAGATTTTTATTTACAAACTTTATTTTTATTTCCAATAAAATATTTATTTGACTTGTTTATGTTTTTGAGCTATTAATAATATGCACCTGAATTAAAAAAAGCCAGTAACATGATTTGACCAGCGAAGCAAATAGAGTTCAACTCCAAGACACTTGCACTGTTGGTGTTACTAAGGACCCCGTGTTGCTCTAACTCTTTTGGCCCTTGATATGTTCTCAATAAAACTGTTTAGAAATTTGATTTGATTTTTTTTCCTCATTCATCATAAGATTATATGCATAATATTTTTATTTTCATACTTTGAGTGAGAAATTTTGACAATTCAATAAAGTTTTGATCGGAAAGTTCGACAAAATGTTTGATTTTCTCTTCACGCACTATAGAAGAATGAGTTACACATCCCAACATCACGCCAGTTCAGCCCAATATTGCGGGCACAGCGATTGCCTAGATTAATACCCAAATAAATTATGTTGTTACAGCGCTTTGACAAATACATAATCTTGAGTACATTCTCCACCATACAATCGAAAAATGCAAAGGAATGGACACACGATTCAATACAAAGAGGAATGTACAAAGTGATTTTTGTGAACTTAGTACTGTGGTATGGTTGTCCTCTTCTGTTTTTCTCAGTAAGCCATATCTCAACCATTGCATCAATGTCTTGGTCACTGAAACTTGATGGACCATTCAAACAAAATCGCAGCATTCGGTCCAAGTTTGTTTGATTCAAACTGGACCTCAATGGGTTACACAACAGTTTCATTGCAGAAAAGGCGCTTTCAACATTCGATGTGGACGACGGAATTAGAAGCGACATTTCAAATAACCGCATACAGTCAATAGTGTCACGTCCGTTGCTTCGCATTTGTTTTAACCCTTTACCCAACAAACCGGCCAAAACCGGCCAAATAAAGCTTCAACAGCCTAAAATATCTTCGGTCTGTCTCAATAGAACCATACAAATATGGGTATCATTGGAACCGGCTCCTTGACCACATTGTGATAGTTACAGTTATACCCTGTGCCAATGCATTCTCTTATATATGCGAGTCGACCATAGGTCGCCTCGCATATATAAGAGAATGCATTGGCCTAAAAAAAATCTTTTTTAACACTTTTTACCATTTGTTCTTACATTCTTTAACAATTTTATAATTTTTAATGTGTTAAGCCAATGCATTCTCTTATATATGCGAGGCGACCTATGGTCGACTCGCATATATAAGAGAATGCATTGGCACAGGGCCCTTCTGTTGGGTAAAGGGTTAATACAGTAGATCCATCAACAGGATGGTTGTCGATGTACGCTGCTACATTAGCCTGTTTCAGTTTGTTTTGACCAGCACTGATGTCTCGTGTCGCAAATCCTGCTGACTCCTCTTGGTACTCTCGTTAAAATCACTAAGAAATGATTCTATATCCTGTGTGGCGGATGTTTTGTCGATGACTGATGTTGATGTGATCGTCCCACTATCATCTGTGTCTATCTGGGGGTTGCCATAATATTGTGTTAAGGCTGTGATGGAAGTACCACGCTCTTCGTCGGACATCCCGTTTGCCGGAGAGAATGCATTGAAAAGTGGCGCCACGTCACTGTCAGCAGACATTGCCTCATCCAACTCCACAATCAGCGAATCCAAGAATGGAACTCCCGTCTCTTTGATAAACTTCTGGATCCCATCGGCCGGGTTATCGTTAAACTGTGTCTAGCTAGCTCCATTCTCCTCTTAGCCGACTCATAGCATTCAGTTGACATTGCGAAGTATTTCCCAGAGAGAATATTATCCTTCAGATGAACGATGGAGTTTTTCAGCTTCTGGAAGCGGGCTGGGACGGCAGTGTAGTTTAGACATTTCTTTTGCAGAAACGTTGAAAACGTGTTGATTGGCACAAGAACATCGGCTACCAATAGCAACAAAAGTGATAGCTTTAAAAGTTGATCGCGACATCCTTTGATTTCCGGGTCGCCCCTAGATTTAAACAACAAGTCGAGGGTATCGATGACGATATCCCAATGCGAAATCAATCTGGAACAAGCAGCGCCATGACTCAGCCATCTAGTAGTGGACGCTTTAACCCTTTACCCAACAAACCGGCCAAATAAAGCTTCAACAGCCTAAAATATCTTCGGTCTGTCTCAATAGAACCATACAAATATGGATATCATTGGAACCGGTTCATTGACCACATTGTGATGGTTACAGTTATGCCCTGTGCCAATGCATTCTCTTATATATGCGAGTCGACCATAGGTCGCCTCGCATATATAAGAGAATGCATTGGCCTAAAAAAAATCTTTTTTATTTTATTTTATAATTTTTAATGTGTTAAGCCAATGCATTCTCTTATATATGCGAGGCGACCTATGGTCGACTCGCATATATAAGAGAATGCATTGGCACAGGGCCGTTCTGTTGGGTAAAGGGTTAAATGAACAAGCACTAGTGCTAGGCGATGGTTTTTGCATTTGATGTAAATAGCATGTGGTGACAGATGATGAATTCGTTTCTGCAATCGGGTCTTATTGCCGCTCATCGTATTTGTCCCATCGAAACCTGTGAATAATATATTAGTAATGGGAATGGACTTCTTTCGCAGAGAGTCTTACAATTTCTGAAAGAAGAGCCTCGGCACCTTTCTCTCCGACAACTTTTACAATGTCAACGTATTCTTCTTTGACATCATGTGTGAGTGGACATAACGGACAAATATAATCAATTGGGCTCTCCCAGCCTCGTCGGTGCTCTCGTCTGCGAGGAGAGTGAATTCTGAACAACAGGTGATGCCGACAAGAGTGTCTTTCTCGATGCAATAGTTAATTACATCCAGGTAGCCTTCAACGGATGTAGAGGACAGATATGTCGCGTTGGATGGCATTGTTCTAACATGTCTCTCTCTAGGTCGGATTCACAAAGATCGTTTGCGATAAACTGAATGAGATCTTCAAAGTTAAACTTCACGGCCCATTTCTTACCCGTCATAAAGTAAGTTGTCTTGATTAGCTTCGCAATTACACGTTTTTTCCACTCGCCGTCCTCTTGCCTCCTTGTTGCATCGGACCTTTGTAGTTGTGTAACAATGGTACCTTGTTGTCGTATCGTGGCCTACATCTCCGTTTGGTTGGCCGTTGATCGCTGGTGTTTGGTGCTGGCTAGATGGGTGTCCAACATCCTGCGTGGGTGACCATCTTCTTTAACATGTTTTGCACATCCACCAACTCTGGACGGGATCAAAGTAGAGCCATTTATACAGTGCCATCCAGTGGGCGTGGGTCTGAAAGAAAGGATGGGAATACTTTAAGCCTTATCGAATTAAAAAAAACAAATTTAAATTTTAAACCATGGCAGATGCAATGCATTTAATAATACTATTAGTACTTAGTACATTCATTGTACAAATTATTATATAGAAAATTACATTTTTAACAAGAGCATAGGGCCATTACTTATACTTTTGGAAAATATTCCAATTCAAAAAAGTAAAAAAAAACCTGGGAAGGATATAAATTACTGTAACTCATTTGACCGAACCCATATTCCAACTTGACCTCAGTCCTGTATTACATAATTGGTTCTTTTCAAGTTTATATTTTTGGTAGTCAACATCATTTTATTTTAATTTTTTAAATAAAATATTGTCTTACCTCCTTACCACGGCAACCATCAAGCTGAATGGGTACATATTCATTTGAACTTTCTGATTCGTCACTGCTGTCCTCCCTTGGGGTGGGGATTCGCTTGATTGGTGTGTTGCATGCTGTGGTATCTACAAATATTATTAACATTATTATTTAATTATGAAGACTCCGAAAGAAACTTCAAAATCAAATTATTTATTCTCAATAGACATTATTTGAGAAACCCAAAAAAAAACATTCAATAATAATTGGTTGGTTGTGAATATAGTTTGGAATTGCATATAATTTATTAATTTAATACACATGTGTAGCATTAATTGTATTGAATTTGTGAACACACATGAAAATAAATGTTATTGTGTTAGTCATGAAACTTGTCGGATGTTGACTAGTAGTACTACTACATGTACTAGGCTTGTTACTACTATGAGCAACAGAACCTCCAAAAAATGTAATTTTTTTGTTTTGTGTTTCAGAAGTCTGAGGGTTAACTCAGACTGTCTATCAGACTTATAAGTTGAGGATTTTTTATTGTGGCTCACACCTGTTGTTCTTGGACGTGGCATTGATACTATTATTACATTGTGCACATAATTGGGGAATAAACTTTCTATTTTTCAAAAAGTGGCGAGAATTCAACATTCCAGTTTTATTTCCGGTATAAATAGACACATGTAAAACTTGTTTACGGAAGAGAATAGATGCGAAAATATGTTTCTTGTCTTTAGTGCTTACATCGCCAAAACCAATAGAGTTATTCCTCTCCGTGAAATGCAAAGTTTACAAACCTTGTCGAGATTCGAGAATCATAGATTTATTGCAACATTATCTTATTTCATTGAAATTAATGCCAGACGAGACAATGCACTATCTAATAGTGTCATTAACTCCGACAAATGACATTTATACGTCGGGAGAATAAACAGCGCATAACCGAAAATAAGTGTTCCTTATCCGATTCCATACCCACTATTTTGTGTCGGAAATCGCGACAATCGTGACTTCTATTTTTAGTCGAGTTTTTTTCCAAAACTCAAAACTCGACTTATAGTTTGATGAGGGACGGTGGGCGGCTGGCGGATGGGCGGGCGGGCGGTGTGTGAGTACATATCTATGCACGTAAGCTGCAGACAAAAAATCGGGTTCGTCTGCACATTTATTACAGAGTTATGGCCCTTTGCCATTTTTCACTGATTTTAGGCTCGTTAGCGCAACAACTTCAACAAACGTTATCTGATTCGATTGAAATTTGGTATATAGGTGTCTCCCAAGAATATCTCGGTCGAGTTCGAAAACCGGCCCGGTCCGATAAAATTTGATAGAGTTATGGTCCTTAAGTAGTCATTTTGTACGAATTTTGAGCTCGTTAGCGCGATAACTTCAACAAACGTCATCCGATTCAACTAAAATTTGGTATATAAGTGTCTTCCAATAATATCCTGGACGAGTTCGAAAACCAGCCTGGCCCAATAAAAGTTATGGCCCTTAATTAGTCATTTTTCGTGAATTTTTAGCTCGTTAGCGCGATCTTCAACAAACGTCATCCGATTCAACTAAAATTTGGTATATACATGTAGGTGTCTTCCAATAATATCCTGGACGAGTTAGAAAACCAGCCTGGCCCAATAAAATTTGATACAGTTATGGCCCTTAATTAGTAAATTTTCATGAATTTTTTGCTCGTTAGGACGAGTTCGAAAACCAGCCTGACCCGATAAAATTTGATAGAGTTATGGCCCTTAATTAGTCATTTTTCGTGAATTTTTAGCTCGTTAGCGCGATAACTTCAACAAACGTCCTCCGATTTGGTTAGCGCGATAACTTGAACAAATATTAACCGATTTTACCTATTAATTAGTCTACCGATACTGATGCACACCAATTGGCGGTAGCCACCGGCGGTAAGCCACCGAAAACGAGACACAGCATCTCTGATGCCACCTCTTGTATACGGAATTACTTTCGTTTTAGCTTGTAATCGGAATTGCGTTTTATAAATTCTTGCGTGATTTTCACGATTTAAGAACATTTCAACATCATCAGATCATTATTAAAGTGGTATTTATCGTCAATTAAAAGTGAATTTTGTTGGTTTCCACTGATGAAAATATATAAGTAGAAAATGTATTTGATTTTTTGAATTTTTAAAACTTTTTTTTTGCCTTCAATTTGTTTGGGCGCCCAAACTCAATGTCCCCAAACCCGGTATACCGGAGTCGAAAATGGGCTGGGTCAGGCCCTGTATATAAAACCTGTCGTCTGTGTGTGTGTTTGTATCTGTGTATAACTTGGTCACGCTTTTGGCGCGCTTATAACTTTTCAACCATGCGTGCAATGTAGACCAAATTTGGACCACGGTCTATATTGTGTCGTAAAAAGTGACTCACAAAATTTCACGCCGATTAGTCAAAGCAAACCTGAGATCTAGCATGGTCCCCAAATGCAGTATTTGCACCCAAGTATACACTATTTCTTCTGACGTTTGTTGAAATGATGTCATGTGTCATACACAAACCCAAACTTGCGTTGATAATGTATTGACGAAATTTCCATGTGCTCTACCAAGCGTTGTTGAAAAAGGGCGCTATAAATTGTCAGATAAGGTTGAGTGTGAATATAATTAATGCATGTTGTTTTTGCCGTGGAAGTGCATGGGGTGTAGAGTCGAGACTAGAATGTTCTATATCGTCATTGGAAATTGGTGCTAAATGGTCTTATAATATGCCACTTCAGTGTGAATATAAGTAATGGATTGTGTCTTTGTTATGAAAGTTGTGCATTGTGTTGGAATCGAAGGAGTACATATATGGAAGACGGAAAATTGATAAGTAACGTTTTACACAAAATCAAAATGGGCGAGAAATGGGCCGCAGTGCAAGGGCCTGTGGCCTTAGGCTTAAATATATACGCTGCTGAATAAAAGCTCCCTTTGGGAGCCTGTTTTAAAAAATCATAATGTATGTGCGCAAAGGGGCTGCAGTCCACTCGGTCGCTGAATAAGGCTCTGTTTCAGTCATTGGAATATATAAAATAGTAATACTGAACTATAAGTTGCATTCCATATGCGCATGCATATATGTGGGTGGTAGTAGAATTTACAATTTTTCTGTGAAAAAAATAAGTGTTCCATAGCCACAGCAGAATTATGGGTAATTTTTCAGGATTTAGTTCGTAATATGGCTTGGTGCCATTCATCGGAAAGCTATCGATGAATGGCAACAAGCCATATTTCCAACTAAATCCTGAAAAATTACCCATAATTCTGCTGTGGTTAAGGAATCAATTATTTAGGGCATTACTGCACGTCATAACAGTATTGAAGAGTCAAATGGATATATGAATGTTTTGGTATTCCAGATTTATTCAAAATAAGTTTTTATACTATATTTCCAATGAGAGTCACATCCGAGATGCTGGGAATAGTCTTGGTGGCTACAGCAAATCCTTTTAATAATTATTCCAAGTTATCCCATCAACAAGCGACATGCAGTTGCACACTTTTATAAATAGTCTTAACTCTGAGTATAAACCACAGACAGACTAATTTATACAGGGTGAATTGTGAAGACCCAAACCTATTTTTTATCTGAATCAGTCTATGTATCCATCTGTTGATGCCCACCAGTTGAGTGCAAGCCAGAATGTTGACCTTGCCAAATTGGTTTGACTTTTTGAAGATGATCGCATAAAATCAAGATTCTTGAGCGCCATATATGTATTAAACATTACTGTGTACCAAAATTCACCATGTATGGCCACATTGTGATCATATAATTTATTAGTCCCCTTTAAGTCAGGACAACAAAAAAAAATGCTTCACTAAAATTTCACAGTTCTGCCCATTTCTTAATGAAATATGACTAGAAATCCCAATGGTGATTTTTGGTAATATTTTATCCCGTTTTCTGTAAAATCGAATTTTTGAGGGATCAGAAGCATTTATGATCCCATGAATGGCAAATTTCATTGCTCCAATGGTCAGTCAACATGATAAATACAACATAAAGTCACAATTTTCAACCAGTACCTAACGGCATAAACTGATCTTGAAGACATTAGAGTAAATAAATCACATTTTCCACTTTGCCATTATTGGGCGCCATTGTTGCAGCCTTTTTGAGCCACAGTGACAATTTTGGTACTAATGGGTTGGAATATGCATAAGAAATGAAATGCTTCACTAAAATGTCACAGTTCTGCCCATTTCTTGGTGACATATGACTAGAAATTCCAATGGTGATTTTTGATAACATTTTATACCGCTTTCTGTAAAATCGAATTTTTGAGGGATCAGAAGGGTTCCTGACACCATGAATGCAATATGTCATTGCTCCAATGGTCAGTTAACATGACCAAGCCGACATAAAGTCACAATTACCAACCAGTACCAAACAGCATAAACTGATTTTAAAGATAATAGAGAAAACATTTAAATTTTCTACTTCCAGCTGCCATTTTGACGACCATCTTGGACGGCGAGTTCCAAGTTTACTCTATAATGGTGGCATTTTATCTTATCTTCACAAAAATGTATACATTTGTATACTTATGACAAGACTGTCTCACTATAATTTGCATCAAACTGATTTAGTGACCGTCTGAAAAATGGCGGCCATGTTGGGCGCTATATCTTGAATTTAACGGGTTCCACTTAACCGAAAGCTGGAACCAGCTGGATTATAATCAGGGATATAGTAGACAATATGGGTGCGAAGTTTGGTGCTTCTATCCAGAAGTGAACAATTCTTCCATTATTGTGGGTTAAGCAACTCCACTACACCTTTTTAGACCAGAAAATATTCGAAATAAAATTAATATCAATCGATAGAAGCATTTCCGGACAAGAGTCTTCGATTTAAATCTAATATTTTATACCCCGGTAACTATATAATACATGTTTACAAAGAGATAATCCACCTTTAATGTTATAGGCCAAACAGGCACTATTAACCCCCAACAGTACCGCCCATTGCAGCATGCTTCTGTATAGATGAACATCTGCCAATTAAATTTATCCCCAAAAATATATATACATGTGTATCTATTGATAAACAATTTTGTCCCAAATAGAATATAGATACCCACATCAACCAAGTACCATGCCTATAAACCCATACATGTACTTGAGCCGACCCCAAAATGTATTTATGTAACAACTAAAATATCCATTCCATTCCAGATAAATTTCAAATGTCTAAAATGACTAGAGCTCAATTTTGCTCAGTATTCATTGTTTTTTCTAAATAATCGGTTCAGACTCGGACGAGACTTTACCGAATTAATATAGGTTTATCAATTGATAAAACTATATCAAATTAGTCGAAGCATCGCCATTAACACTACATCAAATTTGACCCTCAATGATCTCTGTGTGAATATCACAATGGTAACTCTGATATGCGATGTCAGGTGCAACGTTGGAACGGACTTTGGTGCACAGGTAGTGAGGGGTAGGTATTTCTCACCTTATATACATATATATATATATATATACATTCAATGATTTTTTTTATACGCCCTTTTGAAAAAAAGGCCGTATTATAGTATTGGTCTGTCCGTCCGGGCGTCCGGGCGGGCGGGCGTCCGTCCGTTAACCTGTTGTCCGGATGATAACTTTAGTTAGAGTGAACCAAAATTAATAAAATTTGGTATGTGGGTTTATTAGCCGAAAAGTAAGTTCAAGTTCGAATTTGGGTTCCGCCCGCCAATTTTCACCGGAGTTATGCCCCTTATTTAACGTTTTTTGACTTAGAAAATCCTTGAAATTTGTTGTCCGGATGATAACTTTAGTATAGTTTATCGGAATGAATCCAAATTTGGTATATTACTTTCTCCCACCAAAACACAGGTCAAGTTCGAACTTGGGTTCTGTCCGACCATTTTTGGCAGAGTTATGCCCCTCAGAAAATTCAGTTTTTCTTATGTTTTTTGGTTTCCGGATGATAACTCGATTTTGGAATGTTTATACGCAAAACCCGTATTTTTGTGGATTACATATATCGAAATACAGCTCAAGTCCGAATTTCGTTTTAATCCGATAATTTTTGCGAGAGTTATGGCCCCTTTTTTGACGTTATTTGACTTAGAAAATCCATGAAATTTGTTGTCCGGATGATAACTTTAGTTAGAGTGAACCGATTTCAATCAAATTTGGTATGTGGGTTTATTAGGAGAAAAGACAGCTCAAGTTCGAATTTGGGTTCCGTCCGCCAATTTTCACCGGAGTTATGCCCCTTATTTGACGTAATTTGACTTGGAAAATCCCTGAAATTTGTTGTCCGCATGATAACTTTACTAGAGCTTATCGGATTCAATGATAATTTGGTATATTACTTTCTCCCACCAAAACACAGGTCAAGTTCAAATTTGAGTTCCGTCCGCCAATTTTTACCAGAGTTATGTGCCTTTTTTACCAGTTTCCGCCGACCCAAGAGAGGGCGTATATTGCACGCCCAGCGTAGCTCTTGTTTAAATTGTGCCTATACATACCATTTAATAAAATCTTTTTGACAAATTGAAGGTGAGCTATTGCCAACAGTCGGCGTCTGTGGGGATGCCAACAATTTCTGCCTGGGTTGACCAAGATAAAGCCTATCAAATTTGTAAATGTTTTTGTGAAAAACATAGCCACTGCAGCCAACTTCAAGTTTTGTCTTTACATCACTAAATCCTTCGGCTCACCCAACAGGCCACAGCCCTCATCCGATCATCACCAAATTTGAAACTTCAAGGTGACCTCTAGATGGGAGTTATAAAATTTTAAAATGGTTTAGTTAAATTGTTTTTAAAATAAAAAAACATGTTTAAAATGTTATTTTAGATGAAAATCATGGCTGCTGGTATAGCCATTATTAGCTCAACTTACTTTGTAAATTTGAGCTATTGCCATGGGTTGGCGTCCGTCATCCGTGTGTGCATACCTGTGTCCGTCAACAATTTCCTTTGGCACAGGCTACAGGTCGTACCGTTGGTCTGATCTTGATGAAATATGTCATGGATGTTGACATTTACATGTAAATGGGAACGAGTCATTTTGGGATCATTCGGCAAAAAAACATGGCTGCCAGTGGCCATCTTGGATTTCAAAATTCAATCCAGTGACATGGGCTAGAGGTCGTACTGCTTGTCTGACCATCATGAAATTTGTCATGGATGTTAATATTGACATGTAGATGGGAACGAGTCATCTTGGGGTCGTTCGTCCAAAAAACATAGCCGCCAGCAGCCATCTTGGATATTACTCTTTGCATGACTAAATCCTTTGGCATAGGCTACAGGTCCTACCTTTTGGTCGGATCATTATAAAATTCTTAACAGCTGTTGACATTGACATGTAGATGGGAACGAGTCATTTTGGGGTTGTTCGGCCAAAAAACATGTCTGCCAGCAGCCATCTTGGATTTTACTCTTTGCATGACTAATTCTTTGGCACGGACTACAAGTCGTGTCTTTGGTTCGATCATCATGAAATTTGTCATGGATGTTAACAATGACATGTAGATGGGAGTGAGTAGTGTATATGATAAACTATCTCGTATACTTGACAGAAGGGAAGGGTTTGTAAGACATACTAATAACTATTTCTAGGCAGATGGTATAGTAAGCAAACTATTTCTAGGCAGATGGTTATAGTAAGAAAACTATTTCTAGGCAGATGGTTATAGTAAGCAAACTATTTGTAGGTAGATGGTTATAGTAAGCAAACTATTTCTAGGCAGATGGTTATAGTAAGCAAACTATTTCTAGGCAGATGATATAGTCAGGCTAACTAGTAACTATTTGAAGGATTAGTACGCACGATTGAATACATGTATTGATATGTAGGTTAGTTATGATAGATTAGTAAATGAATGAGATGAATTATCCGCTAGTGAATAACCTCGTGCATGTAAAAAACCACAAGGCTAAAACACATGGAATATTTGTTAGTTTCGGAACTTTGTCTTCTTTATTGTAGATTTGTAGGTAACACTATTCGATCTCATAAAACTCGATATTACAGAGTCTCGTAGAAAACGAAATGTGGAACCCTTCACACTTTAGTTCCTTTAATGAATATTAATAATATATATCATAAACAAACACAATTATATCAATATTTTGATCAATATATATTAAATATATCATAAAACAAACATAATCAAATCAATCTTTTTTAAGATATGGACAGTCTGGTCTTAAATGATCTCCGTTACATTCATAACATCTAACACGAGTCTTTTTAAATTTATCAGCTGAATTCAATTTAGATATCCTATACAAAATTTTAGCATTTTTATCAGCTAATATTGAAATTTGTTGTCCTATCTCTTCTATATCAGCCAAATTATCTAAAAGTTTTCTTTTTAAACTCCCTCTGTTCTTTCCTTTCTGAGAAACTTCGAATTCACTGTCAGAAGACATTTTGATTTTAAAAATATTATAAAAAAGCATTTCATTTATAGCAAAAAAAAAAAAACTAAATATCGAACAACACGGGTAGATGTTGTTTACACCAATTATAAACGTAAGTATCATTATGAAAACCGGGTTTATTTAAAACGTATAGACAGTCCAATCCTCTACAAGTATGATACAAATAATATAATACGAAATAACCACACAAAAAAGAAGATATATGTTGAATATAATTTGTACTATAATACAATCTACCATATTTAGCTAACATATTTTTCAACTGCTCAGATGGAGGTAATCCGATAGGATCAAAATATATTATAAAATTATCATCGCGTTTCCATATACATATCCAATGTTCACCATCTAACCAAGATGGGTCAGTATTACAAATTAAACCTCTGTTCGGCTTAATAGTATCAGGTAATTCGTCCAAAGCATAAACGCCTATTATCATAGAATTCAAAACTGAGTCTGATTTTAATGCATCAGATATATCTAAGTTGCTCAACATAATGTTAAAATATTCCACCCGTGTAAACGCTACGTTCCCCGCTAATTTCTATAGAACTATCGTATTCGGCATATACTATTACATTTACTGTATCTGGTAAAGCTGTTGAAAATTTTGCACTTAACCGTGCACTACCTCGCTGTTTTGGATGCCAAACTAAACTATCAGCATTATGATCTGCAGTTAAATCAAAACCGAAAGTTGTAAAACCATTGGCATAATCAAAAAAGCTAACTCTGAAAGATTGCTCGCAATATAATTTATTTATAGAATTCAAAAATGTGTAATATGAACCTACATATAAATCATTATCGAAAGTTTGTTCGTATTTATGCCCATTCACGGTTTTACCATTAACAGACAATTCCATTTCGTAGCAATCATAATGTTTAAAATTAAAAGGAGAAGATGCTATAGTACCATTAAATGCTGTATTATCTACTAAAAATATTAACACTCTCTTAGGAAGAAATGGATCACCCAAAAACAAATCGTCTTTAATCAAGCTTAAAGTCCTAGGTGCTACGCTAAATGTTTTTAACGAAACTCTATCCAAAGGATATTGAGCATTGGTTCCACTTAATAACTTTTTGCTTATTTCGTTTGAAGTGACATCACTTAACTCTACGGTTCGTACAAACAATTTAGTATCTGACAGCTCAATCTTATAATCACCAGCACTACCTTGTAAACAAAAAGTAGGCTTTGATCTATGCAGTCTGAGTTTTATGGGTACGTTTGGAATTAACAATTTTGGTTGATTAAACATGTCCAAATGTAGTTTACCGCATAATTGAAATTTTTTTCCAATATTACCGTCTTTAATTATTCCAAGTAACTGCCTACCTCTGGGAATGTCTGCCGGTACATCATCCAAAGTCCCACCTTTCTGAGGTATAAATAAAGTTGTTCTCTCTAATTGATTTTCTCTTGTAGAACTTAAGAAAGTTTCTATGTAAGATCTATAAGCATAATATCGACCAACTCCACATTCTACACCGTTTAATAATAAATCAGCTCTCTCGAATAAAGAATGAAGAAAATTATTTATTGGAAAAGCGTGCTGATCGCCTGCGAAAACGGTTCCATCGGTTTTCGATATTTTAACGTCGGTTTGCAAATAACTTTCCGAAAGATCAACATAATGTGCAGATGGAGACTCTAAAAAGAACTCTAGTACGTTACTATTTGAATAATTTGAATTCGATGGATGTTTCTCTGTAAATGAACCGTCTGTTATAGTTACCACAGTAGGTGGAATTTCAAAAACATCCACCTCGCTCTTAGAAACTGGACAGCTGTTGGGATTCATTTATTCAAAAATATCACGTTTTGTTTTTCGTCTCTTCCTACGTCTTTTTGAAGGAATATCCGAATATTCTTGTAATTTACGTCGTTTTGATGGAATATCCGAATTATATTGTAATTTACGTTTAGGCCGTAAAAGATCTAAAGCTGCTTCTTTACCCCGATTTCGAATAGATTCTGATAAATTTTGCCCACTCAATATATCGCTACCAACATTAGAGGCTGTTTCTAAACCTTTTGTTAAAAGAGATTTTCCCAGATTTTTTGCAATTGGCGCAATTGATCTGGCTAATTTACCAAAAATAGAACCAAGTCCGTAACCTCTCTGATACCTATCTCCTATAAAAATAGGAATAGGACTATTCGCCATAACTTTAAATAATGAAACATCTATTTATATACATTTATATTTAATATCAATCCTTATCCAATCAAAATGCGTTTAAATAATAAAACTAGAACAGTTTTACCATAATCCGTCCAAGGAGGTGGCATACCTGTAGAATCACGAATATATATCGAAATAGTGTCAAAATTCTTATGATGTATAGGAAAAAATTGCAAATTTGCGAATTCATAATATGTTGTTGATACAATATCATCAGAACGTGGGCATATTACTTTCAATAATTGTGAATTAGAATCGCCTACTATACTATGTGTACATATATCTGAATAAATATAAAGAGCGTCTATATGATCCAATTGATTAGTTACAATTAAAAAACAGTCTTTGGATTTTCCACCGGTATCTTTTAATTTTAGTTGATAATTTTCACGCAAATTAAGAAGATATCCCAATTCAGAAGTCCTTGTAATTTGCAAATCCATCGCCAACGAATAACGAGACATGCTTGTATGGTTTGCCATTCTAGTGAAACAAAGGTAGTTCACGTTTTGACGTTTTCTCACCTTAATGTCAATAACTACATCCCCGATTAAATCCTCAAATATGGTTTGGGACTCTTTCGCATCGATTGAATTCAAACCTGGTTCGATTAATTTATATTTCGTCTTTTCTAATTCTGACATAAATTCAGAATCTTTGTAAAAATGCAAAATTAATTTTCGTTGAACTAATTGCATCCTATCTATCAAATCTTCGAACGAACATTTGTCATCAAAAATAACACCATATTCAATCTTTGTAAATACACTTTTCCTCCATCTAATCGGACCTTTAACCCGAAGTTTCCTAGCAATAATACCGTAATTGGGATCTCTAACAATTGGTAAATCAGTTTCTGGCGTCAAGAAATTCATATCCACCACTATTCCATAAACAAATGCATAAGATTGATCATCTGTGGAAAAGGTAAAATTTCTTTGTTCCAGGAGCGGGCTTTTAAATCTGGTTGGAATAATGGCTGATGATAAAGCTACACACCAATCATCCTCCTGTAACCGAATCTCACTAGGCAAACTCACGGTATATTCAGATAGTGAATTTCTGAATAAATCACCAGAAACATTAGACGGTAAAGTCACCGAAAACAGGCCCGTTGCTTGCATGTTTACTTAATTTAGGAGATGGAGACAAAAGTCCAACAGAACCTGACAGTAAACTAATCCAAATAGACGGTGTGTCCACACCGTGTATACTAATATTTAATATAGCAGAAACACATACTATATAAAGCAAAAATACTTGACTGATATACACAACCTGTCCTTTGGAAACTTTATTATTGAAAAAAGTCCATTTTGACGATTGTCGTTTTAATCTGAGGTCGTGATCCATTCTCTTGGAATGTACGAATCGAAACTGGCTGGATAGCCGCTCCATCTAACTTTTATTTGATCCCCGTCTCGTTCTAATACACGTTCAATTTTCCACATAGTATCGGAATCAATCGTTACAGGTGATAACTCGCTCTCGTAGAATGTACCCAATATTTCCTCTGAATTGAGATCAGCTATTTTATATCTATGTGGTTTAGAACCAGGTACCAAAGACGTAATCTTAAACACTTCATAAGTATAATTGGCCAAAAAACCCTTTTCAAACTTATTTTTTAATTTTACCAAGCGAACGCTCTCTCCCACTTTAAATTTTGCTTTTGTAAGTGGTAATTTATAAGTCTTCGATTCATTTCTAGCTGCAATTGCTTGCGATGTCAAACACGAGACATCTTTCGGTGCCATTTTAATCGCTCTGTGTATCTTCGAATTATAGGAATTCACCAATTTAGGCAAAACTGTTAAATAGCGCATAGATTTAGATTTGAAGAAATATTTATACATTTTAGACTTTAAAGAGCGTTGTACTCTCTCAACCAAAGCGGCTTTCGTGTCATAATTTCCCGTAGAATATAAATGTACACCATTCTTCTTCAGAAATTGCTTAACGTTAGCGTTGTAGAACTCGGTTCCGCGATCAACATGTATACCGTTCGGTCGTTTGCGCTGTTTAAAAATCATTTCTAAAGCCTTCATTATGGAAACACCAGTCTTGTTCTTTAATGGTTTAACAATTAAAAATCTTGAAAAGCAATCAATGCAAAACAACAGGTAGCAATAACCATCGTTTTGCTTGGATATATTTCGCACATCACTCAAATCCATCTGCCATATATTATTTACAGAATAAGACTCTGTTCTTGACCTAGGAAATATTATTCGTTTCGGCCTGTGCAACGAGTACGAATTTTGTTTTTGTAACCAAAGTCGAACATTTTTTCTCGATATTTTTTTTTTTACTTCCTTATACAAATTATATTCAGATCCATAGGATGAGCGGTGAGATGGATCATAATAAATCGATGATAATATATTATCAATTTGACGAGGAGTCTGATGTCCATTTAAAATGCTTCTGTTTTTTGCCTTTGGGGGCATCTGCAACCATCAGATCTGCTTTACGAAATTTATTTCCTATGAAATGTGTTGGTATATTATTATCTCGTAATGATCGGGACAAACTATCCCAATTTCTAAGTGCACTGGGTTTCCTGAGCTTGCTAGAAGGTATTATATCATTTACCAAATCAGTTATGCTTCCGATTGGCTTGTCAGATAATGAAATCATTCCACTGTCGTTAATTTCAATTCCTGGCATTCTTTTTAAATGCGATAAAAATAACGAGCCTTTTTTCTGGTAAATTTTTGGCAAACTCTCAATCGCTAAATCAATTTGGTTAGGTTCAGATAAAGCGACGTCACCAGCAGGCTTTTAACTGGAATCGGCGTTGTTTTTATAGAATTCTTAGCCATGTCATATTCAATAGACGTGGAATTAATTTTTCTTTTCTTAACTGACTCGGGCATATCTTTATCGTCTAATATTTGATGCATTTTTTGTCTCACATCCTCTGTTTTCAACGATTGAATAGACTGAGAATTTTGCCAGTTTGCAAAAGTCTTAAAAGGCACCAAAACCATTTTTTCCATATTCAGAAAACTTTGCCTAAAATATCTCCTAAAACAGGAATTAAACTAGCAGCCAGTGCAGCCAAAAAACCGCTGTGTTGTAATTTTTTTTTCCTGCTTTTAACAGGATTAGACTTCTTTGACAAATGACGAATAGAACTTTTAAATGGTCTTAAATTAGCTTTAATTTTAGACGAAATTGGTACATTTCCTTTAAGCAAATTATTACAACATTCAGATAGACTGTCTAATCTCGGTCTGTTTAATGCCCTCACGTCTCCAGTGCGTAACATGTTTCTCAAATATTTGGCATTTTTTCTTAATTTCACGCTGGGGCCCATATCGTAGGATTTTCACTGAGCACGTCTGATCTCAATCGAAGGTTATCCGGACAAGTTTGGTTGAAATCCACCAGTAAATGAGAATATGGATCTGTTGTACACAATTTATATGCTTTTGATAAATTATTAATACCGCATTGGGTAGATAAGAAATTTATCTGACCACAATCTCTAGGAGATTTGAATAAAATAAAATAATTCGCGTTTAACGATAATTTTCTACATTTTCTTTCAAAAAGATTATGCGTCACGTATACCACACTACATCCTTCGTGATGTGATTTTCTAGCGAATATATCTGTTACATTATCGATCTCTTTGTCAATATGATCCATATCATCCAATATTAATAAATCGCAATCGCACAACGATTCTGGAATTTGGTTTACTAATTCTACATTATCAGACACCTGTTGATCACAATTAGGAGTCACGTAAGTTATTTTTTCCGGAACTGGAGACATTAATTTTTCTTTATTTTGGATTAGACTATATATGAAGGTTGATTTACCACACGCAGATGGACCATTAATAATAGCACGAAAAACGTCCTTAAAACATACATAATCGTACGTTTTCATTGTTGGGGTTTTAAATTCTGTTCACACACTGGATGTCCGACAAAATTGACAAATGTTTTTCGTACCAGCGTCAGCCCATATATATTCAAATTTATCTGTCAACTCTATACTATCACATTACAATTTATTGTCTGGAAAACACCTATTCAATTTAAATTTTAGTACATGATTGAAATAGCCGCCCCTAACGCTATTATCCACTGCATGCACGGCATCGCGAAAAACAATTAACATGTTTTTAGTACCCGCCACCCTATTATCGAGTCCGTGTTAAGCCAGTTACAACACTGTCACCTCTGTTTAATATCGCGAAACGAGAATGAGATGTATAGAATACAAAAAAATTATCACGTGTTTTCAACACAATGGCTTTAAATTAATCGCGTCCGGAGCTAACCATATATAAATTCGCAAACTTAAGTTCTTCACTCACGATCTGTTTAATCATTTTGTAAACATCCCAAAAAATGGCTGAGGCAAGTTTTTTCCAGAGGAGAGCTCCGACTTCGGCTGAAGTCGAAGCACAACACAAGATAGCAAGGATGGTAAAAGCATCGGATACAAAGCAGTATTATGTTGAGTGTATGCGAAGTCTGAATAGACTTCGCACCTGGCCTACAATTCCAGTCATGATTGTAGCTGACAACTACAGAGCAAGATTGCGTGCGCGCGAAGAGGAATTTAGACGGGTGGAAACCATTCTAAAATTGCAGGACCTACTATTTAAAATGAGCGAAGATAGAGCGATATTGATCCGGTCTCTAGAGATTGATGACGCCCCAAGATGGGTCAGAGATTTAAGACTGCCCATGTATCCGGAGGAGGATAGCTGTTCTGATGACGATGGTTTCGACGAGGAGGTCGACGAAGAAATAAACCAACATCAAGATTTAAATAATCCCGAGTAATACGAAAGTAATACTTCGCTTGTTTTATACGGCCTTGTTCCCCCTAAAGGGAATGGGGCCCTCATATATATTTTCACATGTCTAATGCGTTTATTTTAAAACTAGTATTAGCATTGCGAATATATGCGAGGAAACTAATTATTTGCTACATGTGTTTTCTTAATAATCAGGTAAGTGCAATTTATATACGTAAACAAAACTGTTACAGCAGTAGTAGGAATGAAGCACTCAACATTTTATGGTCGGATCTGCACAAATTTAGTTCAATTATGTTAAATTCATCATGTTTACAGACAAGGATGGTCTTGGGGGTGGGTATACTGTGAAAATATCTCCACCCATATCGCATAAACAGTATGTTTTTTTGGTCATACGTTTGTAAACAAAAAGCATTAAAAAAGTTACATTTCCGAGGGTTTGAAATATTATTGTGGTAAACATAAAGAGCGTTGTATAATACCTTATATGTAATGAAGAGCGTTTATTCCATTTTATGCGCGATTAGTCAGTAACATTTTGCTGTATTCTGTCACACAATTAGTAGAGTGTTTGCATAGGTGTTTCTGATAACATACTGTTTACCCGATAATCCTGTTCAGCAACAAATATTCAATTAAATCCCGCATTTGCAACGCCGTCATGACACATACATAATTCCATAAAATTTAACATGCTGGTGCTATATTGGTTTTAAGTTGGACCATATATCTCAGATGATTAATCTTGTCTATACAATTCAACCAAATCGCTGTTGGAATACAGGTTCATAGATATTGCTCTGCACACCTATAGTATGATGATGGAAATTACTCCAGTCCACGCGCGATGCGCTTGGCAACATACGAATATTAGTTGCCCGATAGGAGATTGTGTATACACTTCCAACTAAATCGAGTTCCATCTATAAATAGAACATAATTGCGTAAACAAAGCTGTTACAGTATATTGTAAACAAAACTGTTGTAGTGAAATTTAACATGCTGGTGATAATTTGGCTTTGTTTTCTTCCGCCTCGGCCACGTACATATCTTTTTATTGCTCTGCAGATAGAATTGAGTGCTGTCCACCATATTTAACTATCCAAATTATATTGGAGGGTAGATTTCCGTGCCGATTTAAAAATGTGCAGATAATGAACGGGGACATGCATATAAAACACACATTAACCTAGTCTAACGACATCGAGCAATTCCTGATGTAATGTTGCAACTAATTGGCTTAATATTATTGTTTGATTGATTCTATGAGATAATTGCATACTATTGATAGCCATATCATTGCAAGTACATGTGCTCGTGTGTGAACATAAGCATTTTATATTCTGGTTCATCATTATACTTTACAGAAATGCGAGAAAAATAATTACTCTAAATGTTTAAATTTCAAAAATGGCGGTGAGTAATGAGTTTTATGCATGTGTGCAGATTCCAGTTTAAAAACGAACGACCGGGTATTGTTTTTCTCCGATCGTGTTTACATTAAATGCTAAATTGCGTACGGATTAACCAGCATGTTTTTTTCCAACTCATGTTGCCATTATGATTAAGAGAAGAATTATTTGCCATAATCAGTTAAGTGTTATCTTTATTTATTATGTAAACAAAACTGTTACAGTATTTTTTTTTTCAACAAAAAAACAATTTATGAATTGGAATGTTAATTTGTAGAAATTAGAGCGCATTTGCTAGATAAATGTAAATATACTGTTATGATATGCTTAGCCACAACGTGTAGACAAATAAAATTTTACATAAAAAAAACAATTGTAAAACTATGATTATTGTTTTTATTTGCATGTTTAAAGATAACTTTCCGTAGAATCTGAATTGTAACAATGTTAATTTGGATACTGTAATATACTATTTGAGTGTAACAGTATCCGTTTTTTATAATTAAGAGTTGCATACAAACAGATAATACACGCTCTTTAACGATAAATTTTCAACCATATTTAAGTTAAATTATTAGCGCCCTTTTAAGAATTATGATGTGAAGAAGACCTATTTATTAACAATTCTGAGGTAAAATTATTACAATTTTTGTTTTGCTGTGATATTGAAACACTTTTGGTATTGAAATTATAAAATGAAATCTTAGTGCCCTTTTAAGACATCTGGTTTAAACAAAGTATGAAATAATAAAATAAGTCATTTTAAGATATCTGGGATGAACAAAGTATACTGTATCCGAATATTACGAGGGATTGAAAGAGTTGCATACAAGCAGATAATAAACGCTCTTTAACGATAAATTTTCAACCATATTTAAGTTAAATTATTAGCGCCCTTTTAAGAATTAAGATGCGAAGAAGACTTATTTATTAACAATTCTGAGGTTAAATTTTTGGCTGTGATGTTCAAACACTTTTGGTATTGAAATTATAAAATGAAATCTTAGTGCCCCTTTAAGACATCTTGTTTATAAATAGTGTGAGATATAAAAAATAATAAAATAAATCTTAGTGCCATTTTAAGACATCTGGTTTAAACAAAGTATACTGTGCGCAAATAAGAAAATAAATCTTAGTGTCACTTCCTCAATATGTTTCGCTCCGATTAATATAGAAACTTTATATAATTTATTGTTTTAAATTACATAGAATATATGTTGAACAAGATAATAATTAATTAAAAGTTATCTGAAATCATAATATAATAAACTTATCTGACTATTGAATCCATGCTTTGATTTCCTATTTTAGCTGGCTTATATAGTATACATTGGAATGTTTACCGTAACATACCTTAAATATGCAAATTTGACAGGTGTAGTATAAATTATTCGTTTTGTAAGGACGGGTCGGGTCGTTAACGAATGCGTTCTTTGAAATATGATCCAAGCTAGGTAGCCTAGTTGAATAAATTAGTCGCCTTGTACAGATATATGTCGACATGAATTATATTATTCATGTGGTCGGATAAAATGGGAGGGTACATTATGATAGGCATACGAGAACATTTAACAAGATAGCTCGACTGATTTGTTTGGGAGTATAGATAGCTTGAGTAAATTAATGTGTTACTGTATATAAACAGAGCTCGACATGAATTCTCGACGAATGATATTAGATTATTCGGCTTGGGTCGTATGACATCATTTTGATGGGACCTAAAGATAGAATGAATAAATTAATGTCTTTTTATATAAACAGACGATTCTTATAGGTAAAATTGAGAGATAGAACTATACTTCGATGGATTATCTGTTGTTTAATAGGTAAGTAGCTTTTACTATGCAAAACAGAGGTGGACATGAATTCTCGACGAAGACCTCATCATGTTTAGTGCTATATGTTGGTAGATTATTCGACTTAAAGAAAGATGGCTCGAATGACATCATTTGTTGGGACTAAAGATAGAATGAATTTTCCTTATATAAACAGATACATTCGCATAGGTAAAATTGAGGCAGAGTAAAAACATTTGGAATATCAGTTGATTGCGTCAACAGTCAACATTTTTTCAAAAAATTAGCAATAAATTGATTAAAGTTTTATTGAATTTTCATATTATTTTATTGACATATAAAGTTTGTGCTTGAATTTTGTTGACGAAAACATTAGTGTTTTCCTAAGATTATAATATTTTTACATTTTTTGATTAAAGACAAAACATTTATTGTCTTTTACAATTATTGTGGTAATAAAACGGGACTTTTGATGCTTGCGAGCGAAACATATAAAGTTAACATTGAAATTGTTTTGTTTTTTTTAAAATTCGGCTTTCAATTGAGATATTTGATTAAGGATTTTCATATTTTTTTGACGCATTATAACATATAACTTCAATTTTGTTGACGAAAATGTAACTTAAATTGTGTTTTAATTGCTTTATCGTGCTTTTAATATTTCATTAAAAGAGAGATTTTTTTGATTTTTCTGAAATACTGAATTTGTGTTGGAATTGAAATACGTTGTCTTGATATAAACCGAAAATAGTTACTATTTGTTCCAGTTTTCTTTCCTAAAATACTATAGATTATGAATTAACGTTGGTGTGATATAAATAACTAATTATTCACAATTTAACATGCTTGATACACATATTTTATATATTCCAACATAAGTTGATTGATTTGAATATATTTCCATCATTCATTTTGTTTAAAGGAACCGATAATGGTTATACATGGTTATACAAATGTGTTGCCTACTAATCTACAGAAGAACGTTCCTAAAAAAGTTCAATGTGTTTAGACCTGTGGTTTTACATGCATAGGTTTATTCGCTAACGAATATATCACTGTATCATTCATTAACATATATCAATCGTTTAACATCTATATTGAACTTAATAAAACAGATTATTCAAATGCACAGGGGAGCTAACTCTGTTCTTTATATTCCAATTAATATTTGTAGATTTACTCAGTATATTTTTGGAAATGTTTGAATAACCTAGAAATTGTTTGTTTGAGTATAGCCTAGAAGAGGTATTTAAACACCAACCTAGAAATAGTTAGTCTGACTTTAAATATTGACACATTTTTGTTTTGCCAGAAGAAATTTCGACGGGGAGACCCGACTGTCCATATCTTAACAAAAGATTGATTTGATTATGTTTTTTGATATCTGTTTGTATACTAAGATTTATTCATATACCATTTATATTCATTAAATGAACTAAAGTGTTGGGTTCCACATTTCGTTTTCTACGAGACTCTGTAATATCGAGTTTTATGAGATCGAATAGTGTTACCTACAAATCTACAATAAAGAAGACAAAGTTCCGAAACTAACAAATATTCCATGTGTTTTAGCCTTGTGGTTTTTTACATGCACGAGGTTATTCACTAGCGGATAATTCATCTCATTTATTTACTAATCTATCATAACTAACCTACATATCAATACATGTATTCAATCGTGCGTACTAATCCTTCAAATAGTTACTAGTTAGCCTGACTATATCATCTGCCTAGAAATAGTTTGCTTACTATAACCATCTGCCTAGAAATAGTTTGCTTACTATAACCATCTACCTACAAATAGTTTGCTTACTATAACCATCTGCCTAGAAATAGTTTTCTTACTATAACCATCTGCCTAGAAATAGTTTGCTTACTATACCATCTGCCTAGAAATAGTTATTAGTATGTCTTACAAACCCTTCCCTTCTGTCAAGTATACGAGATAGTTTATCATATACACTACTGGAGTGATTCTTTTTGGGGTCATTTGGCAGAAAAACATGGCTGCCAGTGGCCATTTTGGATTTTACTCCTTCCATAAATAGGCCTTCAACTTTCCACATTACTAATCACTCCATTGACTGTACGAGATTAATTTTATTAGTCTGAGATGGATCTTCTGGTTTTCTGCACATTACTAAATCTGTATTTTCGTTAGTTTTATCAGAATCCAAATAATAATATCAAGTTGAGATACAGTCTAATTTTTTTTTTGCAGTCTCTGAAGAATGAGTTAGTTTATGTGAAGACAGAGTTAAATCAGCGGCTTCCTTCCAGTGACAGAACATTTTACATGCAAACCGAAAATACATGAGTATCATTATTAGAAAATCATTTTAGCCTTTAGCTCTGAGGAAAATCATGATCAATTTTCGATTTAAAAAAAAAAAAATCTATATTTACATAATAACTTAAAGGTGGATTATCTCTTTGTAAACATGTATTATATAGTTACTGGGGTATAAAATATTAGATTTGAATAGAAGACTCCTGTCCGGAAAATCTATATTTACATAATAACTTAAAGGTGGATTATCTCTTTGTAAACATGTATTATATAGTTACTGGGGTATAAAATATTAGATTTGAATCGAAGACTCCTGTCCGGAAGTGCTTCTATCGATTAATATTAATTTTATCTTGAATATTTTATGGTCCAAAAGGGTGTGTTTGTTCAGCTAACGAACAATAGTGGTTACTGTTAACAGAGACCAGAAATTTTATTGTACAATTTTGTCACAAATAAATGTTAATTATACTCATTATCGCTTATATCTGTGGAACAAAACAATACAAACAATCAATCTGGGACATTTGACTTTCGGTGCGTAGCCATAGTAACAGCTCAGTGCTCTATATCGCAATATGGTATCATCCGAATGGTCTGTTCTAAAAATAGCAACAAAATGGTCCCGATTTAATATTCGAAATAAAATCAATATTAATTGATAGAAGCTTTTCCGGACAGGGGTCTTCAGTTCATATCTATTATTTTATACCCACGCAACTATTTAAAATTTGTTATTTAAAGAGATAATCCACCTTTAAGATACAAAAACATAGCCATGTGTTCACAAAGTATATTGACACATGTGCTAACATGGTAACATCATTATAAATATAAATCCGAAATTTAAATAAGGGGTTGGGGGCTGTGCTCATTTGCTTTCAAGATTAAGTTGTATATGTGGTATGCTCTTTTAACAATTAACTTAGTGGATTATTCTCATGCGTTGCCTCTAATGACATGAAGTAAAATAAATCAAGAAGTAAGTTGAAGTAAATAGTATTGTATGTGTTAGATAGATGGCAATAAAATCCTGAAAATCTATCTATCTTTTTATCTATCTATTTATCTATCTATCTATCTTTTTATCTATCTCTATCTTTTTATTTATCTATCTATTTATCTATCTTTTTATCTATTTATCTATCTTTTTATCTAGCTCTATCTTTTTATCTATCTATTTATCTATCTATTTATCTATCTTTTTATCTATCTATTTATCTATCTATCTATCTATTTATCTATCTATCTATACTTTAACATACACATAGACCATGATACTTTAACATACACATAGACCATGATACTTTTACATGTATAACATTTATAAATTTGTTAAAGGTGGATTACTCTTTGTAAACATGTATTATATAGTTACCGGAGTACGAAATATTAGATATGAATCGAAGACTCCTACGTCCGAAAATGCTTCTATTGATTAATATTCATTTTATTTTGAATATATTTTGATCTAAAAAGGTGTGGTTATTCACTTAACAAACAATAGTGGTTACTGTTAACAGAGACCAGAAATTTGATTGGTAATTTTGTCACACATAAATGCTAATTAGACTCATTGTCGCTTTATAACTATGGAATAAAACTATACAGTCAATCAATCTGGGACATTTTTATACGCACTTTTTGAAAAAAGGTCGTATTATGTTATCCGTCTGTCCGTTCCCACAAAATGCCACTTATGTGTCTTCGAAGCCATTCAAATACCATTTGAACTCAAATGATTGCTTATGTGGCTAGTCACATAAGCAACCTCATTTGACAGCTGAAATGTGATCTAAGTGGCCTGAGAAAGTCACTTGAAAAATTTGTCCTTTAATAAATTGAAACAATTTGTCCATCAATATGGATGTCCAACCAGTATTCTATGGACACGGACGGACGGCTTAAGTGGCTAGCAACATTAGCAACCTTATTTACAAATATACAATATTTTTCTTAATCACGCTTTATTTCTTAATGAACTCTCTAAATTGTGAATGAAGGGTTGAAAAAATACAATCTGCTGACTACTTCACATGCGCCAACCTTAAGTCACAGAATACATTGACACTTGATTTGCAGCCTCGCAAGTAGCATTTCGTGAGAACCCCTTTTGAAGCCACGTAAAAACAAGTAGTCACATAGGTCACATCATTTTTTCTAGCCACTTAAGTTTGTAGACACATAAGGGGCAAAATGTGGGTCCGTCCGTCCATTAACATTTTTGGTTTCCGATCGATAACTCCAGTTTGGATCTGAACCAAAGTTGGTATGTGTATTTCCCAGCTAAAACTACAGGCCAAGTTCGAATATGGGTTCCGTCCAGTTATTTTTACATGAGTTACGGCCCTTTTTCGACTTAGAATTTGACCATCTGTTAACATTTTTGGTTTCCGACTGATAACTCCAGTTTGGATTATTTGATCTGAACCAATTTGGTATGTGTATTTCCCAGCTAACGATACAGGCCAAGTTCGAATATGGGTTCCGTCCAGTTTTATTAATGTGAGTTACAGCCCTTTTTGTCCGCCGACCCAACGGGTTCGGAGGACTATTATAATCAGCCTGTGCGTGCGTCCGAGGTTTCCGCATGATAACTTTAGTTAGAGTGAACCAAATTAAATTAAATTTGGTATGGGGGTTTACTAGCAGAAAAGACAGGTCAAGTTCGAATTCTGGTTCCGTCCGCCAATTTTCACCAGAGTTATGCCCCCTTTTTGACTTAGAATTTGACCGTCTGTTAACATTTTTGGTTTCCGACCGATAACTCCAGTTTGGATTATTGATCTGAACCAAAGTTGGTATGTGTCTTTCTCCCAGCAAAACACAGGTCAAGTTCGAATTCGGGTTGCGTCCGCCAATTTTCCCTTTTTTACTTAGAATTTTTGCCAATTTGATGTTTCCGGATGATAACTTTAGCAAATGTGTACTGAATGAAATTAAATTTGGTATGTAGGTTTACTAGCACTAAAGACAGGTTTTTATGCGCAAACAACGGTCGTATCAAGCCGACACTTAGAGGTGGACATGAGGTCTAGCGACCTTTGATTCGACTTAGAATTTGACCAATTTCATAACATTTCAGTTTCCGAACGATAACTCCAGTTTTGATTATTTGATCTGAACCAAAGCTGGTATGTGTATTTCCCAGCTAAAACTACAGACGAATATAGGTTCTGTCTAATTATTTTCATATGAGTTACAGCCTAGTTTCGACTTAGAATTTGACCGCATTTTGGCATTGAAATTAGGGGTATATTAGATATTCTTCAAATGTAAGCCCAAAGTATTATTTTAATTTGCGGTAGTACAATTCAAAATAGCTAAAGGGCGTATTTTGCCACGCTCTAGCGATGCTCTTGTTTCATTTGTTACGCAGTTATAGGAACAGGCTAATGCTCTTTATCGCTATATGTTAATGCGTGAATGGTCCGATCTAAAAATAGACAAATAATGTGTCCCAATTAATCGTCTCATATCGTTCTAAAATATCCGAAATAAAATCAATATTAATTGACAGAAGCTTTTCCGGACAAGGGTCTTCAGGTCATATTTATTATTTTATACCCACGCAACTATTTAAAATTTGTTATTAAAAGACATAATCCATCTTTAAATTACCGGTAGAACTTGAGTCTATTTATGATGAAATGTTTTAGAAACAAGATGATGGATCTTAATTTTTTGCAGGACGTCTCTACAAATGAAGGAATTGGGAAGAGAACATGAGTGGCAATACGCAACAATGGTTAGTAACTTTAGAAAATAGATTTAATAACTTTTTATTGACATCACCGGGTGGCAATTGTGTACATAGGGAGCCTCACATATATATATATAAGAGAATGCACTGGCTTACAAAATCAAGGTAAATATTATTAGGCCAATGCATTCTCATATATTTAAGTCACCCTATGGGCAACTCGCATATATAAGAGAATGCATTGGCTAAGCGTTTTTGCTGAATTTCAGGAACCTTCAGTGATAAAAGGGTTAATAGCAAAATATTTTCATCATTTGCAATTCCTGTAGGGACAATAGCATCAATTCCTGTAGGGACAATAGCATCAATTCCTGTAGGGACAATAGCATCAATTCCTGTAGGGGCAATAGCATCAATAACAAAAAGGCAAATAACAACATCAAGATGTTCACCTGAATGGTCTGTTCTAAAAATAGGCCAATAAAGTGTCCCAATAAATCATCTCATTTCATAATAAAATATTCAAAATAAAATCAATATTAATTTATAGAAGCATTTCCGGAAAGGGGTCCTCAATTCATTATTATTTTATAACCATTCAGATATCAAATTTGTCATTTATAGAGATAATCCATCTTTAAAAACAATGATTGTTATAATTATCAATAATAATATAAACATAAATCTGTTATTACATAAGGAATATCATACTATATTATATCTCGCGTGACTTTCTCGCTTTCTGATTGGCTGCACACTGCTATACTTTTTTACGATAGTACCCCAGTATGATTCCTACATGCCTACTATTCTTTTTCTAGTTATAGTAACAAACTCATTATCGCAAAATCAAATCGGGTTGCCGCCTTGAAAATATGGTCAACTTAACCCTTTACCCAACAAACCGGCCAAAAACGGCCAAATAAAGCTGCAACAGCCTAAATTATCTTGGGTCTGTCTCAATAAAACCATACAAATATGGATATCATTGGAACCGGTTCATTGACCACATTGTGATGGTTACAGTTATGCCCTGTGCCAATGCATTCTCTTATATATGCGAGTCGTCCATAGGTCGCCTCGCATATATAAGAGAATGCATTGGCCTAAAAAAAATCTTTTTTTAACACTTTTTACCATTTTTTCTTACATTCTTTAACAATTTTATCATTTTTAATGTGTTAAGCCAATGCATTCTCTTATATATGTGAGGCGACCTATGGTCGACTCGCATATATAAGAGAATGCATTGGCACAGGGCTGTTCTGTTGGGTAAAGGGTTAAAGTATAACTTGTAAGATAATTGTTGCAATGTTGGTATATGATTATTAGATTTATTGGCGTATTGTAAAGATCTTACAAATGCCCGATCATTGCTATCCAGTGTAATTAATTTTTTGTCCGTTTAGTTGGCAAGCGGCCAATTCCTATGTTTGTAATGCAAGTGGACGTTATTTTGTAATGCAAGTGGACGTTACTTTCACCAAAATGTCTTTGCTAATGACATATTTATAGGAATAAATGCATTAATTATGAAGAGATGCTGTTAGATGTAACTAATAACATATTTATGCTCCCCTGCCATCGTCAAAAGATTGCCGTGAATTGTAAAATCTGATACCTATTTCCAAAATATATTCACGGTAAATAAAATTGTGACAAATCAGACAGTCAGTCAGACAGAGACATTGTGTGAGAATTGGCACCAAAGCCTTATAATAAATAATGAATGTCTTGTCGTTGACTATGCCAAAACAGTGGTCCTCGAGGAGAAATAGTCCACTCGCCTGCGGCTCGTGGACTATTCCTCCTCGAGGACCACTATTTTGGCATAGTCAACTCCAAGCCATTCATTATCTATATAAGAGTGAATACTGAAGTTAATTGCCAGGGAAGGTGCTATAATTTAGTTGCAGGGAAGCTCCAATCGGCAACATACCCGTAATTAACCCTTTACCCAACAGAAGGGCCCTGTGCCAATGCATTCTCTTATATATGCGAGTCGACCATAGGTCGCCTCGCATATATAAGAGAATGCATTGGCTTAACACATTAAAAATTATAAAATTGTTAAAGAATGTAAGAACAAATGGTAAAAAGTGTTATAAAAAGATTTTTTTTAGGCCAATGCATTCTCTTATATATGCGAGGCGACCTATGGTCGACTCGCATATATAAGAGAATGCATTGGCACAGGGCATAACTGTAACTATCACAATGTGGTCATTGAACCGGTTTCAATGATATCCATATTTGTATGGTGTTATTGAGACAGACCGAAGATATTTTAGGCTGTTGAAGTTTTATTTGGCCGGTTTCGGCCGGTTTGTTGGGTAAAGGGTTAAGAATTCATACCAAAGAAAATTCTGGTACATGTTATATATGGGCCATGCAGAGGAAATGAAATAAATATCCTTTTACATTACAGTAATGATGTACATGTACAAATCATTTAATATGCCTATAGGACATTTACATCTGCCACACATGGACCATGTAGGCTGATTATTTCATTCCCCCTTGAAAAGGGAATTTTGTGACTCATAGTGTACTGAAAGTGGCATAAACTAGAGGGAAACCAGCCTTTATTACCCAGGTATCTCATTTGATATAATGCACTGCTTTGTTAAAGGGATACTGTACGCAAATGTTGTTGTTGGTTTCTATAGTCTCCGAGTCGGAGAATAAGATAACAATTTTTCCATTATTTGAAAGTCTGTTGAGTACGAAGTAGTGTTACGGATGGCAAATTTACCAAAATGCAAAAATACAAATTGTTGTCGAGTAATTTTTGTACAGTTTTCAACCAAATGTATCAAATAAAAGTTATATTATATATGCATACTAGTCCCATATACTCATTTATTGTCACTAGTCAGTGAGTGGCTTGAGTTTTTCCCCGTATCGGCATAATGTTTCAAACGATCATGTGTGCAATGGGTTTACTAATCCAGTATCCCTCAATTATAATTTGATTACGTCTGGTACACTGAAATTCGTATTTTAATTTACGCCATTTTATGGCTCCAGCCATAAATTCGATTAACCTGAGCGTTTACAGAATACATCTTCGACTCAAATTACTTATGTTTCTATATATTATCGATAATAGATCGTTGTTATCACTGGAAATTTATTGAAAATGGCATACAGTACCCCTTTAAGCCAAATCGATGAATAGTAAACAATTTTAATTGGAATTAAATTTCCAAAAAAATTCCATTAATTTTGTTAAACTTGCTAGTAAAGCAGACTTCTTGTTATTGTATTACAGCCTACATGAAGACCATAACTGGACCAGATAGGACAGCAGCTATAAGCAGAGCCATGGTGACCAAGGCTATAAACTCAAAGTGCTCAACAAGCAGACGAACAGAAACGTTCAAAAACAAATAGATATTTTATATAATTGAGTAGTTTTTTTTTTTTTTAGATAATTTCATGAATCTCTACTCTAGCTACGCCCGTAGAGATTATATTCCACGAGTACAAAACCTGGAAACTTTAGCGGACCGCTGATTGAAAGCAGCCTTTATCGGTTGCTCCCATGTCTCTGTTGTCTTTTATTGTAACCAATGACGCAATGGTTGTATTTTGGGCTGAAGTAGAGCGATGGAGTATTTTCTTCCGAATTCAACCTGATAGCGGTGTAACGTCACGAGCGATACTTCGTCCAAACTTTCCGACTCATGACTCGGCGGTATTTGTCGTTCAATTATATCTTAAAATTTGACTCGGGTTGACTGACAAATCCGTGACATTCATTCAACTAGCCCGCCATTGAGTATTTGTAGACGCAGAATATGACCCGCAGGTGTTGGTCGAAGTATATCACTTGGGACGTTACCTCCCTACCATCAACTCCAATTTTAAATATAGTTGAGCTGCATTGTCTCCCTTCCATTTCACCTTGCTATTATTATTTCATTATTATAATAGATGAATAAAGTTCTTCCCCCTTAACTAAATTCTATGTTCAAAAGTTAATTAAAAATGTTCCGTAATTAATTGTGTGTGATAGACTGTGGACAGCCCAGAATGAACCATCTTGGCCCAATTCTACTAGGTCCTCTATCAACCTATGAGCACGTGCTTAGCTATGATGTAACGGGAATGTGAATCGTGTGCTGAAATGTAAACAATGGAGTGATCAGGATAACTTGAGCCTGTAATTCACTCAATGTTGTTGCGTATTCCAGAATGCAGGAACTTTAAATTATATAATGGACACATGCCATTCTGAGAATAGTTTATCATTTACTGGCTGGCGATAGTGTGTAGAATTTTAATCCCTTATAACGAAAACCCGGAGTGTTATATCTCTCATTTAAAATTTGATTTTACGTGATATTTTTCAATAGTGAAATAATATTCAATAAAACCGTATATCGCTGTGTTATTTTGGAAAAATCGCGGTTTTTAAAAACGTCAATACCGCCCAACCCTAGTCTTGCTTACAATTATGGAATTTCTCATGGGTAATTAATTAAATGTTTATTACGATATCGGCTCACAAAAGTAAAAAAAACATGCAATTACAAGCTGAGGCCACCCCTAAATGTGAAGTAGATTATTGAGAAACGAGACTTATAATGTTTACAAATACATCCCTTGCCTTGTTTGATCAATGTTATAAAAGTTCCCCATCATAACAGGTGAGAACATCAAAAAGTTACCAGGTTTTGTACTGGTGGAATATGATCTCTGCGGGCGTAAGCCAGAGTAGATTCATGGTATGATCTACAAATGTATATACATGTACTTCAGTATTAAATTTATATTGCTATATTTAAAACTGTGTTGACTACAATCAATTCCAGTAGAGTTTTGGTGGTATCTGAATCGAAGACTCCCATCCAGAAATGCTTCTATCGATTAATATCGACCTCTGTTGAAGCATTATGATATTAAAATTTGACTCCTGTCTGGAAATGATTCTATCGATTAATATTCATTTTATTTCGAATACTTTCTGATCTAAAAAGGTTTGGTTGTTTAGCTAAATGAACAATAGTGGTTACTGTTAACAGAGACCAGAAATTTTATTGTGTAATTTTGTCACAAATGAACATTAATTATACTTATTATCGCTTATAACTATGGAATAAACAATACAACCTGTCAGTCTGGGATATTTGACATTTGGTACGTAGCCAAGGGAACAGCATAATGCTCTCTATCGCTATATGGTATCACCCGGTCTGTTATAAAAATAGACAAATAAACGGTCCCAATAAAATATTTGAAATAAAATCAATATTAATTGATAGAAGCCTTTTCCAGACGGGGGTCTTCAAGTCATAGTTATTATTTTATACCCACGCAACTACATGTATTTGTTATTTAAAGAGATAATCCACCTTTAAGCAAACAAAGAGCCAGTCACTGCTGATCTTACACTTAGAAGTTTGGATGAAACCATTTGAAGAAACCATTGAATGAATAGGGGGGGGGGGAGGTGGCGGGTATACAAGTACCTGTTGTTTTGAAGTAATTGACTTTAGACCTAACTACAATTACATGTACCGGTAATTGACAATAAACTCAATTACATGCAATTACTTGAAAAAATGTAATCAATTAAAGTCAAATACAAATTACAATTACCCCATCCCTGACTACTAGTTCATTTGAAAAATCAACACGCCAGCATTTTTGTTTTGTGAGAGTGACTGACCCCTTCAGCCATATTATCTTCATATGTGATAAATTATTTATCGCAGAGCTCACATGTATAAGGTAGATAGTCTGTGTATTTTCTCATGTCTCATCAGACTGTTTACACGCTCAAATATTTTCTCACATACATGACATCTAGGGGGTGAGACACACTTCCGCCACGTTCATGATAACAGGTCCATGTGCATGATGCAGTGAAAGTACGTTTAGCCTACTGCCAATACCAGTAGATCGTAAGATCACACCGAAACTATAGAATAGAATTTAATTAATCTCAAATCGTTGTACGATATAGTGACCACAATATTCCTCGCTATGTGCAGTTACATGACATTGATACAGTCGATCTAGTGTGAGTCGCAATATGTTTCTTCAAGTCACTCGACTGAATAAATGATTTCATGCACATATCACATTGATACGGGCGATATCCAGTGTGGATCATCTTATGTTTCGCCAAGTGACTTGACTGAGAAAACGATTTCTCGCAGACATCACATCGATGCGGGCGGTCGCCTGTGTGGATCATCATATGTGTAGCCAGGTAACCCGACTGGGTAAATAATTTCTTGCATACGTCACATTGGTATGGACGAGCCCCTGTATGAATCCTCTTGTGCCTCGTCATGTCACTTAATCGAGCACATGATGTCTCGCACACATCACATTGATACGGGCGATCTCCTGTGTGGATCAACTTATGCCTCGTCAGGCTACTCATCTGAGTAAATGATTCCTTGCACACATCACATTGATACAGGCGATACCCCGAGTGGATCCTCTTATGTGTTGTCAGTTTACTCAACTTAGTGAATGATTTCTCGCACAAATCACATTTATACGGGCGATCCCCGGTATGGATCATCTTATGTATTGTCAGGCTATTCGACCTGGTATATAATTTCTCGCAGACATCACATTGATAATGATCGCCTGTGTGAATAATCTTATGTTTCTTCAGGTGACTCGACTGCGTATATGATTTCTCACACACATCACATTGATATGGGCGATCACCTGCGTGAATCATTTTATGTTTGGTCAGATTACTTAACTGAGCAAATGATTTATTGCACACATCGCATTGATACGGACGATCCCCCGTGTGGATCCTCTTATGTATAGTCAGGTCACTTGAATTGGTAAATGGTTTATAGCACACATCACATTGATACGGACGATTCCCCGTGTGGATCCTCTTATGCTTAGTCAGGCTGCTTGACCTAGTAAACGATTTCTCACACACATCACATTGGTACGGGCAATCTCCGGTGTGGATCATCTTATGTGTAGTCAGTCGGCTCGACTGAGTAAATGATTTCTCGCATATATCACATTGATACGGGCGATCCCCTGTGTGAATCATCTTATGTATAGTCAGGTCACTTGTATTAGTAAATGATTTATCGCACACATCACATTGATATGGGCGATCCCCTGTGTGGATCCTCTTATGTATAGTCAGGTCATTTGAATTAGTAAATGATTTATTGCACACGTCACATTGATATGGGCAATCTCCGGTGTGGATCATCTTATGTGTAGTCAGTCGGCTTGACTGAGTAAATGATCTACCGCACACATCGCATTGATACGGGCGATCCCCTTTGTGAATCATCCTCTTATGTATAGTCAAGACACTTATATTAGTAAATGAATTATCGCAAACATCACATTGATAGGGGCGATCCCCTGTGTGATTCCTCTTATGTATAGTCAGGTCATTTGAATCAGTAAATGATTTATTGCACACATCACATTGATACGGGCGATCCCCAGAGTGAATCATTTTATGTGTGGTCATGCTACTCGAATCAGTAAATGATTTCTCGTACATATCACATACGGGCGATCCCAGGCGTGAATCATTTTATGTTTGGTCATGCTACTCGAATCAGTTTATGATTTCTCGCACAAATCACATTCATAGGGGCGATCCCCTTTGTGTATTCTCTTAAGTGTAGTCAGGTTAACTGAGTGAAAAAATTCTCGCACACATCACATTGATATGGACGATTCCCTGTGTGGTTCCTCTCAAGTATAATCAGGTTAAAGAAATGAATAAACGATTTCCAGCACACATCACATTGATCCCAGGTGTGAATTTTCTTGTTTCGTCGGGTAATTCAACTGCGTAAACGATTTCTCGCACAAATCACATTGCATGTTGCGGGCAATCCTCAGTGTGGATCATAATATGTTTCTTTAAATAATGTCACTCGACTGAATAAATGACATATTATATTGTAGTCCAAAATTTACTATACATTGAATGGGATATCTTTAGTATCCTGTAGATTTTCGACTAATTATGTTGATACTTCCCATCCACGTGGATCCTCTTATGTCTAGTCAAACTATAATACTCAACTTAGTACACTGTAAATGATTTCTCGCATAATTAAATCACACATAATGATATGGGCGATTATCAGTGTGGATCATGGTATGTTTAATCAGGTCAATCGACCGAGTATATTATGTCTATCACATTGATGCGGGCGATCACCTGTGTGTAGTCTCTTTGTGCATCAGATGTGCTGCAATATTTCCAGAATAAATCACTCTGATATTAACAAACACGATTAGCTGCTTTTATAACGAATCCGCTCGTGTTTGTCACGCATTCCCCGGTGTGTGTTTAATAACAGTTTATCATCTCCAGTCTCCAATGTTCAATTTGAATTTTGAGCACCGGCGCTTGAAACTTGATCAATAACTGCATTAATTAGGTTAATTAGCAATTTTTGGCACAGCCCTATATAAAAAACATATGTTCCACGCTCCTGTGATTTGAACGCGCTATCGCCGTATCGCCACAGATGATCGATGCAGTTACATTGAGAAACCCTCGGATAATTTTCACCAGAGAAAATAATGTTTTTATTTACGAAAAAGGCGTTTAAAAAAGTGGTCTCAAGCAACGGAGGGTGAAATAGAACAATGTCACAATACATAGTAAATTTAGTAAAATAATCCGATCTGCAAACCGCATCGAAGGCGAAGATAGAACGTAGTTTCGCTCACGATGTTGGGTTTGTGATTATTCCAGGAATTATTCAATACATAATTTGTGTATGTATCGAAAGGAAAGATTAATGCGGATGTAGAACCGCTTTAAATAGCCGTGGTAGGATACACATATAATATGCAGAGCAAGAGGTGGTGTCACGAAAACTATTTATATCCGATCGGGAGATTTGAACATATGACATGTTGGGCAAAGCTCTGTCAGTCCAACACATGCCAAATATCTCGATCGGACATAGAGTTTATATTTTATTTATGCATTGTACAAAACATGCCTTCTGGTGGTGATACAGATATATAGAACAGACGTACAGAGCATGAGCTCTGTCGTCGTTTAAATCCACTTGGGAATTTGAGCATATTTTGGACGAGGTTCTATGTTTAGGCAGGTATAATAGGTAGGTATTTATAAACTTGACTACCTTTTACTAATAATAATATTTATAAACGTGACTAACCTTTACCAATAATATAAATAAACGATATATATAGGACAAGCTGCAACTTTATTTCGTATCACATATATATATATATATGTGTATGGCTATATTTTCGGGAGACTATACTCACCTCGTGCACATTATGATACACAATGATATGGGGAACTAAGATTACTGTGACGAATCCTAGTATGTGTAATGATATACATGACAATTAATGCACACTCTGCCATATAGGCCGTACATTTTGCACCCACCAGTATATCGCATGTGTGGAAAATTCTTATGGCAAATATGTTCTAACTTCTAAGTCGTTTTGCTTTTCTCCTTAGTTGACTTTCTCAAGTTCACTTGGTCAGATATCCACTTACCTTATGTGGTTACACATAAAAAGCACTTATACCGCTTCTCTCTGGTGTGAATCATTTCATGTTGGCTATAATTGTCACTTAAAGATGCATTGTCTCTTTAAATAACAAATTTGAAATAGTTGCTGGGTATAAAATAATAAATATTAATTGAAGACCCCTACGCTATCAATTAATATTGATTTTATTTCGAATATTTTATGATGAAATGAGATGATTAAATGGGACACTTTATTGTTCTATTTTTAGAACAGACCATTCACTGTTTCAGGCGATACCATATATAGCGATATAGATCAGTAGGCTGTCCCCATAGCTACGTTCCGAACGCCAACTGTCTCAGATTGATTGTTAGCTAAACAACCACACGCTTTTAGACCAGAAAATATTCGAAATATAATCAATATTAATCGATAGAAGTATTTCCGGACAGGGGTCTTCGGTTCATATCAAATATATTATACCCCGGTAACTATATAATACATGTTTACAAAGAGATAAACCATCTTTACTTCACACAGTCAGGCTATCATGTCGATTGAATCGTTACTCATAATATTACTCATATGAGTAAACACCCACGCGGACCCTCATCCGTCGAGTCCCAATATTACACTCATGTGGGTACCCACGCGGCGATATTGGAGGGATTTTGACGAAACTTTACACAAATGTTTAGTGGTATCTGAGACACAACCTGTGCGAGGCACCGTCATGTGAGTTCTGTTATGACCAGCTGAGCACGAATTGAATGAAAGAGGTGTGCTTTTCAAGACTTGCAAAACTGACGTAGACTTGACAGTCACTCGAGTGTTCCGTTGTTCACACAAGTTGTTACTTGCTGTAAATGTGGTCCAAAAGTGACTCTGAGTCCACGATAACATGTTCGGGATACAATGGGCCCGCTGCATGACCAGGCATTCAGTCTAACCACATTCCTTTGAAATGAAACCTTGAAGTTTCATGCCGTGAGCAACACAGAGTTATTGAAATCAGTCTCTTTGAAGCCATTTTTCAGTAAACCATGCTTCCCACCACGTAAACCATTGAGGTACCAACATATAAGGATGTTCCAAGCCCGTGCGAAAAGTGGGGGACCAAGGCACAGCCGAATGACTGATCACTCAACCTGTGTTTTTGCAACTTTTGAAAAGTGCACATCTTCCATTCAGTTGTTCCTGCTCACTCAGCCATATCTCACCTCAAAGCACAGTGCTTAGCACACTTGATGTCTCTGGTACCACAAATCATTTGTGGAAAGTTTCATCAATATCCAATCAAATATCTCCGAAAATATTACAGAATATATTAGGGGGGGGACTTTCTTTTTTTTAGGTGTTTATATTGACAAGTTTCACAAGTCCGATTTTGAAAAAACAAACAAACAAAACACACCATCTATCATATTCATCGTGGATTATCAAAATTTAATATCTCGTTTATATATTTTAATATCTCGTTTATATATTTTAATGTTATTATGGGCCATGAACTTTCCTTTCTTTTGATGCATAAATTCGATAGTATCAAACGAAGGGAAATCGAGATATCTTATGGAAAACAAGCGAACCATACTGACAAATAGCCGTCGTCTGTTTCTCTGTCCGGTACCGTAAGTAGTGAAATCTTATACACGGATAATTCAATTATTACAACCACAATTGCCGAACTTGAAAATCGCCCGTACGATATGTCGACTTCGTTTCAATTGACTCCGTCAAGTGACAGTCATGTATCAAACGAATGGGAATTCTAATTCACCCATTCAGCCTCCAAGTAGGTAAATCCAGCCTCCAAGTAGGTAAATCCAGCCTCCAAGTAGGTAAATCCAGCCTCCAAGTAGGTAAATCCAGCCTCCAAGTAGGTAAATCCAATTTATGCGACGCTGATTGGTCAGTTGTCCAATCATATGGTTTTACGCTAGCTAGAGGCCAGTTCACCGACGGAAACATCTTCATCATTTCGCGGTTCAGATAGGAAGTACCTTCGTTCCTTGGACAACGTTGTAAGCAGCGGGAAATTCGAAGTAGACTTATGATTGAATCGCACACCGGTTTGATTGGTGACGGGAAAATTCAAGTTATTCAGACAAACAATATGATATTAATTGAAACAAATCTTTCGAATGACGTCGGCTTATGACGTAATTGACAGTGAATATGAAGTTGCAATGAGCGAACCGTTGTTCGCTGTACTACGAAATTCGAAGCCTTGACCACAGTAACTGACCCGTTGCCGCCATTGCAATATCAATGACCTGTCAGTAGTGTAACATCTCGGTATTTTATTGCTAAGACTTTTAAAGTGAAACTTTGTAATGAATCGAATTAAGACAAATCAAAGAGTATACATAAGTTGCCCCATGTGTCGAGTCAGCTGATTAAATTACCGAGTGGACCCCCCCCCCCCCCAATGTGTCAAGTCAGCTGATTGTATCCGTTCTCACAATACTACACGAACATGATTAATTACCGAGTGGACCTCCCCCATGTACCAAGTCAGCTAATTGAATCCGTTCTCAAATGCTACACGTATATGATTAAAGGCGGATTATCTCTCCCGCAACATGATCTATATAGTTTCCTGGGTATGAAATAATAAATACGAATCGAAAACCCCTATCCGGAAGCGCGTCTTTCAATTAATATTGATTTCATTTGGAATTTTTTCGTATAAATAACTTTGTGCCCTTCATATTCACGACCGTCTTTTTTATTTGCATTTTTGTTTTGTTATTTCAGTCATTTGTTATAATTTAAATTAAGTATATGCTACATTCTTTGTCTTATCTACTTGATTCGCACTTAATATTACAATAGAAGCAATATATCCGAGACATTTCGCGGCTCGCATTCGTTCGGAGCACCACGCTGGAGGCCTCCATTTAAAAGTTCTATTTATAGAACAAAGAAGTGTCCCATTAAGAGAGAGGTAAAGTGGCAACATTTGAATGGGGAATTCAGTGTTACTTTGTGAGAAAAGATTGATCAAACTTTGCAAAGCGCAGGTGATCATATCATACCTTATTGGAAAGTTTGAATACTTGTCTAGTGACAACACGAAGCGGAATTTTGATTTTCATCCCAGGTTAGACATTATTGGACATTATTAAAAAGTAGGTCACCATTGTTTATCATTGTTTATAATATTTCCACCAAATGTCACAAAACAAAACATAAAAGGAAATATCTGCTTTGTGTTGTCACTAGATATATGCTCAAACATTCAAACAAGACATGAACTATTTCTACGGTTTGTAAATATTGAGTAATCTTGTCTTGAAAATTAACACTGAATTCCCCATTTACATGTAGCCACTTTACCTCCCTCTTAATTGATTAAAATAATATCGAAATCAAATCAATATTAATTAATAGAATCGTTTCCGGGCAGGGATTTCCAACTCATACGTATTTCATACCCAGGCTACTATCTAAAATTTCTAATTTAAAGAGATAATCCATCTTCTCTTTGATCACCCGTGTGGACCATCATGTGTTTACTCAGGCTACCATGGTGTGAGAATTCCTTTCCACATACACCGCATTTATACGGCTGATCTCCGGTATGAATCCGCTTGTGTCGTGTGAGGTGTCCACCAGTAACGAATCGGTCCCCACAAAACTCACAATCGTATGGGCGATCTCCAGTGTGGATTCGTATGTGTCTACTCAGGTTAGACCGGTCATTGAATCCCTTCCCACACATGTTACACTTATACGGCCTCTCCCCAGTGTGGATTCGTTTGTGTTTAGTTAGGCTATGATGGTCACTTAACTCCTTTTCGCAAATATCACATTTACATTGTTTCTCTGCGGTGTGAGTCCTTATATGTCGAGTCAGGTTCCTGTGGCGAGTAAATTCCTTCCCACAAAGATCACACTTAAATTGACTATCGCCCGCGTGAATACTCAAGTGGATAGCCAATGTACCGTGTTGAGTGAAACCTTTATCACAAATACTACACGTATATGGATAATCACCAACGTGCACCCTCATATGCATGCTCAGGCTACCCTGTTGCGTGAATTCCTTCGCACAAACGTCACACTTATATGGTTTATCTCCGATGTGAACCCTGGCATGTCGAATCAGACTACTATGATGTGTGAATTCCTTCGCACAAATGCCACATTTATACGGCGCCTCTCCCTTGTGGCTCCCCATGTGTCGTATTATGGTAGTCTTCCCTGTGTGCATCCTCATGTGTCGTGTCAGGGCAGACTCATAACTAAAGCATTTCACACAAACATCACACTGATGCGGTGTGTCTGTTTTAGACATCCTTATCTGGTGGTGAATGGGCTTGGGTCAGCTTGATGTGGCGTATCTTATTTAGACATTCTCATCTGGGTGGTGCATATCTATTTTAGACATCCTTATCTGGGTGGTGCATATCTGTTTTAGACATCCTTATATGGGTGGTGCATATCTGTTTTAGACATCCTTATATGGGTGGTGCATATCTATTTTAGACATCCTTATATGGGTGGTGCATATCTGTTTTAGAATCCTTATCTGGGTGGTGCATGGACTTGTATCAGATTGACGAGTTGGAGGTGCACGTGGTATGTAGCGTGTGTAATTTTAGACACCATTAACTGAGTGGTGGACTTAGATTAGATTGGCGAGTTGGAGTTGCAGGTGGTATGTGCATCAGTAAATCAGCCGCTCCTGATCATTAATACTGTTACAATGCAGCAAAGTGGTGATCTGAAACACAAACACTCTGTGATATTAAATGTGGTGATCTGAAACACAAACACTCACCGATAATTTACATGTTAAAAATAGTCCATCTCTAAACATGTATTACATGTATATAGTTATTGGGTACAAAATATTAGATACCGGTATGTATCGAAGACCCCTGTCCGCAAATGCTTGTATCGATTATGATGCACCAAAGTGGTGATCTGAAACACAAACACTCAGTGATAATGTGGTGATCTGAAACACAAACACTCACCGATAATTTACATGTTAAAAATGGTCCATCTCTAAACATGTATTAGGGCTCTTTCACGTTAAAGGTTGACCACAAGTGGCCAAATAGGGTGCAAAAAAAGTGTTTTTCAAATCACTTTTTCTTCATTAATTCATGTTAGGAACATCATACTGGATCGGGAACTAAAGTTTCAGAGCAGGAGCAAGTGTATTTTGATTTTTCAGGTTTGGTCTATGCAGGATTCCCTCAAAATTGAAAATACTGAACAACTAATTTCTAATGTCTGAATTTTAATTATTATGCATCTGTTTCCGGAATGATATCACATGACATTGAGCATTGAACAATCAGAGAACATATATGTCAAAATTACTGGAAAAATCTTTGAATTTCCATATTTTTTTTATTTATATGTAAATTATGAACTCTTAATATTCATATTCCCTAATTGTTATTCTCTGATAATAGAAAATGCTTCAGTGGTGTAAAGATTTTACTTCTCAAGTTGAAGTGCATGCTTCAATGATTGTAATATTAAAAGCATTTTCAAAATCGGACAAAAATTGACTCAACAAGAGCATATTTAAAAATTGCCAATTTCCACTGACTTTTTCTCGGAGAGGACACATTTTTTTAACATTCATTGACTGTAGACATAAGAGTCTTGTAACTCAATCTTTTAAAGATTGCCGATTTTCATTGTCTTGTTATATATTTTAGAAAACTTGAATAGACCTGTCAAACTGAGAAATGAGAAGATAAACATATTGAGACTCTTGGAAACATGACTCGACAAATGATAAGTTGGGGCAAAATCTGTTGTCCCATAACCTGTTTTTATGTGTACCCATACCATCATATGGTATACGTAATGTTGACGTTCGGATTTACCACTCATCGTCCATCCGTCTGTCTATCCGTGTGTAGACATTTTATGCATGGTGCGATAACTCAAACATTTTCTATCCAATCGGAACCAAATTTTGTACGAGTTCCTCATCCCAAAATGTAGGATGAGTTTGAAAATAGGTTTGATATGATTTTTAAATAGAGGTATGGGCCTTTTTCGACTTAGAATTCATGCATGCTGCGATGACGCAAACATGTTTTTATCTGACTGAAACCAAATCTGGTATTTAAAAAAATTTGGTTTGTGATTTCGCAGCCCAAAATACAGATCAAGTTTGAATATGGGTTTGATACAATTTTTTTTACTGGAGTGATGGCCCTTTTTCGACTTACAATTATTCAGATCTGAGGTTTACTGATTAATACAGGCTTTACTGTATAAGAGACAAGAGACACCTGCAGACAAGGCGAATTATTGAACTAGAGTTATTTTTAGCTGTCATATGTTAGCCCTATTATAATCTGTAACTCATTGACATTCACAAATGAATGGACTCTCCCATTTCATTCTAAAAGTATAAATTGGAATAGTCCATTTGTATGGATGTTTTCAGAATATGAGCAGACAGAGCGAACCCACATTTAATGTAGTAGTGCACTATTTAAAATTCAAAATTATTTGCAGTCTCACTGGGCTGATTTCCATAATACTTGGTATGGAGACATAGTTTATAATTTGTTCATAGGGTCATGGTTGAGTGGATTTTAGGGGATAATGAGGGGTGAGAAGATTAATATTGAGGGCTATGGGGTTGTCATGGATTTAATGTCGAGAACAGAAATCAATGCTTTTCTATGTATGAAACAAATCTATTGTGTGCTATAGAGCATTTGAAAAATGGGCTATCTTCAGTTTATCAGGTCAGGGGCTTCAAGCGGTCCTAGTCATGAGGCATTAAAAGCCAATAAAAGGGTCAGATAACTCTAAATAAAATAAGAACTTCAAAAATCTTTTTCTCCAGTCCAAGAAGGCAGATAAACATTGTTAATACTTGGTGTGGATTATTGCGATGAACCATAATTTCCAATTTGTTCATCCTGTCATGGTTCATTGAAATATAGAAGATTAACATTGATTATTATTGATTTTAGCGTCCAAGCTATAAAACATTGTAATGTGTGAAATCATTCTATTGGGGGTTACTTCCTGTTTTGTTATATGAACTGTGGTAATCTGTATTGAGTGTATCGAGGGGTCATAGGGGCAGAATCCTCATGTTATGGTTGTATAAATATATGGATAATATTTTTGTATGGTCTAAACTATTTTATTGAGAGCTATACAGACCACCAGGGTATGAACTGTGTTTATTTATCTCAGTTTACGGGTCCTATGGTATTTGAATGTTATTATATGTACACACACATGGAGTATTCCTTTAATATTGCAAGTAAGTGCAGATACTCTGCAATCTGTTAAAAAATGTGTCCTCTCCGATAATTCAAGACAATTATATTTAACTATTGAGAAACACGTGTTTTACGAACAACACTTCCATCAAACCACTTGTAATCAATGACATGATTATCAATAATCAAGAAATTCTTCAGATTGACAATTTACTCAGACAATTGCAGTTGAGCAGACCTGAATTGCCTCAATGGAAATAAATGAAATAACACATTAGTAGCTCAAATTGGATACAGCATGTTGCATAAACTGTATTTTAATATAGTATATTATTACTACACCTCATTCTCATTAACAGAATGGTTAAAGTTCAATATAAACCAATGTCTTCCAGAAAATCTCTGGGTTCTATGCTTGAATTCTCGGAGAGGACATTTTTTTTAACATTTAATGAGCTGCTGTACCAAATCGGGATGGTTCAGCCCACCAATTAAAGTTTATACACCCTCAATACTAGTGACAGTTTACCCACAATACAAAATGATTTTCTCATTTCATTAGTAATAGCAGTTGACAAAGATTCTCGGAGAGGACAGATTTTAACGGAATTTCTGTCCACATATTTTGGAGAATTGAATATAATTTAAATAGACTAATACACAGAAAACGAATTTTACCATTAATCTTCTATACCATGAAATGTCCAACTGAACTATATTCCTGATCCATGGTTATTGTAAACTGTGTTTATAAAAAGCTTTATTTTAGATTCACATGCTATAAATCATTTAACGGAATATCTCAATAACCTTCAAATTCAAATATCATCAAACTGAATGCACGAAATCACTCAAAATTTTCACCACATGATCAAGCAGACATAAGCTAAAGGTTAAATGAGGACATTTTTGGCAAACCCATAAATTAAAATAAATATAGGGAATACAATATCATCACAGCAATGATTGGCCACTCAAAATATGCCAAAATTGGTACCCATCGCCCTATAATTTTGTTATATTTTCCAATATAGTAGTGAAATTTTGTCTGCAGGTTGGGCTGTGCATCAGTACTATAGAAATATTATTAAGACACTCCAAACACAATGACAAATGCATCATTTTCCCGCCTATCCGAAAAATTCATTTTGTCAACCTTTAACGTGAAAGAGCCCATTATATAGTTATTGGGGTACAAAATATTAGATACCGGTATGTATCGAAGACCCCTGTCCGCAAATGCTTGTATCGATTATAATGCACCAAAGTGTAGCTAGGTGCCACGATTGTTGATAATCGATAATCGGTCGTCAATAATCGATTATAATCGATTAATCGTACCTCATATCAATAACAGTGGAAGTACAGTATTCCGTAATATGGCCTATTGGGTGGGTGTTGGTTAAAAAACTCGGCTGATGTAATTATTACGCTAATAATGTGCACCATAAACCACCGGTAATGACTAGTGAGCACAATGTATTCAATACCAGCACATTTCTCACATTAATTTCAGTGTTATGAATAGCCAAACATACAAACAATATAAGAATAGGAATGCATGACAGACCACCGGCAGTTCCTAAAAAAGGAATCTAATGTCACAGAAACTATATAAGTTTCAGCAAACCAAATGTGCCCTCGCCCACCCAGAAATTTCAGGACTCAGAACAAGTTAAGTAATTGTGATAGTAATAGTGAGTTTCATTTAGCAGTCACCACACCGTCCACACGATAAGTGATAGACTGTACTAGTAACATCTAAGTACCGGTATACTCATGTTGTCAGACTCTCTCTGATGCACGATCAATGGTTGTTAAACCTTCGGTTGTAGATTAAACTGTAAAACAAACGCGTTACCTGAAACATTTGTATTCAATAATACCCGGCACTTTCCGACGTCCGAAATAAATAACAGATTAATCGACTACGGAAATGGTAATCGATTATCGGCTTTATCAAGGGTTCATCGATTATACGATTAATCGTGGCACCCCTACCAAAGTGGTGATCTGAAACATGAACACTCCATGATATTAAATATGGTGATCTGAAACACAAACACTCAGTGATAATGTGGTGATCTGAAACACAAATACTCACTGATAATGTGGTGATCTGAAACACAAATACTCACTGATAATGTGGTGATCTGAAACACAAACACTCACTGATAATGTGGTGATCTGAAACACAAACACTCACTGATAATGTACATGTTAAAGATGGTCTACATGAATCTCTAAACATGTACATCATATGTATTATATAGTTATTGGGGTACAAACTATTAGATGCCGTTATGTATCGAGGACCCCTGTCCACAAATGCTTGTATCGATTAATATTCATTATATTTGGAATATTTTCTGGTCTAAAAACGTGTGGTTGTTCAGCTAACGAACAATATTAGTTACTCTTAACAGAGACCAGCAATTTTATTCTGTTATTTTGTCAAAATAAACGTTAATTACTCATTATCGCTCATGTAATATAACAATACAAACAATCAATCTGGGACAGTTGATATTCGGAGTAGATATGGGAACACCCTATAAATGACATCTATGCATCACACACAATGCACAATTCCATAGGTACGAGTTTGTGACCATTCGTGCTTTCATTTGTTGTCTTCACTTCGCATAAACTTTCACAAACATTCGTCTCTAAGAGAAGCTGCTCCTTTAACCAATCAGGTGAGCCACATATTAAAACTGAATGTTCTTAACCTTCAAATACAAATAACCTGCACAAACAAATGGCTATTTTCCTACTTTTTATGACAAAATCTTATATTTTCGGAAAACAACTACCACATGCCAACAAGTCTTAATTAAAACATCGTTAATTGCGCTTCAGTCGCGGTGCAGTAACCACTGGACCTATCCGCTGATCCATAAGTAACCTACCGCCCCATTTGTGTATTGTCATTTTATGTACCGGTACATGTCTTCTTCTTCACATTATGTACAGCTCGCTGTCATTTACTGACAATTATGAGCCGGTCCATGTGCTACCACGGCCGAGTAACTTTATAACCCTGTGGTGGCTCCAGAAGCGTTCTTTAACGTGCACACACCGAGGCGTGTACACGGGTCAGCCATTAATGTCCACACCCGATAGATAGATAGATAGATAGATAATTTGTTAATGGCTAAAAGATGCAAAATTTGCAGACATGAGCATAAGCATATATACAAAAGTGTAAACACAGAGTGTGACATTCAAATAGAATAAATATAAAAAGTATAGATATATAAATATAACAAGAATGCAGCTTGACAGTTCTGTAGAGGGACAAGATAGTGAATAAACCTAGCTTAGTAATGACTACGAAATAGATACTCATACCTGTATATACATGTTTATATACAACATGAAAAATCAACCCATGCTATCCCACCCTCCTCCCGCAACAGGACTGTCATGTTGCTTAAGAGATACTAGTAATAGAACCAACAGCTCTTCGCCACCTGCATATACACACTGCTGCCATGTATGGCCGGCTTTAGACTGGCATGTCCATGACCGAAAGATGGAATCCCTAAATACAGGCAGCAGTGACAATATATGCAGCTGGCCAAGTACTGTCATCGTACATAGAAAGATAGAGAGGAAAATAGAGTAGTAGAAGAGAAATATACATATGAATACGCTCGTCTGACAAGTCATGCCATCGATTGCCATCAAGGAGAGCACAGGAAAGCAAGCCAAAGCTTGCTTATTTCCACTGCACATGGTCCTTAATGGTAACCGACCACATGACTGACCAGGCCACAGCGCAAGTTCTCATAAGGTCGTACGGTATTATTAATACCATGATTCACACCATTAATAATATACAAAGTCAGATTCCTCAGTACCTAAAATTTTATCGAATAATTCCTGTTTTATTAGGTGATTCCATGTAGCCAAGTTGCAGTTAGGTTCAAAATATTTTACATAATTATTCCACAATGTGATTCCTGTGTAGAAAAAGCTATTGTAACCAAATACCCTAACATGAGGCACAGATAATCTAAAGATTCCAGACCGGAGATTATATTTACAATGAGCTGTGTTCGAAAATTGGAATCCATCTCTTAGGTATGTATGAGCTTTCCCATCTGTTATATTTTTCATGATAGTCAGCTTTCTTTGGGAAACTCTGGATTCAACCGGAAGCCATTTAATGGTTTTAAACTCTTCATAACCTATATGTGAAAATCTATCCAAGCTCAGAACAAACCGGATTAATTTGTTTTGAAATATTTGTAGTTTATTTTTGGTACTGGTAGTTTTACTCAAAGAGCTATACCAAATAGAGGATGCATAATCGAGGTGGCATTGAATTAATGAGTTAGCAAGTAGTTTCTTTGTGAAAGGGGTTAGAAAGTCAGCCTTTCTATATACAAATTTGACTCAAATTTTGAGACGAGCAGTTACTTTATTTTATCGGATCGCGTACTGCACCACAACATACTTGGACAAATGTTGTAATGGGGGAAGTCGGCATTTTTGCATTCGGATCTTTATTCAGTGATCTCGAATGAGACTTTTCAGCCTTACAAATTTGGTATCTACTATCTGACCGAGATCTGATTTTTGTCAGAATACCCTGACCAGGTTGCGATCCCCGGTCCGCTAGCACGAGAGACCAGTACGCTACCTCTCGGCTACCGTACTGAATATTCACAATTGTAGCTATACTCACACATTGAGACTACAAGAAGATGCTGAAAGTTAACTCGATGGACACACCTATGCTATACGCAAATCAATTAAAGGAGACCAAATGACAAGCCACTTCCGCACGTCAGCATTGTTCGAGTAATGTACCGTATTTTTGTTTCTTGGTCCCTCTTAATGGGGCACTCTTATAAACGCTGTTATATCTACCGACAGAAACGGTCGCTTACGGTATAATTATATGTATCTGTATCTGTAGTTGTTACGTCCTAGTGACCAAAGCTGGCTTTTACAGGACGGTGTGAGGAGCGCTATTTTTGTTCTCCCAGAGCCGCCTTGAATGTTTCTAGGTCGGCGGCAATATGTATGTGCATCTTTGTACTATCACACCCGCTTTAGTGGGAATCGCGCAGATGACCGATTGAGTACAACTTGCTATGGTATTGGATCTTGCTGAATTGCAACGCTGTGGGTAGACCACACTGTTTAAGATAACATGCTGCAATCGAAATCGATGAATATGCTAAAAGAACAAGAGAATCCAGGCACACTAATGCGGCTGGCTACCTAATTCCACAATCCAACAACGATTACCACAAATTTTCTTTCTTTCCCCGGACCATAAGAGAATGGAATGGTATACCAACGGAAATAGTCACCATCATTCCAGTCGATGAGTTCAGGACCAGGATGATGAACCAATTATATCCATGCTGGACGTACCAGAAAACCCAATAGACCCAGTAAAGAATCCAATCAACTAATCATGACCTCCAAATAAAAATAAAATCACGAACTACTGGTTTTAAAATATATTTTGTTATAGGTAACCACTGAGATGTAAACGGTCTGTTGAAATTAAAGTCACGACAGGTGACAGTGAGCTGAACGGCACATATTTTCCACTAGAGTTAAAAAACACTGGGGAGATATATCAATTAAAATAGGTGAGATGGTGTCTTTGACTACTGTGTAGGTTCGGTGGCTATGTGGTGATGATAAGGCTAGCACCAACTTATCGTAGTGTACCATGGACAGTAAGGTGGTGTTATTCCCTTCGACCCGTACGTATGACACCGTTCGATCACGTACTACGACAGTCAAAGGCTAGCCTCACCCTAGACATTAAATAAAAGTTATATACAAAGCAAACTATCCTAAGTGCATCACGAAACTACACAATCACCTACTTTGTTAAAAGTACTTATAGATAGAACTTTCAGATTTTTTATATCTATTAAAATACTCTGATTTAATAGCCTTGGTCCATACTGTGTTGTTACCTTTGGGATCAATTTGGTTAGAAAAATCATTCCAGAGTACTATTCCTGTATAACAGAAACTGTCCGAGCCAAAAGGACCTACATGAGGGATTGTGATTTTGTGTTGCCCTGATCTTAATTTATAGCTACAGTAAGAGCTAATTCTGGTAAAGCCTGAAGTCGTTGATATCTAAATTTACTAATCTGTAATCACTAAATTGACTAATACAATATTAATACTAAATTAGAGAAGTAGACTGAACAATTTGCCGCTTGCAACTCTAACCAGTCCAGGTGAAAACAGACTTAAAATTTAACAATAACAGAACAAGTCAAATCTCCGTGCACAGACCAGTCCACATTCCACTCCAGTTACCTTCATTTTCATATTTTTTTTCAGTCACAGATTCGTCATTGAATTTCTTTCCGACTGACTGATTTCCACTGTTAAACTTCAAAAGTCTAGAGGATCCACAGGTTGTTGTTTTTATTGTTCTTCTGACTGCGTTGACTCTAAAGTCATTCCAGTAATGGGCTCGTTGTGCTATCTTCGCTTGTGCTTTCTCGTTTGTTCTTAACGCTATGTGCTATGATACCCTTGTACATTTAAAATACAAGCATTAAAATTTCGCAAATAACAGCGCCACCATTTTGTAACGAAAATTACGTGATCATTTCCAACGTTGCTATGGGCGGGTGGCCACACACAAATATGGCATATCATTATAATCTGACAAATTTCCCGCACTTTGCAAATAATGAATAGGTTAACGGATTTCACGTTTCTGTACATCGTTTGTATAATGTCACCGATAGCGATGACCAGTTTTAATAATTCTCTTTTTCCAGTAACGCTATGTATAGCAAGTCTTAAGACCGATACTCGCATGCTGATATCCTTACCGATCATGATGCAGAGTCAGACTTCGCTGTCGCGAAGCACATGAGGGATTCTCCAGACATTTCGGACAATCGTGACGTTGATGTACGGTACTAAAAATGATTATGCAATGAGTGATTTCATCATAAAGTTCTGCAGACGCGAATGAAGGAACATGTGTATGTGAGTTGTGACATTTGTGGGGAAGCCTTCATTGCATCGAAGAATTAAATTTGCATAAAAATACGTTTACGTAAGCATATATGTATAGGCCCACGCCGCTTGACCATTCCTTACATCTGTGATATATACATTAAAGTATTCACACGAAGCAACAATCTGACAATGTAACGTGGCATTTGTAAACGAGTAAGTTTACGCAGGAGGGAAGTTACATGTATATGCGAATGATATCTACCACTGTACCAGCAATCTTACTGACAACTATACTGCTTAGTAAAAAGGTGAGAAGTGTGAAAAGTCCTTCTCACAACCGAGTATTATGGTGGAACACAAGAAGACTCGCTCAACAGTCAGACCATATAATTGTGGAATTTGCCAAAAATCATTCAGTGGTTCAGATAATCTCAAACGTCACGAAGGGATCCACACAGGACACCGTACATACGCATGCGATACGTGTGGGAAGGCATTCGCGAGGAATGGTGACCTGACAAAGCACAAGCGGTTACACAATCGATCATTTGAATGTGATGTATGTGGGGAAAATTTTACTGAACCACAAAAACTTAAATCGCATAAAATAATTCATGACAAAGATCGCTCATATGTGTGTGAAGACTGCGGAAAAATTTACTCTTCGTCCAATTCTTTACAGAAACATAAGTCGATTCACGCTGACGATAGTCCTTATCAATGTGATATATGTCAAAAAGTATTCACACGAAGCTCTGATGTTGAGAGGCATAAACAAGTTCACGTAGGAGGGAAGCCATATGCATGTGATATGTGTGATAAGTCGTACGGACAGATATACACCTTAATAAAACACAAACTTATCCACACACAAGGAACTCCTGCCACTAAGTCTCCGCGACATATGTGTGATATATGTGGGAAGCTGTTAAGTGATAAGAGTGGTCTAGAGCGGCACAAACTAATTCACAGTGGAATCCGACCATATTCGTGTGATTTGTGCACGAAATCATTCATAAAGTCAAGTGATTTATTAAGACATAATAGAATACACACGGGAGAAAGACCGTATAAATGCGATATGTGTGAGAAATTGTTCGCACAACAGAGCCATCTGGCGCTGCACAAGAAGACACACTCAACAGTAAGACCATATAATTGTGAAATTTGTCAGAAATCATTCAGTGGTTCAGATAATCTCAAACGTCACGAACGGATCCACACAGGACACCGTCCATACGCATGCGATACGTGTGGGAAGGCATTCGCGAGGAATGGTGACCTGACAAAGCACAAGCGGTTACACAATCGATCATTTGAATGTGATGTATGTGGGGAAAATTTTACTGAACCACAAAAACTTAAATCGCATAAAATAATTCATGACAAAGATCGCTCATATGTGTGTGAAGACTGCGGAAAAATTTACTCTTCGTCCAATTCTTTACAGAAACATAAGTCGATTCACGCTGATGATAGTCCTTATCAATGTGATATATGTCAAAAAGTATTCACACGAAGCTCTGATGTTGAAAGGCATAAACAAGTTCACGTAGGAGGGAAGCCATATGCATGTGATATGTGTGATAAGTCGTACGGACAGATATACACCTTAATAAAACACAAACTGATCCACACACAAGGAACTCCTGCCACTAAGTCTCCGCGACATATGTGTGATATATGTGGGAAGCTGTTAAGTGATAAGAGTGGTCTAGAGCGGCACAAACTAATTCACAGTGGAATCCGACCATATTCGTGTGATTTGTGCACGAAATCATTCATAAAGTCAAGTGATTTATTAAGACATAATAGAATACACACGGGAGAAAGACCGTATAAATGCGATATGTGTGAGAAATTGTTCGCACAACAGAGCCATCTGGCGCTGCACAAGAATACACACTCAACCGTCAGACCATATAATTGTGAAATTTGTCAGAAATCATTCAGTGGTTCAGATAATCTCAAACGTCACGAATGGATCCACACAGGACACCGTCCATATGCATGCGATACGTGTGGGAAGGCATTCGCGAGGAATGGTGACCTGACAAAGCACAAGCGGTTACACAATCGATCATTTGAATGTGATGTATGTGGGGAAAATTTTACTGAACCACAAAAACTTAAATTGCATAAAATAATTCATGACAAAGATCGCTCATATGTGTGTGAAGACTGTGGAAAAATTTACTCTTCGTCCAATTCTTTACAGAAACATAAGTCGATTCACGCTGATGATAGTCCTTATCAATGTGATATTTGTCAAAAAGTATTCACACGAAGCTCTGATGTTGAAAGGCATAAACAAGTTCACGTAGGAGGGAAGCCATATGCATGTGATATGTGTGATAAGTCGTACGGACAGATATACACCTTAATAAAACACAAACTTATCCACACACAAGGAACTCCTGCCACTAAACCTCCGCGACACATGTGTGACATATGTGGGAAGCTGTTAAGTGATAAGAGTGGTCTAGAGCGGCACAAACTAATTCACAGTGGAATCCGACCATATTCGTGTGATTTGTGCACGAAATCATTCATAAAGTCAAGTGATTTATTAAGACATAATAGAATACACACGGGAGAAAGACCGTATAAATGCGATATGTGTGAGAAATTGTTCGCACAACAGAGCCATCTGGCGCTGCACAAGAATACACACTCAACAGTCAGACCATATAATTGTGAAATTTGTCAGAAATCATTCAGTGGTTCAGATAATCTCAAACGTCACGAATGGATCCACACAGGACACCGTCCATATGCATGCGATACGTGTGGGAAGGCATTCGCGAGGAATGGTGACCTGACAAAGCACAAGCGGTTACACAATCGATCATTTGAATGTGATGTATGTGGGGAAAATTTTACTGAACCACAAAAACTTAAATTGCATAAAATAATTCATGACAAAGATCGCTCATATGTGTGTGAAGACTGTGGCAAAATTTACTCTTCGTCCAATTCTTTACAGAAACATAAGTCGATTCACGCTGATGATAGTCCTTATCAATGAGATATATGTCAAAAAGTATTCACACGAAGCTCTGATGTTGAAAGGCGTAAACAAGTTCACGTAGGAGGGAAGCCATATGCATGTGATATGTGTGATAAGTCGTACGGACAGATATACACCTTAATAAAACACAAACTGATCCACACACAAGGAACTCCTGCCACTAAACCTCCGCGACACATGTGTGACATATGTGGGAAGCTGTTAAGTGATAAGAGTGGTCTAGAGCGGCATAAACTAATTCACAGTGGAATCCGACCATATTCGTGTGATTTGTGCACGAAATCATTCATAAAGTCAAGTGATTTATTGAGACATCATAGAATACACACGGGAGAAAGACCGTATAAATGCGATATGTGTGAGAAATTGTTCGCACAGCAGAGTAATTTGGCCGTACACGAGAAGACACACTCAACAGTAAGACCATATAATTGTGGAATTTGTCAGAAATCATTCAATCTATCTTCTAGTCTCCAACATCACGAACGTATTCACACCGGACATCGTGCGTACGCATGTGACACGTGTGGGAAGACATTCGCGTGGAATCGTGATTTGACGAGGCATAAACAATTACATACTTAATATATATAAATACATGTGTACACAATTCACGACAAGTGAGCGCATTCTCGATACAGAGCATACCATTCACCCAATGGTTTATGTTATCATATATGGAGATTAAAGATGGTCCATATCTTCATATAACGCGTTTGTGACCCGCCATATCAAATCCAGTCGTAAGTCGGGATTTGTTTTACCCTGTGCCAATGCATTCTCTTATATATGCGAGTCGACCATAGGTCGCCTCGCATATATAAGAGAATGCATTGGCCTAACAATTTTTTATAATTTATTTTAAATAAATGTTTCTTACAATTTTTAGGACATAAAAAAAAACACATCCATTACCCTGCAGGGAGCCCCACACATATATTGAAGCATATAGAAGAGTGTCGTCTGCTCATGTTTGTTTGGGGCTCTGTATGGGTGAAATTATAAAATTGTTAAAGAATACAAGAACAAATTATTAAAATTGTAAAATATTGTTAGGCCAATGCATTCTCTTAAATATGCGAGGCGACCTATGGTCGACTCGCATATATATAAGAGAATGCATTGGCACAGGGTAAAAAAAATCCCGACTTACGACTGGATTTGATATGGCGGGTCACATTTAATATATAATTTCGTGGATATAGAATAATACCCATGGATTTAAAAACACTGCCGGGAAACGATAATATCGGTTAATTTGGATTATATTTCGAGTATTTTATGAGATAAGCATGTGTGATCGTTTATTTGACCAGCAATAGTGGTTACTGTTGACAGAGACTAGACACATGATCGTGTAATTTATTATAAATAAACGTGAATGAGACTCATCGTTTATAAATATGTAATAAAACAATACAAACAATCAATATGGGACTATTTGACGTTCTGAGTGTTGCATTGGGATAACTCTTAATAATCTCTATCGCTGTGTGATATCTCCTGAACGGTTTATTCTAAAACTAGTAATGTATATATGTCCCAATTTGGTTATCGCAGTATGCATGAAACGATTCGATTTAAAATCAATATTAATTGATAGAAGCGTTTTCGGGCAGGGGTCTTCCATTCATATTTATTATATTGAAATTGGGACCCTATCGTCAGTCGAGGACTGGTTCCCAGTAGTATAGTCGTATCAGGCACAATCAGGGAATATTCTGCTTTCACTTGTGATTGACATTTTGACAGACAGGGTGGTTCATCAAATGAATACATTTGTATAGTGAATTGACTCAACTGAGATGGAGACGAGCCCTCTTAAGTTAGTTTAAAGGTATTTAATCTCAATCAAACAACAATAATTATTTACATCCAGCTTATAATGATCATGAATGAGAATGGGATTTGGCACTAAGCTAAAAGCTTTTTGGGGCCATCTCCTATATTATAAGTTACGGGACGCTTAGTGGTCGGGTATGGTGTCATGTGAGGCGAAGTGAGATCAATACGGCCTCGCCTAATATTGATCTCGCTGAGCCTCACATGACACCATATCCGACCACTAAGCGTCCCGTAACGTATTTATTATGTCAGTTGGCAAAATCCAGCACATCCCTTTAATTAATCGTCGCTGTAATTTATTGTAATTTGGTAAGATAAATGTGTCTATGGCCATTAACTTAATATTTAACGTCTCAGTGACGCGTCATGGGCGTTGAACGTCAACGCATTGAGTCAATGGCTAATTACCAGAAGTAGGACAACTTGTTGAGTTGGATAGTTAATTTATGAGTCTTTAGAATTCCTCAAATATATCGCATGTAGGTTTTGGTACATGGTACTGTCTTTAAATTCACAGAAAATGATTTCCGACAGATATCCCCTTTCTTGGCGCCAAAATACACAAAAAATATTCCCGAGGCGACTGAGTTTCTGAAAAAACAAGATGGCGGATAAGCACCTAATATTGATTTCCTATTAGGTCACCGACCTAATATGGGTTCATATACCGTCACTATCTATCGACGCTGATTGGCTAATTGCAAGAGCTGACATAATAATATAAGTTACAGGGCGAGTTGTTGCCGGATACGGTGTCATATGAGGCGAAGTGAGATTAATATCGGGCGAGGCGCTAGCCGAGCCCGATATTAATATCGCTGAGCCTCATGTCACCGTAGCCGACAACAACGAGCCCTGTAACGATTTTATCATGTCACCCACATATCATGTTTTCCGTGTGAGAATTTGAATTACTTATACGAAGTTGATTACCTGCCAGTAAGTAATTTTGTTTATCTATGGCTATTAACTTATGTAACGTCACAGTGACGCGCCATGGGCATTGAACGTCAACGCATTGAGTCAATGGCTAATCACCAGAAGCAGGACAACAAACTTGAGTTTGATAGTTAATTTATGAGTGTTTAGAATTTCTCAAATATATCACATGCAGGTTTTGGTATATGGTACTATGTCTTTAAACTAACAGAACTTGATTTCCGACCGATATCCCTTTTCTTGGTGCCAAAATACACCGAAAATATACCCGAGGCGGCAGAGTTCCATGAAAAACAAAATGGCGGACATCGACCCCATATGGGAACCCTGAGGGGGGGGGGTATGGATTCCATATGGGACGGGCTACAATGATGACGACCCGATGTCTCCTGATATGCCTCTACCAACGGAGCGTCCTCATTGGTCGATCCAACCAGGTGACATGATAAGACACCCTATCCGACCACAAAGCGTCCCGTAACTTATAATATGAGGCGAAGTGAGATCAATATTAGGCGAGGCCGTAGGCCGAGCCTAATATTGATCTCGCTGAGCCTCACATGACACAATATCCGACCACTAAGCGTCCCGTAACGTATTTATTATGTCAGTGACTCAGTGGACAAAATCCGGCATATCCCTTTATTTAATCTTCGCTGTAATTTATTGTAATTTTGTAAGATAATTGAGTCGTCTATGGCCATTAACTTATGTAACGTCACAGTGACGCGTCAAGTGCGTTGAGCGTCAACGCATTGAGTCAATGGCTAATTACCAGAATTAGGACAAATATATTGCATGTAGGTTTTGGTACATGGTACTATGTTTTTAAATTAACAGAAAATTATTTCCGATAGATATCCCCTTTCTTGGCGGCAAAATACATACAAAAATATTTGCGAAAAAAATATTTCTGAAAAAATATTTCTGAAAAAAATATTTCTGAAAAAAAAACAAGATGGCGGATAAGCACCTAATATTAATTTCATATTAGGTCACCGACCTAATATGGGTTCATATACCGTCACTATATATCGACGCTGATTGGCTAATTGCAAGAGCTGACATAATAAATATTGATATATATACATGCATCTAATATCGCTTCCGTTTTCCATAGCCTTACGGTACTCATGCCCTCTGGGTCAATGTGTTCATAAACCTATGATCGTAACGTGACGTCATTATCAAAGTCGTTCATGTTCATCGGTTTATGAACACATTGACCCCGGAAATCACCGGGGTCAATGTGTTCATAAACCGTATGTATTGTAGGTCCGGATTTGGCAAGAAATTTGTTTTGGTCTATAATCAGTGTTGTTACTCTTCACCTAACGCTCATCTCCTGTGATTTAACATCAATCAGGTCACACAACCTTCATCTCGGCAATTCTTGCCATGAGGGGTACAACATGCGGAGATATCTCACCCCACCACTATCTTATACCATAAAGAAACACTCTGTTTATAACCCCACAACTTTCGTGTTTGCTCATTTGCATAATTATCGTTTTTAATTTGCAATTGAAATGCGTTGTGCGTATATAGTGTTGCGACCGACATAAATTCATTTTATGGTGTAAGGTTCCTATTGGGTCTTCTTGGATGAACACCGTGAACCACATAGTTGCACAATATCATTATAATGCAGCTAATACTGTAATATCGCAGACATGTGCACAACCGAGCGACGTTGCAATACGTTTCGTGTTACTGAGCGTTGATGTTCAAATAACCGCTGCTCAGTAGAGTTTGATTATTTCCCTTGTCGCTACAAATATTCCCCCGACCTCACAAATGTATCATTATGGTAGACCGGCGTGTTGTCATTTTCTTATCTACAGCCGAGAGTTGTTAGTATCAGATATCAACACATCTACATTCATTATAAGCTAAACAACATATTTCGTATACATGTATGTGTATACGTACGTTACAGTGAAATTGCGTTGTTCCGCTCTCCTACGGATTCTCACAATTTGACCAACAAAATAACTGGACATTAAAAGCCTCAGCCATAAAATGGTTTACCGGTACAAAAATTGAATATTTAGTTTTATCATATGACTCAATCATTATTTACGTTGGAAAGTATGTCATAAATCAATTTCATATGAACTACTAGTTCATATCACCTTCCGATAATTTGATTGGTTTGTTGACAAAAAGTGTGTTTTGATTGGCTGAATGGCAGCCGGGACCGAGCCGTGTCTCTAACTAAATGCAGGTCAAATTCGTGCGCGTCAATCAACGCGATGCCGAAATTCTCGCAATTATAATCTTGAAATATATAGTTTTGGACATTGTTATACGATAAATAGAATATGTAATTCGTATTTATCTACTAACATACGATATAATGTCACAAACTGAGAACAGAATAGCGCACTATATCTTCGCGTGCATATTATTTCTGCTAGTTCACCAGGTGTAATTGGGCTTCCGGTGCAATGAAGTGACGTCACATTAACCTTTTGCTGCCGATGTCATATAGCTATTTAGTGATTTGTGTGCGTTTTGGACATCATAATTAAAATTTATAGGTGTCATATGATAAATAGAATATGTAATTCGTGTTTCTCTCATATGATATTTATGAAACTCATCACGAATTTTCAGTTTTCTCTCGCCGGAGGCTCGAGAAAACTGAAAATTCTTAGACTCGTTTCATAAATATCATATGAGAGAAACACTCATTTCATACATGGGGGGGGGGGGGGGTGGGTCTGAAAAAAAATTCAGGCACGTATGGCATTTTTTCCCTTTCGATCATTTTTTGTACCCACCCACCCCCACGGCAAAAGTTTTTTCCTTTTTCGGCAGTTTTTTCCGACCATTTTTTGACACCCACCCCCCTTTTAACACTAAAACAGAGATTTGCGGGGGAAAATTCACTGTAAACAGCTGTATATGAATTTATGTGCATACTATTTATCATGGATGTTAACATGGACATGTAAATAGGAATGAGTCATTTTGAGGTCATTCGGCCAAAAAAACATGGCTGCCAGCGGCCATCTTGGATTTCAAAATGTGCAACAAAATACAACACGATAACTGCCTGCAGTCAGTTTACAGTTAGAATTACATTATTTCTCTCATTCAAAGTGGTTTTGAAGCCCAACTCATTGCCAAAACACTAAAAAACAAGCAGGAGATTTTTTTTTAGTTGCGGAAAAAATTGCTTGTTGATGGCTTTGACCACCCCCCCCCCCCCTGTTTCATATCCTCTTTTTCTAAAAAGCGAGGATTCTAACTGTCCGAACTGAACTCCATGCGTTCATTTAAAGTTGAATACATTTTGGGAAAGACAGACAATCCTAGTTCATACTGAATTTAAGTATATAAATATAAATAATAAACGGCGGATTCAACGTGATCATGGGTTTTGACCGCGATAAAAATCCAGCAAACTCCGCTCGGGGTTCGAGGTTCATGTAGTTTGCTGAATTTTTCTCGCGGTCAAAATCCCATGACCACATTGAAACCGCCGTTCATTTCTTATATGAATGAATGGATGATGGATGACGAGTACATGTCGTGATTGTGCGTGCTAGTGTATACAAATATAGATTTTTATGTGTGTGTTACGTTTTGTTACGGTTATTTATTTTGTATATGGGGCTGACTCGCAATATCCCTGAGTTCTCTTGATTAAGGAGTCTAGTCTAGTCCGTGAAAGTTTAACAATGGTATGCAATTTTGTTGTTTATGTATGACTGTCTGTGCTTGGGCGAATATGGAAATGTTTTCTTCTAGGGGTAGATTGTTGGAGCCTTGCAGTAATGTTTTTATTTCGACGCATGTGTTCATTTCCGCAAAACACAGATATTTCGGCCCTGCTTAAGGGACAGCAATGAAGGAAGTGGGCTACAGTTTCAATTTTATCACAAACACACAAGGGGGATTCTCTAAGGTGATTACGATACAGGTTATTATTCAGGTCGGGCGCTAAAACTGAACTCGTTACTGTCTCGTTATCAGTAAGTATATCAATATACAGAATGCCATCAATACCACAGCAAACACAAGGGCGGTGCTTAAAGAACTGCAATTATCGTCCAGTATATCTTTGGATCAGCAATGCCTGTCACAGGATTCACTTCTGTACATGACAGCTCTCGTCATTAGAAAACTGGTCGCTGATGTATCCGGAATCACGGTCTAACATCTAAACCCTGATGAAATTTCTATCCGCGAAGCGGAGTCGATCGTGGGACAGGAACACTATCGGTTTATATACACAACGTTAGCAGCGAAACGTATGGAACATGTAGTCAGTGTAGATCCAGTGAGTGTTCGCGAGAAAGACAGCTGTCTCCATCGCTAAGTTCCAAGCGTGTGCCAGTATATCATTTATATATCATATAGAGGAATGTGTCGTACCCGAAGCGCCGAGATCTGAGCGTGTCCGTGCATCAAATGACACAATCAAAGGACGTGGTTAAACTATACTCAACAGACAAGGACACGACATAAGTTATGACGATGTTCAAAGGATCGAAACGTCCTTTGTCGACACTATTAAGACAGCAGGACTGACGACACTATTGAGATCGACGAACTGACCGTGCCGACCAGTGTGGCATACATGACGTAGTAACACGAGGCGCTGGTAGTAATTTCCGAATCGGTTGGTGGATATCACCACGACGTAGTGAGTATGGTATTACACCAGGCAACTGATACGAGCAGATGTTCATTCGGCGTCGTCCCAAGTATGGATACCCACCATAGATAATCCGCAATCGCGTCTGAGAATAAAATACTTGTGGACCCTAACATGGCAGGAAAACAACTGGGCACCGCATATTTGATTGGTAACGTGCACATCAGTTGGTTTAACCAGAGTTCGCCAGAACATACATTATTGAGATCGGCTGACAAAAACTATGTGCTCTTGCGTAGAATTCCAACGAATATATTTCATGTACAGTTCGGTAAATCGTCATCTGTCCCTGGCTGGACTGTATATCACGTGTCACCAATCGAATTAACGCGACAAAGACTAAAATTGGATACTGTCCGATGATTCCTGGTTCAGCAGCTGATTTCGACACAATCTAGACCACGATGAAACAGTTTCAGAATGTGTTCAGGACTTTTTGGGCAGAATTGGTCTTATGTTAATTATCACGAAGCGATATACTGCAAGAATCAGATGATTAACTGTAGAAATCCGATTGAATTTAAGAACGATGAGACATGAACTGCATGGATGCCACAGGCAAGATTATACAGGGAAGTGGTTTCGATGACATTGCTATGGAGGCTGCTGCTAATGGTGACGCAGCGGTCAAGTCAATTTTGTGTGGGAAATCGTATAACCGCGTATAATCCACCTTTAATGACTAAATAAGTAAATATTTAGTTACCCATTGAATTTGAATAAATATCTATGCCAGAGTTATGTAGGCACTGACTCAGTATGAGTATTCATTGCTTCATGTTGGCTAAATTTTGCAACTGATCACTTTAGCCAACTTCTTACAGCTTAATGGCTGACTTTTTAATTACCATATTAATTCAGCTAAAGGCCCTATTAATTTTCGAGTCACCGATTATTTTTGTATTGTGCCTTGACATACGGTTTAATAACAATCTATGACATAAAATATAATTAAAATACTATAATTCATCACTATTTTGGAACGTCTGTGCCCATAGAGTAATAGAAAATAGCTGAAATCATGGAAACATTTCCCCCGTTTCCCTCCCAGTTGAGTCAAGGACACAGTATGAACTTGTTCGGGTGCGTGATACTGATACGTTAGTATCCATGCGCTATGCCAATTGGAGGAATGCAGCATTCTACTAACATCGCCGAACAAAATCGACCGTATCACTCCATAGAAAATAGCCAGGATCAGCCATATGTACGTGTATCTTGTACAGTGTGTTACTATGTTATACTTGTGAAACTTGTAGGTACTAGTCGGATATAGAGAAAGCGAGACAACTCTGTTGTTTTATTTGTCATTTATAGCTGATACTGGAACCATGATGAATGTTGCATGCATGTTGATTTCCGTACTGTTCCAACCACGACATGCTAGTACAAAAAGCCAAAAATGGCTTCAATCCAATTAAAATCATTCCGCGCCGGCAAATCTCTGACTGCACAGTGCTAGTCGGTTAAAGTCACGGTGCTGATCAGTCATTCGCCGGTAAATCTCTGACTGCACAGCGCTAGTCGGTTAAAGTCACTGTGCTGATCGGTCATTCGCCGGCAAATCTCTGACTGCACAGTGCTAGTCGCTTAAAGTCACGGTGCTGATCGGTCATTCGCCGGCAAATCTCTGACTCCACAGTGCTAGTCGCTTAAAGTCACGGTGCTGATCGGTCATTCGATAAGCGATATATTGGATTATTCCCCTTTGCTACACGTTTCGATATATTGGATTATTCCCCTTTGCTACACGTTTCGTTCAGATAGACGTTGACACAAAACTTCTGAACGGTTTGACGTGTATGCGTCATGGTCACGTGAGTCAGGTGACGTTCGTTGGTAATATAAACGTTACAAGTTACACGTACGTGTGTCTGATCCTGTCTATAGAAAATAGCGTCTGAACTAGGGTCAATTGTAAATATTTACCTCTCGATTCGGTACGCAACAATCGACGATAAACTAATGAAATCATCGAGACTCAGTATATTTATTTACTTTATAAGAATAACGGTGTGTCAATATTATCAAATTAGATATAATATTTGTAAAAATAACTACTTTGAGCAAGATTATCCTCCAGTACTATGTAAAATGTAAAAGTGACGGTGATAGGTACATGTATATGGTATACCTCTCACCGTCACTTTTACATTTTACATATGCGTGTGTCACTATAGGTATATGGTATATAATGGATTGGATTGTCACAACTCGTCCAGCAATGGTGAGTCGGCTAATTCGTGTCTGTTGCTTATATGGAAACTTGGTGGTTTCTAATTGATGTGGAGTTATTTCACAGTGAAACCAAATCACTGAGAAACGGTATAAAAACAAAACAAATCATCCGCATCATGTTTAATTTCTAACGTCAACAAGACAAATCTCTCAATTACATAACACTTTTGATCCCTCTGTTTTAATGGACTTTACCATACTGTACGTGCTGTTGGTCCACACTTTACAGCTTTAGATGGTTCTGATGACAGCTATCTCATCAGACCCCTCTGTCACAGTGGCTTGTATCTCGACTGGAGCCGCCACCCGATAGCCATCAGCACCAATGACCGCCTTTTCTAACACCTCGTATGGATTTCCGACTAGAAATAGACATGCAGAGTGAAGTTACCAAAAACGAAACCAATTGTACAATACATAAAGAGTGTGCAGCAAATACTTAACATCATGGTAATTTCTCTGGGAGAGCGATTCACCGTGTCTCACTCAACGCCGAAAGCTTGAGTAGCGAGGATTTGCAAGTGCTATGTTGTAATCAACATGGTGATGGCAGCTATATCCAAACCTCACTATATAAGCACGATTTAAAATTTACAAATGTTTTCCAAGAGAATGACATGAAATTCCACACATTGCAACATGCTTTGCTGTGTATGTATACACGCAACTTTCACCGAATGAGTTCACTTCATGCCATTGTTGCCAAGTGACAACAAGTAACTGACTCCGTGGTAGGGAGTTTTCTTTAATGTACTTTATTGACGGCCAAATAGGAGTGGAATTTAAAAAGACCACTATTTGATAATCATTTGCATCCGGTCGCAAAGTTGTCAACATCTCTATTGTCACCGGGGCCCATGCAGGACGCTCGATGTACGGGGAATTTATTTCTACCAGCTTTTGATACATGATACTGTTCGACAAAAGAGGGATTATAGATTAATTACCGTATGTACACCTCCGTTTGGCCTATTTAATCAAGGTGTGAACTATTAGCATTGCTTCGATATTAGATATTCCATTCGATATTGAAGTTATAATGGCTTCTGTAACAGTTTGATTCAACATAAACATCGATCTTTGTTGGTTATCGGAAATGGTCAAAAATCACTCTTGGCTTTTTGTTCAAATCTGGTTCTATTTTTGTTTACATCTAACAACAGTTATTTTACAAAATGCATACACACACCTAGACATTTTCAATTTCATGAATCTCGGAAAGAAGCTATAGTATCGTGTTACATGGCGTATTCTCATCGGGAACCATTTTAGTATAATGAATAAGTAGCGAGATTCAGATGGCTTGTGGTGCTTAGTAACAGTAACCATGTAGCCTATTGGTGGGCGGTACCTACGGATAGGTCCATTGAGAGTGTGCCAATAACCATTATACCAACCTGCATGTGATCCACCTGATAACTGTGTAGTTTTATTGCATGCTCATTTCACGGAAACGAAATCCAGTGACATTCATTTTGCTTATACAATGAAATGAAACTTTTGTTTAACACAAAATTGTTTCAAGCCGGGAAGCAGATCTAATAATTGTACACATTAAACATTCGTTCCTTTTTTATATGTATGCACAAAAAACCCTTTAAGTTGGTAAAAACGCCCCAAAACGGCATATTTTAGAGAAAGTTGTCAAGACTGGATCCATAGGGCTATAAGTTAATTTTATTCACCAATTATTAAAATTTTGGAGGCAATTAACTCGCAAAGTACTTAACGAATCTCTTCTGTAATCAGTATGGCTAAATCTACAAAATTGTTATACAAATAGAAGGAAGCGTGAACCTTTTTTTATAAACATCCCACAAAGATAAAAATTGAATATTTTACCACATTTTTGCACATTTATTTATTTATTTATTTTCTTTATTGCAGTTGACTTTAGTATGTTGTTTATAGCGGGTATATTTACTTCTTTCTGTAGCGGATCTTTATGTTGCAATTAGTTCCGGGTTTCGCATTTTTTCTCATAAATTGCACGAGACTGTGTATATAATATAATTCCAGATTCTGTAATCCAAAACACCAATGTGTAACATCTACATGTTATAGTGGAGGATATACACTGTAAAGTAGAGGCATATGACCCCCTATAATGACAGTAGTATAATGAACTAACATTTGTGTAGAAGGAATTCTACACATGTGTGTAGCTCAAATATACACAATAGAATGCACCACTATACACGTGTAGCCATATTTACATAAATAGTTTTTAAAAAATACTCTACACAACTTTAAGCCATTAAACATCAGAAATGATACTCTTTTGAGTAGTGTTACTACACGTTTGTGTTTTCAGTGCAGCGGCTGTTAGTTAGATCATATCATGGATCGCTACTCTGGCTACGTCCGTTGTAATCATACTCCACCAGTTCAAAACATGTGAACATTTTGATGTTGTCACAAGAAAGTTTATAACATCGAAGTTAAAGTGCATATACTATATTTCATATATGATACCTATTCCTTAACTCATTCAGTGCTATGTTTCCTGTGGAAAACGATATTTGTGTGCCAGGATTCCTGGGGAAAAGCCATTAGTTACAGTTACTAGATCTTAGTTAGAATATTCAATATGGACAGAATCTAATTTAACGTTGGTATTGCAAGCATGGGCATGAACTGATTTGAAACACCATGTCCGATACTAGAGGGTCATCAGCATATCTCAAAAATTTCATGTTGCCATAGCAACCATCGATGACTTAAAATTAACACCGATTTCGTAAAATTACAAATCTTTGTTTTCTGTGGTCATCTAAATAGTTTCTTCTGTATTGTTTTAGACATTAATTTTGCTGGTGGAATAAAATATATTATGTTGTTATCTGAGAGGGGGGTCAATATGGGCGGCCATTCGGTCGGAAATTACATGAAATAAAAGTTAATGGTGGTTTGTGAAAACAATAATCTCTATTTTCAAACCAATATTCTCTATTTTCAAACCAATAATCGTTCTTGGATTCAATAAGAGACGGTTCCGTATCAATAGCCATATTTTCTTAATCAATGGCCATCTATTTCAAACGAATAGACTCCATTTCCAAACCAATAATCGTTCTTGGATTCAATAAGAGACAGTTCCGTTTTAATAAATATAGAATCATAATCAATGTTGACTGTTGCAAAGTTAATGTTCTATTTTAATTTAATAGTATTCATTGTTCAACTAATATCTAGCAACACAAAATTAGTAAGACTCGCGCATATTCAATAAACGTACATTCCGTTTCAATAGCCATGTTTTCTTAATCAATAAAGATATTTCAAACCAATAGACTATTTCCCACGCTAAATGATTATCGTTATAAAACTAATAGACCTTATTGTCATTCTTATATTTAAAAGATATAAATTATGCAATGCAAAATTAATAACGTTCGTATTCGAATCAATATCTAATAGCAGAATCAACTATTTCCGGTGAAACTAATGACTAAAAATGCAGAATTAATGGACGAGTCTACAGAATTATTAGCTTCCGTTTACAAACTAATGAACAATTCTTAAATCAATGAACGCTAGAAAGAAGGAAAGACCAGAGGCTGGAGCTCTTTCACAAGATGGCTAAGGGGCAGGTGTCGGCTGTATACACTCAATGCTTAATTAAACCAAAAAAGGTGGGCAGAAAAATCCGAGCCAAGACATTTGCAGATTTCAGTGCCACAAATATAGTCTCAAAACAGGAATGTAATAATTCACTGTCCTACGAGCCACTGGTGACAAACTCTGCTGAATACTCAAATTCATTCTTCCCACGGACAATTATTCAGTTGTACACTCTAAACGAGATGGACGCATGCGAAATTCAAAATAGAACAGCAGCGGACAACTCAACAGTCCCGCAAAGAACATAATTCTCTCTCCCGGCGTTCTACACATCCGCGAGGATCATACGCCGTACACCATCCAGATCCAGATCCAGATGCAGGGATTGTCTGTCAAAATCCGGTGGAGAACTTAGGATGTGTTCGACAAGTACTAACAACAGCAGTATGAATATTATTATGTCAACAATAACAACAACAACATTTCTAACACCGTAAGATAATCGTTCGATCTACATTGCGACGACTTCTTCTGAAAACAACCATTGAGTGGAACCGCTTCGAACAGTCAGATGTTGATTCAGGCGATCGGTAATATTGAATGTCTGAAGGATTTATTAAATATGGATTCTATTTTCTAGACGTTTCATACGAGCGTCGTGGAATAGGATTCTGAACATTGCTGGAGTATTGATCAAGTAAACCTGACAGTGCGAAGAGCACCTCAGAACTCAATCATAAGCCAACTAGAACAGAGGTCATGTCAACTTACAGGTTGCATTATACATGCATATATTGTGACCACATAAATGATATATACAACTGCAGTGACTTCTTCATTATTTCAGTATTCGATACCATAACCATGGTTGTTCCATAGTAATCCATACCATAATTTTTGGTTTTACATACCGGTACGGTACCGGATTGTTTGGTTACTTTTTTTTATTTCGTACTTTGTAGAAAATCATTTATTTGTTTCCATATGGTGTGACATACATGTAGTAACATGGTACGAAATGACCAATTGATTTCCTACATGGTATGAAACGACCAAACAATAAGGTATGAAACTACCAAAAATATGGTACGAAACTACAAAAAATATGGTACGAAATGACTTAAGACGATACAAAACGTCCTTTTCCCATTTATATCTCCTCGGCAAGGGGAACAACCAGACAGTGGCCCTGTGGACTAGCAGCGCCAACATCGTTGGTTTGATATTAGGCCCTATATCACCCTGAGGTAACCTCATATCACAACCAGCCTGACGTCGAAGGCTGATATGAGGCTACTGATGACTGAAATCGGGCCTATAATATCAAACCAACCAAGTAATAACCTACATGTATCTATTAATTACGATAGTTCGCCTCTTAGTAACAGTGTAATATTGACAACTTTTTCTAATGAGTGACATCACAAAAAATTGGTATCTATGCCTATTCTAACAGTGAAATAGAATTGCACCATGTCAAAGCCATACCGTGTATTACTCAGATCGTGATGTCATAAAATCATACATGTATTACTTTTAATTAGTGATGTCGTAAAGTGATATTACTCGATTTAGGGCAAATTGAAGTGATATTCACCCAAGTACAAATGGAGTTTGATAACAGGCCATATCGTGCAAAAATGTTATATCTAATTAATAATTTTCGAACAAATTTTGGACCGATATACATGTACCCTGTAGCCATCTGTAGGAAACTTCCTTCCAAGGGGGTGCTGTCGGAACATACCAGTATCAAGGTGGACCCCTCCCCAATGATAATGTGCAATGGATGAATAGGTTGCTGGCATTTCATACCATGGAAGTTTGACATAGAAATGTTTCGCACCAGGGTTCTGGACATTTCATACCAGTTCCTGTATCATTTTGACAATTCGTACCTTTGAGTAGACCGGTAGTATTTAAAAAAAAATGACATTAAAGGTACTCAGTCCGATTCGATAGTTCCCATATTGTCATATTTCAACAACAACACCATTTTTTGAAATGCCACTTCGTTTACCATAATCGATTAATGCCCCAAAAATATTGCTAACCAGTCAAATATAGTATACAATTGCCCAAAACCTGTTATTTATCAATATTTTGTTCAATTATATTTTGCGGGTTTGTCAAATATCTGACACAACAAAAGCCACTTGCTTTTTGAGTTATCCATCTTCATCGGTCCTTTTTCGACTTTTTATTGGGCCACTCAAAATTATCGAAGGTGAAAAATAATAGATTTCAAAAATCGATATCTGATCACTCTCAGCTTTGATGGGTGGGTTCCTCAACTCAAATCAAATGTTTTACCCCAAAGCCAAAGAAATATGTTAACATGTAAATGTCGGGTTGTCATTGTCACGAACGTTAAATCATGATCATGTTCACTTTCATTAAGTTAACACGATTAAAATAATTTTTCACATACATGTACGAATGACCATTCATCATTTTTGGGAATCAACGAAACATACCAATATATGGTGTGAAATGACCAAAAACATTGTACAAAACAATTAAATGTGTCATTCAAATCAAGGGTACAAACTGGCCATTGTGGTGGGAAAAGTCGTTTGAGCCATCCAACATACCTGGGTGAATCGCCTGGGCGATTGGTCTTCCACAGTAAGGATGCATCTGGGAAGAGGGGAGTCAATCTAATTAACTGTTATCTATAACCAATACTTAAAAACAATAACAATTTATTCTGATTTCTTTTGAAACACACAGAATAATTATTTACTGAGAATATTCAATATAAACATGTACAAATTCTCAAACAAAGGGAATTTCAATGTTCAAGAAACTTAGAGTCCCCTCTTACTATGGGAGGCCCTTTTCACATTTATTATTTATTTTCGCTCAAGCACAAATATTAAGCGCAAATATTTGAGCTTAAGCATAAATACTTTGGGCTTAAGAGAATGTCATTTGCGCTTAAGCACAAATATGTGTATATCAATTTGTTTGCGTTTAAGCGAGAATCATTTGCGCTTAAGTGTAAAGGATTTGCGCTTAAGCGCAAATACCTACTACTCCTTTACTTCCCTCTAATTGTGAATGATGGAGTCCATCTCATAGTATATTATTATGGGCCCATAGTAGTAGCCCATACAGACTCGAAAGTTGAAAAGTCAAAAGCATCTCTGTCTCTGGTGTCCCAAAATTGGTGCCTCATTCCCAGAGCTCTAGTATATTTTATATATACCATTTCCATGGTCATAGAAGGGGAATTAGGGGTTACTGGGGGCTTGCTTCCCTCGTGGTGTACATGTACTTATTGAATAGAAGTAGGGGAAAACCTTATTTTCATATTATCAGCATCCCTGTCCCTAAGAATTTGTGTCTCCATCCCAGAGATCTATTACATTTTATAAAAGAGACATATCCTGTACAGATCTATACCATTTCCATGGTCATAAAAGGTACCGGTAGCTAGGGATCACTGGGGATTGCTTCCCTCATCTGATGGGCCTATATAGACTTGAGTGCAAGCCTGCAAATAGCGTGTCTGTCATTTGCAGAATGAGGTCCCCAGAGGGTGAATTTAGTGACGCTACACCGCATGCATAGTGGGCAATCATCACTAAATTTACCCTATGTGGACCTCATTCTGCGTAGGGCTCTCAACTGCTAGATAGATAGATAGATAGATATATAGTTTATTGGATAATGGCTATGACAGTCCTAGGATCAGATTGAAGTTCCCCAGTTGAAGTTGGTGATGTTCACCCATTTGGAGCCTCGATTATGGATTTTATCTTCTGCAAATTAGGGGATATAGAAACTTCCCAGATGGGAAAACGTAACTAAAAACAATGTTAATTTGATACCATAGTTACTTCACAGAAGATGAGGCCTAAGCAGAATGAGGTCCCCAGAGGGTGAATTTAGTTATGCTAGCCCGCTATGCTGGGTAGCATCACTAAATTCACCCTCTCTGGACCTCATTCTGCAAATGACAAACACGCTATTTGCAGGCTTGCTTGAGTGATGTGTTAGGCCTATGCTATTTAAAATTAATTCAGTTTTTCTCTGCGTTGAAATATATTCATGTGTTGTTTTTTCAATGATATAAAGTTCCCAGTCATGGCATGATCTAAAACTGTTCCTTCCAATAAATAGGACTCCTTCTGCGCTTATTTCATATAGATCAATACGCGGGCGCAAATTACGTTTACGTGTGATCATATTATCATCTGTCATTTGATTATTTGTTTCTGATAACCCATCCTGATATGACTATTCCAATGTATACTTTTATTACAAATGACGGGAATTTATTTAGTATACAAAGGTTTAGCAAATTTTAGCAGCTTGTATCATGGAATTAATTAATGAAATCAATTCAATGCCATTCAAACACTTCTCAGCTTCTTGTATTTTTAACACTCTTGTCTGTGGTGGTATTATGATACTGTCGTCGCTAAATTGCAATATCTTGCGTAAATAGCTACACATAAAAGTCTAAGTAACATCGGAACCAGAAAACAAACACCATTTACATTAATTTAAAGATGGATTATCTCTTTAAATAACAAATTTGAAATAGTTGCGTGGGTATAAAATAATAAATATGAACTGAAGACCCCTGTCCGGAAAGGCTTATATCGATTAATATTGATTTTATTTCGAATATTTAATTGGGACCGTTTATGTGTCTATTTTTAGAACAGACCATTCGGGTGATACCATATAGCGATAGAGAGCATTAGGCTGTTCCTATCGCTTCGTAACGAACGTCAAATGTCTCAGATTGATTGGTTGTATTGTTTTTTCCATAGTTATAAGCGATAATGAGTATAATTAACGTTTATTTGTGAAAAAATTACGCAATAAAATGTCTGGTCTCTGTTAAAAGTAACTACTATTGTTCGATAGCTAAACAACCACACCTTTTTAGACCAGAAAATATTTGAAATAAAATCAATATTAATCGATACAAGCATTTCCGGACAGGAGTCTTCGACCCGGATCTAATATTTTATACCCCGGTAACTATACAATACATGTTTACAAAGAGATAATACACCTTTAAAGTCCAGAATTATTATACAAATAATAGGTCTCCCCCAACCCTAACCAATGTGGGCCGACTTGGCATGGTTCAATGTGGGCCGACTTGGCATGGTTCAATGTGGGCCGACTTGGCATGGTTCAATGTGGGCCGACTTGGCATGGTTCAACGTGGGCCGACTTGGCATGGTTCAATATGGGCCGACTTGGCATGGTTCAATGTGGGCCGACTTGGCATGGTTCAATGTGGGCCGACTTGGCATGGTTCAATGTGGGCCGACTTGGCATGGTTCAATGTGGGCCGACTTGGCATGGTTCAATGTGGGCCGACTTGGCATGGTTCAATGTGGGCCGACTTGGCAAGGTTCAATGTGGGCCGACTTGGCATGGTTAAATTTGGGCCGACTTGGCATGGTTCAATGTGGGCCGACTTGGCATGGTTCAATGTGGGACGACTTGGCATGGTTCAATGTGGGCCGACTTGGCATAGTTCAATGTGGGCCGACTTGGCATGGTTCAATGTGGGCCGACTTGGCATGGTTCAATGTGGGCCGACTTGGCATGGTTAAAGGTGGATTATCTCTTTGTAAACATGTATTGTATAGTTACCGGGGTATATAATATTAGATCTGAATCGAGGACTCCTGTCTGGAAATGCTTTTATTGGTTAATATTAATTTTATTTCGAATATTTTCTGGCCTAAAAAGGTGTGATTGTTTAGCTAACGAACAATAGTGGTTACTGTTTACAGAGACCAGACATTTTATTGTGTAATTTTGTCAGATTTTGTCACAAATAAACGTTCATTATACTCATTGTCGCTTATATCTATGAAATAAAACAATACAACCAATCAATCTGGGACATTTGCCGTTGGGTACGTAGCCATAGGAATGGCCTAATGTTCTATATCGCTATATGGTATCACCCGAATGGCCTGTTCTAAAATAGCCAAATAAACGGGCCCAATAAAATATTCGAAATAAAATCAATATTAATTGATAGAAGCCTTTCCGGACAGGGGTCTTCAGTTCATATTTATTATTTTATACCCACGCAACTATTTCAAATTTGTTATTTAAAGAGATAATCCATCTTTAAATCAGTTCATCGGCCTGTACGATACAGTAATAATAAACAAATAATATTTTCCGAGCTGAGGTTGGACATCTGAGTGATTTCTGAAGTTTGTAAGGGATTTACCCCGTGATATTGATAGCGATCCTTTACAGAATATCATAACTTTAATATATAAATACATGTATACGATTTGTGATATGAGGATGGACACCTGAGTGATTTCTCAAGTTTGTAAGGGATTAATCCCGTGATATTGACAGCGTTCTCATATAAATATCAAGACTTTAATTGAGAAATTTACTATTTTCAGGGCCATCGCTGCTTTGAATGTAGTCACCAAGGAATTCGGCGTGTATCATGTCGTGTATCATGTCGTGTATCATGTGTGCCACTCTAATATATTTGTTTATATCCGGTCTATCTATGAATGGCAATGAGGCTACATGTATTAAATTGAGTTTTATTCATGCTATGTAAATTATGAACTTCCGCGGTGAAATGGGAAAAATAGCTGGAATTTAATATAAATTCACATTACCATTTTTGGAGGTAATAAAGTAATTTGAGTTCAAACATATCTTTACTTTGATTCAGTATATAAGCGATTATCCCACATTAATTGTTTTATTCTGATGTTTACTTATACAACGCCTACCACAGCTCATTCTATCTTAGCCCAATAATTAACTGAGGTCCGGCACTTGTGTCAGCAGTGCATATATGCCTGGGATTGGTGCGTAATGATCATCCAGTCGATCTCTTCCTATTAGGATTTGTGTAGCCTCACATATGCAGTTCCAACACACCCTTTTCACACACTCCACGTGCTCACCCGATCCAAAATAGCCGCAGCCCGGATTGGTTTGAAAGGGGCACCCTTGGTATTTCTCGGCCATTTGACCGGTTTCGGTTAAACAATGGGTTCGCGTTTACACAGGATTCATACCCCCATCGGATTATTTGTTTTAGTAGCTGATTACACGAATGTGTCTTTTTAAACCTTTTCATTCCTTGTTTTTGGATCTCATTATTTTAATATGGCCTTATTTTCCCAGTGAGATACATTCGCTGATCACGTGACACACATTCGCCCATCAACTGCATCGCATCCGTATTATAGCGAAAGTGCGTAACTTTGCACGAAACAGCAGTAATGATAAGATTGTTGTATAGTTAGTCCTGTGTCAGTTCGGGTCCAAGCCTGAGTTTAGTGTGCCTGTCATTTGCAAAATGAGGTCCCCAGAGGGTGTATTTAGTGACGCTATCCCGCGTACCAAATTAATCCTCTGGGGACCTCATTCAGCATGGCCTCATCTGCTATGGGAGACATAGGCTCAGATTAAAGTTCCCTAATGGTGAATATTGTGATGGACACCCATTGAGAACCTCGAGTATGCAATGAGGTCGTCTGCCAATTTGGGGATATAGAGAAACTAAACTAAATAGAATCTAAGGGAAGAAGTATCTATAGTAATTTGATAATAAAGAAACAACTTTCCAGAGAAGATGAGATCTAAGCAGATTGAGGTCCCCGAGGTTGAATTTAGTGATGCTAGCCCGCTATGTGGAATAGCGTCACTAAATTCACCCTCTGGGGACTTCATTCTGCAAATGACAGACACACTAAACTCAGGTTTGTTCGGGTAATGAGTGCTATACACGTAGTCAGTGTAACAATGCATATTAGTGACTGTATATACTCAAGCTATATGACATGAAATAGTATCATGCCGAATGTTAATGAACACGGATTAGTGTGTGGCTCTTTGCTTCAAACACCGATAAAACAGTCATTGTAATTCAATTGAGTATTTGTCACTAAAATCAAGCATTCTGATTGGCCGAGAGCGGCTAACTTCCGTTTTCGATTCACCGACATCGGCCGCTTCAGCGTGCATCAAATCTGAATGTAGCACGGTCAAATGTAATCGGCGCAGAACGAGTAGCGAAACGAGCACACCCGCGCGCTGTTGTCTATAGATACCGTTCATCGGCCGCTTCAGGGTGCATCAAATCTGAATGTGGTACGGTACAATTTGATCGGCGCAGAACGGAGTAGCGAAACGAGCCAACCCGCCCCACAGGAAATGGTTACGGGGCAGTGTTCCGAGTAACGCAATGGACACACCCAATGATTTGTGCACGGTGACAACGGCGAAATGAAAGTCTCGATTCGTGTCATGAAAATGACTAAATGGTACTTTTTATACAGTTTTTTTGCAAATTCCCTGCTAGATTGAATTACAATGGAGATAAACGTACCCTGTTTCGTTGTACATTCTGGGATTCGAGCATGAAAACAGTTTGTGAACTCGCCGGCAAGCCGGCTCGTTCACAAACTGTTTTCATGCTCGAATCCCAGAATGTACAACTCAACAGGGTATGTTTATCTCCTAAATATAATATGACATATACAAACTAAATAGTATTTGGAATCAACTGGTTCTCCGTGCATTTTGTTGGTCTGTAGAATCGATTTATAACCGACTTGTAACCAATATGAAGAAATTTTGCTCTAGTAATCAGTGATTTGGGTTTAATAATAACCAAAAAATAGGTGATACACAAATAATCAAAAATCGTGTTCAGAACCCACTGGTTCACAAATTGGTTCACCATGGGGAACCAAGAAACTAATTATTTGGTTTTATGTTGGTTCCAACTGGTCTAGAGCCAACTGGTACTATGGCTACCAAGAACCAAATGGTTCTCTACTTTAGTTACTATACGGGAATAGCTGAAGAACCAATAAAAACCAGTTGGTTACAAATAACTCTTAAGAGTGAACTTTTAATTTGTAACAATTCTACAGCGATATAATTATATTAATAATACTAATGCATCGAAAGCATTTATTTTGTGTGGATTTTCCTAAATTCCTAAATAAAGACCCCCTAAAATATGGACCCTCCATTCAATTCGGGAAGTCCCTTTGAAATTTGGCAAAAAAACAATGACATTTGGAAAACAAATTTCGCTAGAGGACATTTTGGTTCAGCGCCATCCCTGCGGATATACTATTGCTACTGTAACCCATGTGTTATTCAATTCTCAAGAAGAGAACAGAATCAGACATAGACCAACTGTTCAGAGTCTGATAAAGATGAGATGCGTTACTCAAATGTTTTATGCTGCATGGGTATATTAAGATGAAATCATTATTGAAAATGTCCAGTAGTTTTTGTTTGGATCTCAGCAATATGTCGGAATATAAGCGGTCTGAGTTGATTGACCTCAACAAACCTCCTTTGATTGCAACAAGCATCCAGTTATCCCGGAACGCTGTTCCTCCCAGCAGCACTGTATGGTAATTTGTTGCCATGTAACTTGTAAATGCTTTATTTAATGTAGTGAATACAATTGAGTCCTGCAATTAAAGATGCATAATCCTATTAAGCGCCCATCAATTACTATTTATTTGGATTCGGGGGTAAAAGATATTCGATTCGAGTCGAGGAACCCACCTATCAAAGTTCAGAGTTATTAGACATCAATTTTTGAAATATATTATTTGTCATAATCGAGATTTATTAGTGGCCCAGTAAACAGCGACGAGCCAAATTGCCGATGAAAATGGATAACTCCAAAAATCAAGAGGCTTTCTGTAAATAATGACAAATATCGTCGAACAACATGTTGATAAATAACACGTTTCCGTCAATTTTATACTATAGTTGAAAGTGGTTAGTATTATTTTTGGGCAATTAAATGATTCTGATAACTGAAGCGGAATTTCTAAAAATGTTTGTTGGAATCTGATTATATGGGGACCATCGAATCGGATTGAGTAACTTTAAGAGGGAATTTACGTATATTCAATTTCCAATAACCGAGCGGGACTCACGAGAGGGTGGTGAACCAAGAGGGACAGAGACAAAGATGGAGACACAGAGAGGAGAGAGCATAGAAAGAGATCGGCGAAGAGATTAAAGATGTAACGATCTGAGACATAGCGACAAAGGTGGAGACACAGGGATGAGAGAGCATATAAAGAGATCGACGAGGAGATTAAAGATGTAACGATTGGAGACATAGCGACAAAGGTGGAGACACAGGGATGAGCGAGCATAGAAAGAGATTAAAGATGTAACGATCGGAGGCATAGCGACAAAGATGGAGACACAGGGATGAGAGAGCATAGAAAGAGATCGGCGAAGAGATTAAAGATGTAACGATCGGAGACCTAGCGACAAAGATGGAGACACAGAGATGAGAGAGTATAGAAAGAGATCAGCGAAGAGATCAAAGATATAACGATCGGATGCACAGCGAAAAAGATGGAGACACAGGGATGAGAGAGCATAGAAAGAGATCGGCGAGGAGATTAAAGATGTAACGATCGGAGACATAGCGACAAAGATGGAGACACAGGGATGAGAGAGTATAGAAAGAGATCGGTGAAGAGATTTAAGATGTAACGATCGGAGGCATAGCGACAAAGATGGAGACACATATATGAGAGAGTATAGAAAGCGATCGACGAAGAGATTAAAGATGTAACGATCGGAGACATAGCAACAAAGATGGAGACACAGGGATGAGAGAGCATAGAAAGAGATCGGTGAAGAGATAAAATATGTAACGATCGGGGACATAGCGACAGAGAGGTCATATGGGCATCAGTATTGTGGGCCATATTTGGGTCTAAATAACGACGACTCTCGAACGCGTGACGAAAATATTCGGGAAAGATGGCACTTCTGCACCTTTCAAGTAGCGTTCTTGTGTGGAATGTGTAATGTGTGTGTAATGTGTTATGGTATGAGTGGAACTTTTGCCGAGACATGTGAGGTACGGGGCATGTGAGGTCCGAGACATGTGAGGTCCGGGACATGTGAGGTACGGGGCATGTGAGGTCCGAGACATGTGAGGTCCGGGACATGTGAGGTCCGGGGCATGTGAGGTCCGGGGCATGTGTAACAGTATTAGACGTGACGTGAGTTTGGATAATTGGCCTCGCCCCTTTGCTTTCAAATACGTGTAGAAATTATCGTGGGGAAAATGACCTGTGAGAGTTGTGTCTTGAGTAGATCTTTCGCCGTCCATTAGTCCTACAGTAAGCTATTGGCCGATAGTACAGAAGACATTTGTTGTTATATGTTCCCAGTGATTGTAATGCTATAACGTATTGTATAGATAAACACAGCACATCGAGATATGCATAATTATCAAGATCATATTCTAAATTGGATGTGACTTGTATACTACCATCTTATATGTTGGAATGATCAGACCACGATCGTTCCATAGTAACCGATGGTATGATACACGTCACAGGCAGGTGTATCATGATTGCTCATACTTTATTTGGATGCATGATACACCAGACGTTGGAATAACTACCCGTGTTCTGAAGCGGGAGAACCACTTATCTATTCGGCAGCCGATCCAACAAGACCTGTTTAACCTATTATTCCGATGATTGCTGTGTTTACCAAGATAGACTTATATACATATAAAGTTATCAAAAGTTAAGGACAGTTTCTGTTTATCAATGTTCCCGACACGGCCAATTCAATATCTACACCCTAGACGTATCGAGACACTATAACCAAACTGGTATTACCAGATAGGATAGCCGTGGGTGCATATGGTCGGCCCGATATGTCTTAGATTTATTTGGAAATCGCTCACTTCTACTACGAACGCTCTTCGAGCAGTAACTATTTTATATAGTCACCCGTGACTAATGTCTGTACCTAAAGTTACCTGTTGTGTATTAATAAGAATTGTTATTGAAAACATAACACATTATTCTACATCTCACCTCGGTGATGCAAAGAACGAGATTCCCCACGGGCACAGCATCCAGGAACGACACGATTGTATTGATATCCGCACCGCCATATATGTCCTCACATGCCATTTGGTATACAAGTGCCTGAAATAATATTGGAATTGGTTTGTATATGATTAGAGCTATAGTTGGTCGTCCGTCCGAGAAAAAAAAAACCACTCACGATAGCATATTTATGAAAGCCTTTTTAAATATACACATATTCCTTCGCACACGTGTATATAATGACTTACAAGAGAGATTGCCAATATATACAAATCATTCAGATAAGAGACCATATTCAAAACACACAGTTCCACTATTCGTGTATAATCTCGGCGTAATTTGATGTTGTATAATTTCCCATAAAAAAGCAGCTCGTATCTCTGAGCTATAACATCAACAACTATCTCCCTATAATAAACTATTAACCCTTCCATGACTGGATTTTTTTGCGAAAAACCCTGTGCTAATGCGTTCTCTATAGGAATACAACATACCTATAACTATGGTATAGTAATTACGGTGACCACTTGTCACTAAATTGGACCATCGTAAGACAGCATACCTAATATTACATCGCTGCTATGGTACATGTGTCTCCAGCCATTATTTCAAATGCCAACTTTCATTGGATATTTATTGCACACACAATGGCTTATTTTGCGAAATACAGCAAAATACAGAAGATTTCAAAACGTTCAATAAAAAATTGTGTATTGTTCTTGAACAACACAAACCGATTACGTCAAAAACGTCATTGGCGACGTCAACTTTAACAGGCAAATACTTCACTAAATGATTTGGTATAGCATACATTAAGCACACGCTTGTTCAATTAAATAAACAATATCAACCTAAATTTTACTATATATCAGAAGCTACAATATTCAGAGTGTGTAATAAACACAGAACAACACAGTTTTGTGAACATGTTAACGTTATTGCACTTGTTTGTCGTGCCACTAGGTAAAACTCGAACCTCCGGTTCTCGTTTTACCATCGCGTCACAACAAACTTGTGCAATAACGTTAACACGTTCACACACTTGTGTCGTTCTATCTATTAGTAATCAACCGTGATAATGGAAAAAGAAACTTTGCTGGCGCGTATTGTAATTTAATGTATGGAAATATCAGTTTTGCAAAGGCACCGCAGTCTAAGTTGCAGAAACTATTTGAAAATAGTAAGAAAGTCGTATAAAAAATTGGAAATAAAGCACTCTATCGGCACTGAAACTGAATTATATATAACTACCATCAAACCGGCCTCTAACAACTATCCTCACCCAAAATATTAGACGTAGTATACATCGTCGTATCAAATAATGTTAGAATTATTGTAGAAAACTCTAACAGTGGTGTCTATCTTACCTTGATTCTCCTCTGTTCATGTTTCTTGTAAATTAAAAGAAATGCTCATACAACAAGGATTTCGACAGATACAACACAGACTAATCACATAATACTATAATCGTGTTTAGAGCACAATCCCATTGTTACAATCGTTCCCTGATTTTTGGTAAACGACACCAATTCCCAAGGCTGGCGAAGGATTGTCCCACCGCAGACGCTACGATTAAAATCGTAAGTGGGGAAAATCGTAGGTGGAGAAATCGTAGCTTGCCCGCAGACGCTACGGTGCTGCGATGTTTGCAGCTACGATTTTATCCACGTGATCGATCACATGATAGCAAAACGTTACACCACATTCTCCGCATTATGCAACTAAATACATATGCATGGCATGTATCTCAATTTTATAAACTAACAATTTGATGTTGAAAGTTCAAGTGAAATTGAATACGGTATATGTTTTATCTTGACAGTTTTGTACCTGTCAACTCAACAGGCTCAGCTGCCCCAATTGAATTTCAACAATTGCGGCAGCCCTCTACTCCTTGTCTGATATGTGGTATAGGCCTGGACTGCCTGCCGTGCCACATCTCCACCAATGTGGCCTCGTTTATGTAAGTGCAAGAAGTTTGTAAACTTTGCGCCATTTTTGAATGTTTTCTTTTCGTGGTATTTACAACATGACAAGTGCGACAGTGGTCATGTGACAGCTACGATCGCGCGCGTTGCCAAGGTCACGCCACGATTTTCCTGGTAAAATCAAACAGTGCTTGATTGCTACGATTTGGCTACGATATTGTCGTGGGCATGCGCATTGGATGCTTCCTCCTGCGATTTTCCCCACGATTTTAATCGCAGCGTGTGCGGTGGCACTTAGGCACACGCAACTCATAACAGACAAATCGCACGGCTGCTTGAAAGTGGGACCAGTCCGTGTTGTTTCGGACATATCTATTCACATTCAACGACGATCAGTTCATGTTAATCACGTTGTTTGGTGTGGCTAACCGGCTATTGTTCAATCGCGGCCAGAACACAGATTGGGCGTCGTGGTCAAAACACGCTCAACGGCACATTTCCAGTTGAATGCATTATGTGAGATCAATTGTGCTCTAAGTCGGTCAGAGCACGAGAATAGTTCTTTACCAGAATAAATCTCGTCTTCGATTCGATTGATTCTGGTAAAGAACAATTCTTGTGCTCTAACCCTTACTTAAACCGGTCACTAATGGGGAGACTCCCAAATATTTTTTCTACCTCCCAGATTTCCGTGGGACTATTTTGTCTAACCCACCTTATTATTATATCTCATATTGCATTGGCATGTGAATGACACATTGACAACTAACCCACCGCATTAGCAGTGAATTCAATTGTTGTATACGATACCAGTTTCATGTTTCGCGCTTTAAATCGGTGATATTATTAGATTAATTTAATAGCATGCATCAATTTAACTGACAGAGGTGAATATATTAAGACATTCAACTCTGATAGAGGGTGTAGAGGGACAGACTAAGGCAACTGGAGTCCATGCATGCACAAAATAGGACACTAAATTACAACCATTCATAACTAAAATAGTATATATATCAACACACACAACTAATAAAAGAAACGTCTTCAGCACCGCTTCAGGTTCGGAATGGGGGGGATTTGCTTCTTGCTGTGGTGGTATCCACCCCATGCACAGTATGCAAACACCTATTGTGTATGGGCATATGGTAATCTACTTACAAACTCACAAACCCTACAAACGCTCTTCAGTGGAATTTCAGCATCCAAAAGTGGGTTGTAGGAGAGGGCTGACAGCCCTTTCAAATCTTCCCGGGTATCATCCCAAACTCCAAACTTGCCTGGTAGAGGGTGTTATTGTAGCTCATGCGCGCCACCAACATGCATGAAGGGAAACGACTCCTGTGACCCGTCCATGTTACAGGATGTTAGTGTTACAGAAGGGAAAACGACCATTTAAATTTGGATCTTAAATCTTGGATTCCAACTGGAGATGTTAGCACTCACTGTTTTCCTGTCCACTGACACCACGCTCAGCCCTCTGCCGATACTGCATGTTCCTGGTGGGGGCATGGGGATCTGACAAAAAAATTAAAAGCTAATCACATATTCGTGTAATGGACATTTCTGATGTTAATTACACCTAGAAAACGAAAGTGTTGAGTTCTACACAAGATATAGAGTATATCTTCATGACATGTTGTATTTAGTTTCTGGGCTATGCAATAATAAATGTGAACCGAAGACCCCTGTCCGGAAACGGTTCCACCAATTAATATTGATTTAATGTCAATGTTTCGGGTATAATACATAAAACATGTTGAGACAGTTTTTCGGCTTATTTTTAGAACAGATCGGCTATAAAACTTCCGACGATCTCGCTTAGACATTCGGAGCGTAACAAGCGGGAGATCTCTATCTTGTTATCACTCTACACCAAGCCAAAATGGAAGATATTGTGCTCTGAAACATCAGTAATAAACCTTTCTAATATATATTTATAGACACACACTATACCCACCCTCACTGCGTCAGTATAAACCTTTCTAATATACCTTTATGGACACACACTATACCCACCCTCACTGTGTCAGTTTAAACCTTTCTAATATACATTTATAGACACACACTATACCCACCCTTACTGTGTCACTATAAACCTTTCTAATATACCTTTATAGGCACACACTATACCCACCCTTACTGTGTCAGTATAAACCCTTCTAATATATATTTATAGACACACACTATACCAACCCTCACTGCGTCAGTATAAACCTTTCTAATATACCTTTATGGACATACACTAAACCCACCCTCACTTTGTTAGTATAAACCTTTCTAATATACCTTTATGGACACATACTATACCCACCCTCACGTTGTCAGTATAAACCTGTCTAATATACCTTTATAGACACACACTATACCCACCCTCACGTTGTCAGTATAAACCCTTCTAATATACCTTTATAGACACACACTATACCCACCCTCACGTTGTCAGTATAAACCCTTCTAATATACCTTTATGGACACATACTATACCCACCCTCACGTTGTCAGTATAAACCCTTCTAATATACCTTTATAGACACACACTATACCCACCCTCACGTTGTCAGTATAAACCCTTCTAATATACACGTATAGACACACACTATACCAACCCTCACTTTGTCAGTATCAACCCTACTAATATACATTTATAGACTCCACAAGAGATCTAAGACAACACCATTCAGTTCTTCTATTAAATAAAGAACATATTTACACAAAAAGGATATAATCCAAGAAAGCAGAGTAAAGTGCCATGGTGCATGTATTCTGCACAACATTTGAAGTATCATAATATATTATATTCACAGTTGTTCCATGCACATGTGTACAATATCACCGCTCTATAATGTGCCTGTACAATTATGTGAGTGCTCGCCGGTTAGTAAGACCACTTCCAGAGCACTTGTTATAATGGCTTATTCTGTCTTATGTATACAATCGCATTCTTATGTGCAAAAGTGCGTTAAAGTCGCCGTCGCGAAGTTCATATTTTACCCATTTTACCCACCCTCACGTTGTCAGTATAAACCATTCTAAAATATACCTTTATGGACAAACACTATACCCACCCTCACTGTGTCAGTTTAAACCTTTCTAATATACCTTTATAGACACACACTATGCCCACCCTCACTTTGTTAGTATAAACCTTTCTAATATACATTTATAGACACACACTATACCCACCCTCACTGTGTCAGTATAAACCTTTCTAATGTACATTTATAGACACACACTACACACACCCTCACGTTGTCACTATAAACCCTTATAATATACATTTATAGACACACACTATAACCACCCTCACTGTGTCAGTATAAACCCTTCTGATATACATTTATACACACACTATACCCACCCTCACTTTGTCAGTATAAAACCTTCTAATATACCTTTATAGACACACACTATACCCACCCTCACTGCGTCAGTATAAACCTTTCTAATATACCTTTATAGACACACACTATACCCACCCTCACTGTGTCAGTATAAACCATTCTAATATACATTTATAGACACACACTAAACCCACCCTCACGTTGTCAGTATAAACCCTTCTAATATACATTTATAAACACACACTACACACACCCTCACTTTGTTAGTATAAACCTTTCTAATATATATTTATAGACACACATTATACCCACCTTCACTGTGTCAGTATAAACCATTCTAATATACATGTATAGACACACACTACACACACCCTCACGTTGTCACTATAAACCCTTATAATATACATTTATACACACACTATACCCACCCTCACTTTGTCAGTATAAAACCTTCTAATATACCTTTATAGACACACACTATACCCACCCTCACTGCGTCAGTATAAACCTTTCTAATATACCTTTATAGACACACACTATACCCACCGTCACTGTGTCAGTATAAACCATTCTAATATACATTTATAGACACACACTAAACCCACCCTCACGTTGTCAGTATAAACCCTTCTAATATACATTTATAAACACACACTACACACACCCTCACTTTGTTAGTATAAACCTTTCTAATATACCTTTATAGACACACACTATACCCACCCTCACTGTGTCAGTATAAACCATTGTAATATACATTTATAGACACACACTAAACCCACCCTCACGTTGTCAGTATAAACCCTTCTAATATACATTTATAAACACACACTACACACACCCTCACTTTGTTAGTATAAACTCTTCTAATATACATTTATAGACACACATTACACACACCCTCACTATAAACCCTTATAATATATATTTATAGACACACACTATACCCACCCTCACTGTGTCAGTATAAACCCTTCTAATATACATTTATAGACACACACTACACACACCCTCACGTTGTCAGTATAAACATTTCTAATATACCTTTATAGACACACACTATACCCACCCTCACTGTGTCAGTATAAACCTTTCTAATATACATTTATAGACACATACTATACCCACCCTCACTTTGTCGGTATAAACCTTTCTAATATACATTTATAGACACACTACACACACCCTCACGTTGCCAGTATAAACCTTTCTAATATACCTTTATAGACACACACTATACCAACCCTCACTGTGTCAGTATAGACCCTTCTAATATACACGTATAGACACTCACTATACCCACCCTCACTTTGTCGGTATAAACCTTTCTAATATACCTATATAGACACATACTATACCCACCCTCACTTTGTCGGTATAAACCTTTCTAATATACATTTATAGACACACACTACACACACCCTCACGTTGTCAGTATAAACATTTCTAATATACCTTTATAGACACATACTATACCCACCTCACTGTGTCAGTATAAACCTTTCTAATATACCTTTATAGACACACACTATACCCACCCTCACTTTGTCGGTATAAACCTTTCTAATATACATTTATAGACACATACTAAACCCACCCTCACTGTGTCAGTATAAACCTTTCTAATATACATTTATAGACACACACTACACACACCCTCACTGTGTCAGTATAAACCTTTCTAATATACATTTATAGACACATACTATACCCACCTCACTGCGTCAGTATAAACCATTCTAATATACATTTATAGACACATACTATACCCACCCTCACTGTGTCGGTATAAACCTTTCTAATATACATTTATAGACACATACTATACCCACCCTCACTTTGTTAGTATAAACCTTTCTAATATACATTTATAGACACACACTATACCCACCCTCACTGCGTCAGTATAAACCTTTCTAATATACATTTATAGACACATACTATACCCACCCTCACTGTGTCGGTATAAACCTTTCTAATATACATTTATAGACACATACTATACCCACCCTCACTTTGTTAGTATAAACCTTTCTAATATACATTTATAGACACATACTAAACCCACCCTCACTGTGTCAGTATAAACCTTTCTAATATACATTTATAGACACATACTATACCCACCCTCACTGTGTCAGTATAAACCTTTCTAATATACATTTATAGACACATACTAAACCCACCCTCACTTTGTTAGTATAAACCTTTCTAATATACATTTATAGACACATACTATACCCACCCTCACGTTGTCAGTATAAACCTTTCTAATATACATTTATAGACACATACTATACCCACCCTCACTGTGTCAGTATAAACCTTTCTAATATACATTTATAGACACATACTAAACCCACCCTCACTTTGTTAGTATAAACCTTTCTAATATACATTTATAGACACATACTATACCCACCCTCACTGTGTCAGTATAAACCATTCTAATATACATTTATAAACACACACTATACCCACCCTCACTGCGTCAGTATAAACCCTTCTAATAAACCTTTATAGACACACACTATGCCATGCCTCACAGTGTCAGTATAAACCCTTCTAATAAACCTTTATAGACACACACTATGCCATCCCTCACAGTGTCAGTATAAACCTGTCTAATATACATTTATGGACACATACTATACCCACCCTCACTGCGTCAGTATAAACCCTTCTAATAAACCTGTATAGACACACACTATACCCACCCTCACTGCGTCAGTATAAACCCTTCTAATAAACCTTTATAGACACACACTATGCCATCCCTCACAGTGTCAGTATAAACCTGTCTAATATATATTTATAAACACACACTATACCCACCCTCACTGCGTCAGTATAAACCATTCTAATATACATTTATAGACACACACTATACCCACCCTCACTGCGTCAGTATAAACCATTATAATATACATTTATAAACACACACTATACCCACCCTCACTGCGTCAGTATAAACCATTCTAATATACATTTATAAACACACACTATACCCACCCTCACTGCGTCAGTATAAACCATTCTAATATACCTTTATAGACACACACTATATCCACCTCACTGTGTCAGTATAAACCTTTCTAATATACCTTTATAGACACACACTATGCCATCCCTCACAGTGTCAGTATAAACCCTTCTAATAAACCTTTATAGACACACACTATACCCACCCTCACAGTGTCAGTATAAACCTGTCTAATATACATTTATAAACACACACTATACCCACCCTCACTGCGTCAGTATAAACCATTCTAATATACATTTATAGACACACACTATACCCACCCTCACTGTGTCGGTATAAACCTTTCTAATAAACATTTATAGACACACACTATACCCACCCTCACTGCGTCAGTATAAACCATTCTAATATACATTTATAGACACACACTATACCCACCCTCACTGTGTCAGTATAAACCCTTCTAATATACATTTATAGACACACACTATGCCATCCCTCACTGTGTCAGTATAAACCTTTCTAATATCCATTTATAGACACACACTAAACCCACCTCACTGCGTCAGTATAAACCATTCTAATATACATTTATAGACACATACTATACCCACCTCACTGCGTCAGTATAAACCATTCTAATATACATTTATAAACACACACTACACACACCCTCACTTTGTTAGTATAAACCTTTCTAATATACATTTATAGACACATACTAAACCCACCCTCACTTTGTCAGTATAAACCTTTCTAATATACATTTATAGACACATACTAAACCCACCCTCACTTTGTTAGTATAAAACTTTCTAATATACATTTATAGACACATACTATACCCACCCTCACTGTGTCAGTATAAACCATTCTAATATACATTTATAAACACACACTATACCCACCCTCACTGCGTCAGTATAAACCATTCTAATATACATTTATAGACACACACTATACCCACCCTCACTGCGTCAGTATAAACCATTATAATATACATTTATAAACACACACTATACCCACCCTCACTGCGTCAGTATAAACCATTCTAATATACATTTATAAACACACACTATACCCACCCTCACTGCGTCAGTATAAACCATTCTAATATACATTTATAAACACACACTATACCCACCCTCACTGCGTCAGTATAAACCATTCTAATATACCGTTATAGACACACACTATACCCACCTCACTGTGTCAGTATAAACCTTTCTAATAAACCTTAATAGACACACACTATGCCATCCCTCACAGTGTCAGTATAAACCTGTCTAATATACATTTATAAACACACACTATACCCACCCTCACTGCGTCAGTATAAACCATTCTAATATACATTTATAGACACACACTATACCCACCCTCACTGTGTCGGTATAAACCTTTCTAATAAACATTTATAGACACACACTATACCCACCCTCACGGCGTCAGTATAAACCCTTCTAATAAACCTTTATAGACACACACTATGCCATCCCTCACAGTGTCAGTATAAACCTGTCTAATATACATTTATGGACACATACTATACCCACTGCGTCAGTATAAACCCTTCTAATAAACCTTTATAGACTCACACTATACCCACCCTCACTGCGTCAGTATAAACCCTTCTAATATACCTTTATAGACACACACTATACCCACCTCACTGTGTCAGTATAAACCTTTCTAATAAACCTTTATAGACACACACTATACCCACCCTCACTGTGTCGGTATAAACCTTTCTAATAAACATTTATAGACACACACTATACCCACCCTCACTGCGTCAGTATAAACCATTCTAATATACATTTATAGACACACACTATACCCACCCTCACTGTGTCAGTATACACCCTTCTAATATACATTTATAGACACACACTATGCCATCCCTCACTGTGTCAGTATAAACCTTTCTAATATACATTTATAGACACACACTAAACCCACCTCACTGCGTCAGTATAAACCATTCTAATATACATTTATAGACACATACTATACCCACCTCACTGCGTCAGTATAAACCATTCTAATATACATTTATAAACACACACTACACACACCCTCACTTTGTTAGTATAAACCTTTCTAATATACATTTATAGACACACGCTATACCCACCCTCACTGTGTCAGTATAAACCTTTCTAATATACATTTATAGACACACACTATGCCATCCCTCACAGTGTCAGTATAAACCTGTCTAATATACATTTATAGACACACACTAAACCCACCCTCACGTTGTCAGTATAAACCTTTCTAATATACATTTATAAACACACACTACACACACCCTCACTTTGTTAGTATAAACCTTTCTAATATACATTTATAGACACACACTATACACACCCTCACTGTGTCAGTATAAACCTTTCTAATATAACTTTATAGACACACACTATACCCCCTCACTTTGTCATTATAAACCCTTCTAATATACACGTATAGACACACACTATACCAACCCTCACTTTGTCAGTATCAACCCTACTAATATACATTTATAGACTCCACAAGAGATCTAAGACAACACCATTCAGTTCTTCTATTAAATAAAGAACATATTTACACAAAAAGGATATAATCCAAGAAAGCAGAGTAAAGTGCCATGGTGCATGTATTCTGCACAACATTTGAAGTATCATAATATATTATATTCACAGGGGTTCCATGCACATGTGTACAATATCACCGCTCTATAATGTGCCTGTACAATTATGTGAGTGCTCGCCGGTTAATAAGACCACTTCCAGAGCACTTGTTATAATGGCTTATTCTGTCTTATGTATACAATCGCATTCTTATGTGCAAAAGTGCGTTAAAGTCGCCGTCGCGAAGTTCATATTTTACCCATTTCCCCGCTTATTAGACCAACATAGTCGTTCTGAGAACGAAATTAATCGTCCCAAGATTAGCCGCTATCGATTCGCATTCCAGGAAATCCCCATTGCATGCGCACAGCTCTAAACGCAAACAACAGCTTGGGTGTAATTTATTTTTGACCCGTGACGTCATAAATCACCTTGCGGCATTCTGTTGACATTGTGTTATCGAAATCGGTTTCTGCGTGGTTTTGTTTTAGTTCACAAACATGTTTCGTTTTCGTTGGAAATCGTGAATTCGGAATGGATTTATGTGTGTAATAAAATATTGAATAATACGACATGAATTATTCGCGTGGCCAACAGCTCCGGAGTAAATTCGTACATATTTGGACGAAGTTCGTGTGTCACTGTGACTGTCAGAATAGGACCACAGTAGATCATGCCATGAATCTCTACTTCCGTGCCGCTGGAGTAGGTATTCGTGGCATGATCTACATGTAGGTCCACGGGAACTTCGAAATTTATTAACTTTCAACCTATTGTTGATATGAAATGCATGGGATACGTGACCGCTTTCGCAGATTTCTGCTTTCAAGTCCCACAAGAAGAGTACGAATTACGTTTATGGCTGAACTATCAGAAGGGCTTCTTGTGTGGCTATGCTGTCTACGTATCTGCATGTATCATCTTTGTGAAAATGATTTTAATATGATCAAACAGTGAAATACAGATCTATACAGTATACTATGGCTTCTTCCATTCGTTGAGTTGAAAAAGTAAATACTGGAGTGTTATTACGCTAAATAATATAATATCTATGTTCAGGGTAAACACACCAGCCCCTCCCAAAATGGGCCGCATCCTCAGCATTGTATGGGGTTCAAGTTTTTTTTCCCAATTTTCCTCCGACTCATTCTTTTTTATTATAATATACAAAAATGTGACAACAATAACGACCATAAAAAAGCGTTTTGCTTTAAAAATAGTGAACAAAAGTCATTATTTTGTCATTTTATGCAGATTAGTTCCATACATCACCTTCTCAGGAGAAGTCTATTTCTTGCCATTTCATGACTATAAAGCAAAATAATCAATAAAACCCCCAAGATGATTTTTTGTCATGTAGGTCCTGGACTTCTTCCCTTCCTAGCCTGGACATCTTACCCCACCCAAACCCTGACTCAAACAACATTTTCTCGGAAGAAGTTAATTTCTCATTGTTTCGTGACTATTTAAAGCAAAATAAGCAATAAAACCATGATTTTTCTCAAGTAGGCGCTGGTTGGGGGGGTTCATCATGTTCTGGAATCTTCGTTTCATGACTTTATAAAGCAAAATAAGCAATGAAACCATGAGACAATTTTTTGTCATGTAGGTGCTGGGTTGTGGGTAGCTATCCAGACCTGGACATTTGAAAGAATGAAATTAAATAAAAACAAATTTAAATCTCAAAAGTCATTTTTCTCGCCATTTCAAGATCAAATAATCAATTGTGTGATTAAAAAAATATGTCGCTTGGAAAAAAATATATTTTAATAAAAAAAAAAGGGAATTATAAAAAAAAACATTTTTCTGGCAATTTCAGGATCAAACTATGAAAAGTGGGGGGAAATTTGTCACTTGAAAATAAAAAAAATTTAAATAAAAACAAAGTTAAATATCAAACAATTTGGCCATTCCAGAGTCAAACGTTATCAAATGAATGAAATTATTTTCAGTCATATATGGGAGATGAAGATTAGGGAGATACATTGTAACAATAATCTATTAAGATTTCATTCATTTATTCATGCATTTCTCCAGCTCGGGCAAACGAAAGCCCCTGTAATTTCCACCATCATTTGGGAAAGCATACTGAAATTACTGATGCCATTCACAACACACGATGGAAGAGGTCTGCAGTTATGCAAACCATGGTAGCCATAGCACCACCGAATAAACTGTCTATGCTATATGCCTGTATTTGTTGTGCAGAGGTCCATTAAACGGATGACTATACTGTTGCTGGTATCCTAACATGCAACTTCAAGTAGCCATGGGTCCAGGCACACACTCATGAAGGGGACAGTCTCCGTGATACACTTGAAGTGTCCTTCTTCCTATGAAATCGCTTTTGTCACTTCCTTTAGCTTGGTCTCAACTTTTTCAATCTCATGGCAACATCTGCACTCACAGGTAGTTTCCATCACTGTACATAGGCCGCATGAACACCTGAAATGACAAGGGAAATACATTTATTATGGAACAACTCAGAGTTAACATTCAATTCCTCAATTTTGTTGATGCAAACTTTGACAAATGTGTAACAAACTCGACATACAGTAATGCCCTAAATAATCGACCCCTTAACCACATCAGAATTATAGGTATAGTTTCAGGATTCAGTTGGAAATATGGCTTGTGGAAATTCATCGGAAAGCTCTCATGAATGGCAACAAGTCATATTTCGGACTAAATCCTGAAAAGTTACCCACAGTTCTGCTGTGGTTAAGGGGTTGAATGTTTAGGTCATTGCTGTATGTTCTGATGAATGACAGTGGGCATGCGTCTGTCCGTCCACTTGTTCTCATGGATACATGCATCTTGGATAAGTTCCGCACAAATTTGTTATCAGAAGTTATACCTGCTGAATTGTTTACCAGGTATCTATTTCATTATCCAGTTTTGTTAATATCCCGTTTTAACGATGCACAGCTTATACTATAGTAGTTTGTTTACCTGGTGTACATGATATCTCCCCTTTGCATCCCCCCTTTTTACTATTTTCAGTCTGTCAAATGCTCACACCCACCGAGAATTCAACATACGACAAAATATAAATGTACACGTATTAATTTATTGCTTATTTATTTTTATGTTATAGTCATTAAATGGCGATAAATTAACATGTTACAAGTTGTTTGAGTCAGGGTTTGGGTGGAGAGGGGGGAATTAGATACCCAGGTCTGAATATCCCCCACACCCAGCATCTACATAAGAGTATATGACAAAAATAAACTAATTATTTTATTGCTTATATTGCCCTATAATGCTATATATCCATTAAAATTTTGATTGAGTCAGGATTTGGGCTGGGGAGAAATTACACAGGCCTGAATATCCCTCCCCCCCCAAAAAAAGAAACCAACAGCTGCATATGAGACAAAAATATCTTATTATTTATCACTGACATGTACCGGTATATCGCTTTATATAGTCATGAAATGGCGAGAAATTAAAATTAATCGAGAAAAATTTCATTGAGTCAGGGTTTGGGTGGGAGGGGGGAATACCGAGGCTTGAGTATCTCTCGCCTTTTCATGAGTGTATGAAGCAAAATAAGCAACTTATAAAATAATAAATTCATTTTTGTCATAAGTAGCTGCTCGGTTGGGGAGTGGGGGCGATAATAAACCCGGGTATCTTTCTCCTGCCCCAAATACTGACTCAAACAACTTTTTCTTGGAAAGTTAATTTCTTTCCGTTTCATGACTATATATTCAGAAATAGCATACATTGGCATGTATAGACGGCAAGTCCACGCAAGATCTCAAGAAAATATGCAGAGATCTCAAGATAATATCGCGAGATACTAGTAATATGTTCAGAGCTTGAGATGCGCATGTCAGGAGCTCAAGATGTGTCGAGATGACAATTAACATGTTGAATATTCAACTTTCAAGACACTTTTTTTTCTTGGACAATGTCACAAATCAAGAGTTAGCTAATTTTTGGCAAATTATTATTTATTATTTTAGCCAGTGCAATGTTACTGCAAACACTGTCTCTGATTGTGATAGTACTGATACTAATAGCTGAAACCAATGTCAATCCGTGAGCAGCCATGGACTGGCAGTGGTCGAGTCCAGAATTTCAATACATCAAAAAATTGACATCTTTAGTAAAAAAAATACTACTAGTATATTTTTAGACTAACATTTCGGCAGACACATAACTTTTCCTTGAATTATATTTCATATTTCGATGTATTGAGTATGCGTAATGATTATTACACATGTCCGCTCGTATAAACGGGGTTTTAGCTAGTATTTACATCAATTTTATTTTCACATGTTTTGCCAGTGACCGCGATATTTTTAATAAGAGTAGCAACATTACAAACTTTTTTGTATTTGAGATGTTGTGGAAATATTTTGGGTATTGTAGTAATTTAGAACATAAACATAACCATTTGATTGAGTTTCATTACTTAGAATTGGTCTAAGTTAGAAAAATTGACTTTGAAAAAATGTCAGTTTTAAGACATGACAAATTCATATTTCGAGAAATGCTCCAAAGTCGAACCCATGACATACAACACACCAGGATTCACTCAGTTAGGTAATAGTGTGTCCTTGCCTTACTGAAGGTTTTGTGCTGCTGAAATATGATGAAATTTATGGAATTAATTGTCAGTAATGACTGTGCCATCAGGGGAAAGTGGCGGACAACATGAAAAATCAAAAGAAAATTGCAACATTTTGCGATGAATGTATATATATATGAAATGCAGCCTGCAGAATGACACAGCATGATGCAGCTAACTTATATGATTATAATTCGAAAAAGGACCATAACTCTAGCAAAAATGGGCGGATTGTACCCATATTCCAACTTTACCTGTATTTCGAGCTGATAAACGCATATTACAAATTTTGTTCAGATATGATCACCCAAATTGAAGTTATCATCCGGAAACCAGAAATTGACACGATTCCAAGTCGAAAAAGGGTCACAACTCTCGCAAACATTTGCGGAGAAAACCCATATTCGAACTTGACCTGTATTTTGATCTGATAAACTCATCTATGAAATTTGCTGTTGATCTAATAACCGAAACTGAAGTTATCATCCGGAAACCATTTCCGGACGCACGCACACATGGACGGACGGACGACACCGGCTATTTTAATAGTCCCCCCGGATAAAATATTTGGGGGATATATATAAGTTATACTTTTGTCTGTAACACTGCACTGCATAACATGCATATGAATGCTATCACAATACACTTTCATCTAACACCTGTTTTTGACCAGGTACTCAGCCTCAGGTAACTAGTAAAACTGATGACGGCAATGACAATAATTTATAAGTTGTGTCGAAGACAATGGGAACAAGGTCGTGGCACTCCGAATATACGTATTCAATGTTTAGCTTCACCTACCACAAAATAAACAAGTGAAATATGTTCTTCGTATAGCTTTTGCTTCGTAAAAAGCGTTCTGTTCGCGAAAACGTGCTTCAGATCTGGATCTAAAGCGGAAGTGAGAACTAAAACGAACTATTCAGTGAAACGAACCCTTGTCTATTTATAGCTACTATAAAATTTGGTTCGCCATTAACTTTTACCGGGCAGAAAAGCGGTTGGCCGATGAGAGCGCAGCAGGTAAATCATTTTTTTTCCTGTCTCAAACATTACTTGTTACCCACGAGCACTGCATTGAACCCCAATTACTTGTCCGCGTAATTTTCGAAAAATTCTTTTATCATGTTCTAATTGATGCCGGTTATTTATTTGAGCACTAAATGATAGCTTATTTATTCGGATTTCGTTTTATCGCGAAATCCAGAAATATCTATAAAGATCGAGTGTCATGTGATTCCATAGATTGCAACACCCCGCTCCGGTTCCATGGTCGGGACGCCTTTTTTTTAATACCGGAAGTCAGCTTACGAGCGACATCTCGGGGGAATTAATGTCTCTAATAAGAGACGCTCAGTGACTCACCATTTTCTTATGCGATTTTCATCTCTTCGCCATCCAAGTTCTGGATCGTTTGGTGGTCTCACACCATGGTAATTTTGTGGTAATTCCGGCTCGTGCATGTACGCTCCCGTTGTCAAATTTAAAGTGTCTTCTGCTGACGAATCAGACGAGGAACAATCAGATCGCAAAAAATGTTTCTGTCAGTGTCAGCCATTCTGTGGGAAATACCCAAGGTCCTTTAATACGTCACACGCTTTCTCGCAAATAACTATTTCCGTCAAAATAGATAATGAAGTGAGGCATCAGGCTATCATCCAGACACACACAGTCGTAAACACTCGTATCTTTCAGACAGCGGGGGATTGTTTTCTTAAATAAGTGTGCATAACTTGATACCAATATGAATAAATGAACATATATTGAGAATTTTCGCGACGGCGACTTTAACACATACAAGCGGGATAGTTAACTTCGATAAAATATCATATTTGAAGGCGTTTCAAGGAACGAACTCCATTCGTACCAGAAAATCGCAATAAATGTGTACCAGGTATCTGACTAATATCGACAAGACCCGGTGGTAAATGGCCTAAGAAAGGTGTAGTTTGTTGTTCTATCGGAAGATTGTCAACAAACTGATATGCTGTAACTGACAAGCGGTCGATGAATAAATACCAGCATTTATTACGGTGACTGCTGCAAACGTCGGAGCGCACAGTAACTGAATAGCAATGTGGAAGCTTTCTTTCTCTTTGGGATAATGTTTACAAACACTCCACATGAATGCTATAACATTCATTGGATATATACCATTAGCGATCAACCGTGATATTTGGAAAAGAAACTTTTATGGCACGTATAATTCAGTGTGTGGATATCTATAGGCCATGCCGCTCCTGGCAAAAGTTCAGGATATATTATTATGTTTTTGTATTATGTATTTAATTTATTTGTGCAAATAAACAATCCAATCCAATCCGTTGTGAGAGATCCATTGCCAGGATGGACTCAGTATTTGTTATGAAAATAGTTTTGTATATAGACGGGCATCTCTTCAGGGCTGTCCGAATGATAATTGGGATATTTTCAAGCAGAAACGGTCAAAATGTGAAGCATATCATTCGCATCTTTGACACGCATTATCCGCCCTCTGTGACTGATAATTATGTTTCAAACGAACTACCTAACGTCAAAAAAGTGTCTACTTTTTATTGTTAGTATATTACCCTCAGCGAAGGTATTGGGTCACATTATAACCTTTTTTTTAAATCTTGATAAAACTAAGTTTGAACCAGAGATGCCGATTGAGACCATTTCCAGTCATCCTGTGAATACCCACGTGATGACAATAGTATATTATGTACGTGCACTAACCGAAGTTCCATTCAAGTCTAACTCCAGAACTCTGATGTGTGGGATTGAATTTCTGACATGTGTTTTCATTCGTATGGTCCAATCTGGAAGTATATAACATAGAATGCGTACAACCAGAGTTGGGTTCATAAATATACATTTCCGATAATTTACAGCGACATTTCGAGTTTAACCCTTTCTTATCAGATATATTCCCCCATTGCGTAATACAAGTATACATTGTAGTGGTATACATGTGTATTATTTATCTGAAGGGATTGTCATGAACAATAAGCAGACGACATATAACACAAGTACAGAAGGAGAAATGTTCAAATAATAAGTTCAACAAACGACTTTGAACTTATTAACTGAATATTGCCTAAAGGATCTGCTCGACAATGAGTATTAACTGAATATTTCCCGAAGGATCTGCTCGGCAATGGGTATTAACTGAATATTTCCCGAAGGATCTGCTCGGCAATGGGTATTAACTGAATATTTCCTAAAGGATCTGCTCGGCAATGAGTATTAACTGAATATTTCCCGAAGGATCTGCTCGGCAATGGGTATTAACTGAATATTTCCCGAAGGATCTGCTCGGCAATGGGTATTAACTGAATATTGCCTAAAGGATCTGCTCGACAATGAGTATTAACTGAATATTTCCCGAAGGATCTGCTCGGCAATGGGTATTAACTGAATATTTCCTAAAGGATATGCTCGGCAATGGGTATTAACTGAATATTTCCTAAAGGATCTGCTCGCAAATGCGTATTAACTGAATATTTCCCGAAGGAATATTAAATGCATATTAAAGTGATGTGAAACACTGCTTTGGTTTGAATGCTTTATTTTCTCAGCCATTTTTACATGAGACAACTATTTACACACCGGTGGGGTGATCAAATAGAAATTGAGAATAATCTTGCTCAAAATAGTTATTTTTACGAATATTAATCCAAATTGACAACTTACACCGTCATTCTTATATATTAACTAAATGCAATGTCTCTCGATGGCGAAATAATTTTTGTTAGTTTGTCACCGATAGTTGCGTCCCGACTCGAGATGTAAATATTTACAATTGAGCGTACTTCAGACGACGTTTTATATGGAATGTTATGGTCGATTTCGTTGAAACTTTCGGCGATGTTAGTAGACTGCTATATTCCTCAGGTTGGCATAGCGCATGAGTACTAATTTATCATTGCACGCATCAGAACAAGTCCAATATGTCATTTAACTAAACGAATAGTTAAAGATTCCACTTTACGGTACATTTTCAGCTTACTAGACAAAATAAAAATAAAAAAATCCTTGAAAACACCATCATTCGTATAGCACAAGAATCGCAAAAATAAATAAAAAATCATCCACCATTTAAAGATGTCTATCTCTTTGTAAACATGTATTATATAGTTACCTGGGTTTAACTATTAGATATGAATCGAAGACCCCTGTCCGGAAACGCTTCTATCGATTTATATTGATTATATTTCGAATATGTCCTGGTCTAAAAACGTGTGGTTTTTAGCTGACGAACAGTAGTGGTTACTGTTAACACAGACCAGAAATTTTATTGTGCAATTTTGTCACAAATAAACGTTAATTAGACTCATTATCGCTTATAACTATATAATAAAAAATACAACAATACATTTGGGACATTTGACGTTCGGAACGCAGCTAAGGGGACACCCTACTGATCTCTATGACTATGTTGTATCGCCTGAATGGTCTGTTCTTAAAATATAACAATAAAGTGACCCATTTAATCATCCCATTTTATAATAAAATATTCGAAATAAAATATTAATTTGTAGAAGCTTTTCCGGACAGGGATCATCAATTCATAGCTGTATGTTATACCCGCACAACTATTTAAAAAATGTTCACATGAAGAGATAATCCACCATTTAACGTTGAAAATGAGAGAAACATGTCATAATCGAGAACGCTCTTTATATACCGCCTTCGGGCGACGGGAGCATGAACGCTCTTTATAATATACCGCCTTCGGGCGACGGAAGCATGAACGCTCTTTATAATATACCGGCTTTTGGCGACGGGAGCATGAACGCTCTTTATAATATATCGCCTTTGGGCGATGGGAGCATGAACGCTCTTTATAATATACCGCCTTTGGGCGACGGGAGCATGGACGCTCTTTATAATATACCGCCTTTGTGCGACGGGAGCATGAACGCTCTTATAATATACCGCATTCCGGAGACTAGCATGAACGCTCTTTATAATGTACCGCCTTTGTGCGACGGGAGCATGAACGCTCTTTATAATATACCGCATTCCGGAGACTATAGCACGAACGCTCTTTATAATATACCGCCTTTGGGCAATGGGAGCATGAACGCTCTTATAATATACCGCATTCGAGAGACGGGAGCATGACACTCTTTATAATATACCGCCATCGGGCGACGGGAGCATGAACGCTCTTATAATATACCGCATTCGGGAGACGGGAGCATGAACACTCTTTATAATATACCGCCATCGGGCGACGGGAGCATGAACGCTCTTGATAATATACCGCATTCTGGAGACGGGAGCATGAACACTCTTTATAATATACCGCCTTTGGGAGACGGGAGCATGGACGCTCTTTATAATATACCACCTTTGGGCGACGGGAGCGTGAACGCTCTTTATAATATACCGCATTCGGGAGACGGGAGCATGGACGCTCTTTATAATAGATTATCGTGGAATTTTAGGAAAGTCGATATCTGACCATCAACACCAGTCCTTATTTAATTATTTCCTGTGGTAGATAACAGTGGATGGTTTTATCGTGTCAAATCGGACAGGGGTTCATTAAACCTCAAAATTTAAACAACGTGTGCGCATGCATTGACGGTTTAGTTAAACCGGTGTGTATTTTGGGCGTCTGTGGACATACAGTGACCAGTTGATTGCCATGTATATTATGTTAGATGAACGCATGTAGTGAACCAATGCAGTTCCCCGGCGGACAAAAACAGACCGATAAAGTGGTTTGACACACGCTCCATTAATATGAACCCGTGCACGCTGGCAAATATTCGTTGAGAAAAAGTTGCCACAGTCTGATTTCAAATAAGCCATAAAACAATAACATTAATGTAATGCGTTTTTCGTCTTCTTGGTGTGTGATAGATTTCCCTCCTTCCGTTTGCTTGATACTAAAAGCAACGTGTAAACATACCTGGGCACGCGGTCTCGTTACAGCCGACTGTTCGAGATACAGCGCCATTACATGTCGCTCCGCCATTGGTGGGTGGTGGATTTGTGCATTGGCGTATCTGCGTTTTAAATCCCGCACCACATGTAACAGAACAGCTTCCGTTTTCAGCCCAATCTGTCCAACCACCGTCCACTGCAAATCAGAAAGGGGTCACTATTAATGCAGGCGATATTAAGATGATACCACATCGTACTTTAGATGTAGATGTTATTAGCTACAAAGTGATTGAGCCCAGATGAACATACATCCTGTTGTAGTCGTTAGACGACTTAAGTTGTGTTGGCATCTATTTTGTTTATTTATATTACAACCTGAGTTATTAGACAGACTACTTTTAGTTTACATTAGGCTAAAAAAGGTTTTGGTTCTCAGGCTGCACCACATTTAACAAAACGAGCCGCGGTATGTGTTTTTATTTGGATGACTGATGGTATGACCAAAAAAAACTTAAGAAAAAGTGTTCACGGAAATAAACAAACACTGTCTTTATAAAACAAATACATTTTGTGTGGATACATAAACTGATAAACTCTAATTGTAATCCACAGGCAAACAATGAGTGTGCACTTCAAGACAACTCCACGATTGGTAAGTGTATATATTTAGGAATTTGTGAACAGTAGTATTGGGTAACTTCGGAAAACTGTCATGTTTGCTATGGGTAAAATATTCTGTTCAAATGTTTTAAAACTCTTGCTTTAAGCGTCTATCATAAGCCAATATGTATGCATTCGCGAATCCGGTGGATAAATAAGACTTTTTAGTAACATTTACAGTATATATTTGACATGTTTGTATGGTTCCACATATAAGTATCGCTTTAACAAGGACATCTCTGAAACCACACAAACATTAAAAACCTTTTTGTGATAGTGGGGGAAGCCTCTGCATAAGAAATCTCACATTATGATCACATATATAGAAGCATAGCTAACTAACTTTTATTTTACAGATATGACAATTGTGTCATGGTACAAAACCATTAGATTTTGACAAAACCAAAAAAATAACACTTATATAAATTATTTGGACCTTTAATTCATATATATGGTAAACTCGATACCCAACATACTGGAGGACGTGGTCACGTGGTGCTTTCGTGCTCATTTTATTTCTAACGATTCTAAAATTGCCTTTACAGTAGGGGGTCTATACCTGTCATTATCGCATGTCAGCCTCTGGTAGACAAGAAAGGGTACCTCTTGTCTGGACTCAAGTGCCATTGGACATCCCCCTTTACTTACACATACTGGTTATGCAAAGCATTCTTATATGGTATTTGCCAGCTATATAATCAATTAATTATATTACAGACATTTATGAACTCAAATTCGTATTTCAACCATATACTATTTTAAATTAGATAAAAGCTGACCTTTGTCTTCTGAAATTTGAATCATACCATATATCAAGAGATTCAGTTGAATTTAATAACAATCAGATAACTAAGTAAGTAAGTAAAGTTATCATCCGGGAACCAAAATAATCTGCACATATTAAGTCCACAAGGGTGAAGGACCATAACCCAAATTCGAACTTGACCTGCTTCTTCGTGTGGTTAATCCACACACCAAAATTTAAAACAATCACAGTACAAAAACTAAAGTTATCATCCTGAAAGCAAAATAGTCGGCAAATTCTAAGTCGACAAGGGCTATAACTCCGGCAAAAATGGGCGGACCGAACCCATATTCGATCTTGACCTGTATGTTGAGATCATAAACTCAAATACCAAATTTGTTTTCGATCCGATAAACCAAAATAAATTTATCATATGGATTGTAAGTAGAAAAGCCTTAAAGGTGGATTATCTCTTTGTAAACATGTATTATATAGTTACCGGGGTATAAAATATTACATATGAACCGAAGATGAGTCGTGTCCGGAAATGCTTCTATCGATTAATATTCATTTTATTTCGAATATTTTCTGGTCTAAAAAGGTGTCGTTGTTTAGTTAACGAACAATAGTGGTTACTGTTACCAGAGACCAGAAATTTTATGGTGTATTTTTGTCACAAATAAACATTAATTATACTCATTATCGAGTATAACTATGTAATAAAACAATACAACTAATCAATCTGAGACATTTAACGTTCGGTACATAGCCTTAGGAACAGCCTAATGCTCTATATCGCTATATGGTATCACCCAAATGGTCTATTCTAAAAATAGACAAATAAACGGTCCCAATAAAATATTCGAAATAAAATCAATATTAATTGATAGAAGCCTTTCCAGATAGGGGTCTTCAGTTCATATTTATTATTTTATACCCACGCAACTATTTCAAATTTGTTATTTAAAGAGATAATCCATCTTTAACTCCGGCAAAGATGGGCGGAACGAACCCATATTCGAACTTGACCTGTGTTTTTAGCTGATAAACTCACATACTAATTTTGGTTACGATCCGATAGCCCAAAACTAAAGTTCTCATCCGGAAACTTTCTGCAAGGACGTCCACACTCATGAGAGTGCACTTGTGGTGTTTTATTCCATTGTTCTCCGACTTGTGGGTTGCAACACATAAGTCGCTTACCGGAGAAGTTTTTCAAAGAGAAAACAAATTGGGGGTGGAACTGGATAAGAGACATATTCTCTGCGTGCAAAGCGTTTTGCTTATATGCATGTTTTGTATAAAGCCCGTGATTGTATTCGCGGTCAAATACTCTCATTATAGAGACTACTCTTGACCACCTATATATATATTACTATTTCATATTAATGATTCAAACTATAAGAAGAGCGTTTTTATTTTTAGATTTGACATAAAATAATGCCCCACATGCATGCATACTGTTAACGGGGTAAAATATCATAATAAACTCGACTACCTGTTGCTAATACATGAAACTCATAATGAACTCTGCAACGCTTTGCTAATAACAATAACGATTCACATAATTAATCTGTCCACCATTTGTTCGAATCCCATATGTTTATAGCTAACTTTGTTACTACATAATAGCGATTAACATGATTTATACCACGATCGCCTATCTTACTATATAAATAAAGCCATCTGTTTAAATTTTACATTTAATCAACACCTGTTGATTAAACGTGCCTACTGTTGATTAAACTTCGCAGTCAGCGGCCATCTTGGATTTCAAAATTCAATCCATTAGCACGGGCTACAGGTCGGACTATTCGTCTGATCATCATGAAATTTCTCCATACAATTTGAACGGAAAAGTTTTACCCATCGCATTGTAAAGATCGTGGCATAAACTTCGCAGAGTGGATTAAACTTTCTCCATACAATTTGAACGGAAAAGTGTTTATCCATCGCATTATAAAGATCGTGGCATAAACAAAATATACGCATAGTGTTTCTGAATAACACATTAAATTTAATCCACTCGTGGGATTGGCGATTTACACCACTCGCTGAAGCTCGTGGTGTAAATTTCCAATCCCACTCGTGGATTAAATTTGTTATTCAGAAACACTATGCGTATATTCTATATATAAACTACCCGGGGTTTAAACTCATAAAACATTTTACCACGTTTTGCTAATTATGTATTAACGATTTATCTGCGATGACCTGCTTTATTTCGTATCCCATTTGTTTATGTATAAACCATTTATCTGAAATAACCTGCATACTTTATTACCTCAACAAGTTTGAGCTATTGCCATGGCATTTGTCGTGGGTGTGTGCGTGTATGCGTGATCCGTCAACATTTTCCTTTAGCACGGGCTACAGGTCGCACCCTTGGTCGGATTTCAAATAAGCCAAATAAAACAATAACATTAATGTAATGCGTTTTTCGTCTTCTTGGTGTGTGATAGATTTCCCTCCTTCCGTTTGCTTGATACTAAAAGCAACGTGTAAACATACCTGGGCACGCGGTCTCGTTACAGCCGACTGTTCGAGATACATTGCCATTACATGTCGCTCCGCCATTGGTGGGTGGTGGATTTGTGCATTGGCGTATCTGCGTTTTAAATCCCTCACCACATGTAACAGAACAGCTTCCGTTTTCAGCCCAATCTGTCCAACCACCGTCCACTGAAAATCAGAAAGGGGTCACTATTAATGCAGGCTATATTAAGATGATACCACATCGTACTTTAGATGTAGATGTTATTAGCTACAAAGTGATTGAGCCCAGATGAACATACATCCTGTTGTAGACGTTAGACGACTTAAGTTGTGTTGGCATCTATTTTGTTTATTTATATTACAACCTGAGTTATTAGACAGACTACTTTTAGTTTACATTAGGCTAAAAAAGGTTTTGGTTCTCAGGCCGCACCACATTTAATAAAACGAGCCGCGGTAGGCGTTTTTATTTGGATGACAAAAAAACTTAAGAAAGAGTGTTCACGGAAATAAAGATACACTGTCTTTATAAAACAAATACATTTTGTGTGGATACATAAACACTAATTGTAATCCGCAGGCAAACAACGAGTGTGCACTTCAAGACAACTCCACGATTGGTAAGTGTATATATTTAGGAATTTGTGAACAGTAGTATTGGGTAACATCGGAAAACTGTCATGTTTGCTATATATGGGTAAACTATTCTGTTCAATTTTTTTTTAAACTCTTGCTTTAAGCGTCTATCATAAGCCAATATGTATGCATTCGCGAATCCGGTGGATAAATAAGACTTTTTAGTAACATTTACAGTATATATTTGACATGTTTGTATGGTTCCACATATAAGTATCGCTTTAACAATGACATCTCTGAAACCACACAAACATTAAAAACCTTTTTGTGATAGTGGGGGAAGCCTCTGCATAAGAAATCTCACATTATGATCACATATATAGACGCATAGCTAACTAACTTTTATTTTACAGATATGACAATTGTGTCATGGTACAAAACCATTAGATTTTGATAAAACCAAAAAAATAACACTTATATAAATTATTTGGACCTTTAATTCATATATATGGTAAACTCGATACCCAACATACTGGAGGACGTGGTCACGTGGTGCTTTCGTGCTCATTTTATTTCTAACGATTCTAAAATTGCCTTTACAGTAGGGGGTCTATACCTGTCATTATCGCATGTCAGCATCTGGTAGGCAAGAAAGTGTACCTCTTGTCTGGACTCAAGTGCCATTGGACATCCCCCTTTACTTACACATACTGGTTATGCAAATCATTCTTATATGGTATTTGCCAGCTATATAACCAATTAATTATATTACAGACAGTTATGAACTCAAATTCGTATTTCAACCATATACCATTTTTAATTAGATAAAAGCTGACCTTTGTCTTCTGAAATTTGAACCATACCATATATCAAGAGATTCAGTTGAATTTAATAACAATCAGATAACTAAGTAAGTAAGTAAGTAAAGTTATCATCCGGGAACCAAAATAATCTGCACATATTAAGTCGACAAGGTTGAAGGACCATTATAAAAAAGGGGGACCAAACCCAAATTCGAACTTGACCTGTTTCTGCATGTGGTTAATCCACACACCAAAATTAAAAACAATCACAGTACAAAAACTAAAGTTATCATCCTGAAAGCAAAATAGTCGGCAAATTCTAAGTCGACAAGGGCTATAACTCCGGCAAACATGGGCGGACCGAACCCATATTCGATCTTGACCTGTATTTTGAGCTCATAAATTCAAATACCAAATTTGTTTTCGATCCGATAAACCAAAATAAATTTATCATATGGATTGTAAGTAGAAAAGCCTTAAAGGTGGATTATCTCTTTGTAAACATGTATTATATAGTTACCGGGGTATAAAATATTAGATCTGAATCGAAGACTCCTGTCCGGAAATCCTTCTATCGATTAATATTCTTTTTATTTCGAATATTTTCTGGTCTAAAAAGGTGTCGTTGTTTAGTTAACGAACAATAGTGGTTACCGTTACCAGAGTCCAGAATTTTTATGGTGTATTTTTGTCACAAATAAACATTAATTATACTCATTATCGATTATAACTATGTAATAAAACAATACAACTAATCAATCTGAGACATTTAACGTTCGGTACATAGCCTTGGGAACAGCCTAATGCTCTATATCGCTATATGGTATCACCCAAATGGTCTATTCTAAAAATAGACAAATAAACGGTCCCAATAAAATATTCGAAATAAAATCAATATTAATTGATAGAAGCCTTTCCAGACAGGGGTCTTCAGTTCATATTTATTATTTTATACCCACGCAACTATTTCAAATTTGTTATTTAAAGAGATAATCCATCTTTAACTCCGGCAAAGATGGGCGGAACGAACCCATATTCGAACTTGACCTGTGTTTTTAGCTGATAAACTCACATACTAATTTTGGTTACGATCCGATAGCCCAAAACTAAAGTTCTCATCCGGAAACTTTCTGCAAGGACGTCCACACTCACGAGAGTGCACTTGTGGTGTTTTATTCCATTGTTCTCCGACTTGTGGGTTGCAACACATAAGTCGCTTACCGGAGAAGTTTTTCAAAGAGAAAACAAATTGGGGGTGGAACTGGATAAGAGACATATGCTCTGCGTGCAAAGCGTTTTGCTTATATGCATGTTTTGTATAAAGCCCGTGATTGTATTCGCGGTCAAATACTCTCATTATAGAGACTACTCTTGACCACCTATATATATATTACTATTTCATATTAATGATTCAAACTATAAGAAGAGCGTTTTTATTTTTAGATTTGACATAAAATAATGCCCCACATGCATGCATACTGTTAACGGGGTAAAATATCATAATAAACTCGACTACCTGTTGCTAATACATGAAACTCAGAATGAACTCTACAACGCTTTGCTAATAACAATAACGATTCACATAATTAATCTGTCCACCATTTGTTCGAATCCCATATGTTTATAGCTAACTTTGCTACTACATAATAACGATTAACTTGATTTATACCACGATCGCCTATCTTACTATATAAATAAAGCCATCTGTTTAAATTTTACATTTAATCAACACCTGTTGATTAAACGTGCCTACTGTTGATTAAACTTCGCAGCCAGCGGCCATCTTGGATTTCAAATTACAATCCATTAGCACGGGCTACAGGTCGGACTGTTCGTCTGATCATCATGAAATTTCTCCATACAATTTGAACGGAAAGTTTTATCCATCGCATTGTAAAGATCGTGGCATAAACTTCGCAGAGTGGCTTAAACGTTCTCCATGCAATTTGAACGGGAAAGTGTTTATCCATCGCATTGTAAAGATCGTGGCATAAACAAAATATACGCATAGTGTTTCTGAATAACAAATTAAATTTAATCCACTCGTGGGATTGGCGATTTACACCACTCGCTGAAGCTCGTGGTGTAAATCGCCAATCCCACTCGTGGATTAAATTTGTTATTCAGAAACACTATGCGTATATTCTCTATATAAACTGCCCGAGGTTTAAACTCATAATACATTTTACCACGTTTTGCTAATTATGTATTAACGATTTATCTGCGATGACCTACGGCAGCGTAGAACTGCCACCTCCTCTTTTGTTACTAACTTGTTTAAACAAGTTACTAACTTGTTTAATCAAGTTAGCTAACTTGATTAAACAAGTTAGCATCTGACCAAACACTAATAGCCATTTTATGTCGGGGGTTTCTATTCGTTGTAACCTAATAACTTTTTGGTGCATGCGCAGCAAAGGAGCCATGCATACGGCCTGGTGATGTAAGCTAATAGTAGTCAATGTTGCACGGTGCGGCTAGGGCATGTGTTTGTATATATACATACGATCACACCACTTTAACTAAATGGGGTCGGAAAACCAGTTCCAATTACAGGCGCAATTATAGTGAGAATATTTTGCCATAATTATGAATACCTGGTGCAATATCGATATACGGATATTTTATATTTCATGTTTGGGAAAGGCTGCCTCCTATGTTCATTTACGCAAAGCGCCAATGTGACCTACTCCGAAGACATATATACGAGATAACTCCCGCCAACGATAATGTGCGTAAAGTTTATCATTTAAAGGTAATCGATCCGACCAGACGATCCCCATATCATGTCATATCATCAAGCTACAACAACAACAACAACAACAACATTTCTTAATAAAAAAGGTCAACGGCATCTATCGCATTATACTCTACGGGTCAATTTATCCACGTGTATCAATTTTCACTGACCAGATTGCAACACGTTTGTGTATGTAATTAAATATTTAATTTAATTAATGATTAGTGCCATTTTAAGACATCTGATGTCAACGGGACCTATCTAATAAGATTCCCCGGGTCAAATTACTCATATATGTACATTTTCGGCTCCGATGATCCAGCCGTTCCTGTATAAACAATCAGGAGATAAAAGCCAATTGCGACAGCTTTTCATGTTTGACACTGTGTGTCACTGGTAGTCCCTCGTGTGACGTCACACGAAGGAAGATTAACGATTCAAACTGCATCATCCATAATCAATCGCATGAATCTCCAAAACTTCGACAACGGGCTCACCACAAAAAAATAATTTTCGGCAACGTGCTCAGTGGATTAGCGGGCATCGATATTGACTGAGATAAATTACACCCGTGTAATCATCTAATTTACCGAAATTACAGGGAATAATAAATATATGTACAGGGATATACAAATTAGTTTATTGGTTGGCGACTTGAATATACTTTGGGTGATATTCTGTGTCATTGCTAATTGATTGGTGCATACTCAAGAGTCATAGACCTAACATCCCATGTACGACCACAGTGAGATGTACCCGGTCTAAATATAGATAGCACCTGTATGACTGCAGACAGGTGTGATGCCGATCTGGTTTATTATTGTTTATCACTGATAGCATTAATTATAGGTTTATGAAATAAAGAATTATGTTGACCTTTCTAACGATGTTTTAAAGGGACCCACGCGAGTGATTGCGAGCTTCATTTGCCCTGATCTTGTGTCATATGTTCGACAGCTGCTGATAATTTCAACAATGTATAAATATTTTCAACAAGAAATCAGTATGTTTCAACCAATAGAAAAACCCGACATATAATGGCTATTAGTATGGAATCCTATTACGGCCACTTGCTAATGGCGCTTTCGGCGCTTTCGGCGCGATGCGCCGAAAGCGCCGAAAGCGACAAAAAGTGCGCCATTAGTAACGCGCCGAAAGCGCCGAAAGCGCCGAAAGCGACAAAAAGTGCGCCGTAACGGCGCACTATTTGTCGCTTTCGGCGCTTTCGGCGCTTTCGGCGCGGTGCGCCGAAAGCGACAAAATGTGCGCCATTAGCGTTATTTCGGCGCGCGCCGAAAGCGCCGAAAGCGCCGAAAGCGACAAAATATGCGCCGTTACGGCGCACTTTTTGTCGCTTTCGGCGCTTTCGGCGCTTTCGGCGCACCGCGCCGAAAGCGACAAAATATGCGCCGTTAGTAACGCGCCGAAAGCGCCGAAAGCGACAAAAAGTGCAGCGTTTCCGGCATGCGTAACGAGGTGTAACTTCTGTATGCCATTAAAATGGAGGCGTTTATTGTTGACAATTTTTTTCTAAATTTTACACACCGTGAAATTATCTATAAGTTTTATCAGAAATATGGAATTACAATTAGGTGAGTGAACTTCAAAAGCCACAGCTCCTGAACCCCCCCCCCCATTCGCATGGATGCAGGGATGTGGTAACGGAGAGTCCAACATGTTCTCTGCCTTGTTTGTTCAATGTTATAAAGTTCCATGTTAGAACATAAAAAAAAGTTCTCATGTTTTGCACTGATGGAATAATATCTCTACAAGCACTATGCAGAGTAAAGTTTCATGGCACAATCTGGGGGGAGGGGTTCTTCTGACTTCAATTTCAACTACATGTTTGGGGGGGGGTGTCCACCTTGGGAAATTCCAACTGCATCCCCCCTTTAGTCAGAGTCAGACCAACACAAGTTTTTGAATAATTCCATTTGCACCCCCCCCCCTTGAACCTCAGTCAGGCCTAATTTCTAATATATTCATAAGCCATGGTTTTATATTTCTATATTCCTGGTATGAGAACATTGACAGATATTTTAACCTGAACATTTATTAGTTATTTGAAAATTTCAAACCTCATACTCCCCTCAGGTTGGAAAATTCTTCAAGTGATGACCATTTCTGTCCACAAATTTGACCAAATGTAGTAAAATATTGTTTTGCTAAACTAATTAGCAGTTTTGTATTGGCCATGTGGATGTGGGGCAATGACACACCGGGCCGACCATGGTTCGATCCGGTGTGCGAAAATTTAGAAATCTTAACAAGAAAATTTTGAAATCGTAACATCTACACTAGCCTCAAGCCTTCCTACCGTTGTAAATTTAAACCCTACACCCCCCACTTAGGTTGGAAAATTTCCAACTGATGACAATTCCAATGACAATGTTGACCAAATGTATGACAATATTGTTTTCTTAAATTAACTAGAAGTTTTTGACTGGCCACGGGGGAGGGACCAGGACACAAGCTTTCCAAGTGTTGGAAATGTCCAATCTGTTACCCCCCCCTAAGGTTGGAAAATTTCCAACTGATGACCATTTCTGTCCAAAGTTTTTACCAAACATGGGAACATTCCCCCCCCCAATAAATTGTTTTATAATCAAACTACAAGAACATATTTCACCTATTGTTGGTGTGAAATTTCCAACTAATGTTTTGGCAAGTATGAAATTTCCAACTGTTATACTTTTGACCAAAGTTGGGGGGCTAACTACTAGTATACGTGCGAAATAAATCTCTGTAGTTCCACTGGTAACGATGCTACCGGAATTTTCCTGTAAATATCATGCAAATTATCTCACAAGAATAAATCATACAGGTATTTGGAGGTAGCACTGGTAGTACAAGTGGAACTATATAAATGTTACTTCCGATGTCTTTCGCTCTGGTAAAGATGCATGTTAGGTGCATATTTCCGTTCATATTCTGGCACCATGTGGTTTTCTATGACGAAATGCCCACAAAAATGTACCTTGCAAACTTGCCAGCGTATGAACGTACCCTGGATCATGCCAGAAGCTGGGGTTTGTCCCACAAAAATATTCATGATTGCCAATTACTCAATCAATATATTCACTGCAAGTCTATCACAGCTAGTGACAGTCAGTTGTGGTGTTCAATTATTAACAGACTTTTTCATTATATTACATTTAATTACATGCGGCAACACTCACTTAAAAAGTTGCTCACATGTATGCATACTAATCACTTGACTATATTTAGACTCATTTATAGTGAAAAATCATACATGTGTTAAGTACCATATTAATAAATAATTTTAAATCTGAATAATGACAAATTATAGCATTTAGAGGTGTATCTACAGCAAAATTCAGCCCCTCCCTTTTAAAATTGATACATAGGCCTATACATTGTACACATATGGCCATGTCCGATCTGCACTGAGGTGCCGGGAGCATCCAAGGGCATCGGGGGGGGGGGAGAGCCTACAAAAATGGCACTTTTCTGCCCAAAAAAGGGAATTTTCTCCGCAAACTCGGAAAAAACAACCATAAATTCATTGTGGCAAAAATCCCTATTTTAAAGGTATTTGTCGGTTTTTATGGCCGTTTTTGACAAAAAATTAATATTCCTTGTGAAATTGGTGGTATTTGGACCCAAAAAGTTACATTTTGCTATAAAAACACGAGATTAAACACAGCATTTTCTGTCTCCAGAAAAAGGGCAAGTCCTGCCCCCTTGGTCAAGGGCAGGGGATCAGCTGCCCCCTCTTCCGGCACCCCTGCTGGGCTGATCACATACTTAATTGTATACATGCGCTAATGGCGCACCGCGCCGAATGCCCTAATGGCGCACCGCGCTAATGGCGCACTTTCTGTCGCTTTCGGCGCTTTCGGCGCTTTCGGCGCTTTCGGCGCGCGCCGAAACAACGCTAATGGCGCACTTTTTGTCGCTTTCGGCGCGCGCGCCGAAAGCGCCGAAAGCGACAAAAAGTGCGCCGATCGGCGCACATTTCGTCGCTTTCGGCGCTTTCGGCGCGCGCCAAAACAACGCTAATGGCGCACTTTTTGTCGCTTTCGGCGCGCGCGCCGAAAGCGCCGAAAGCGACAAAAAGTGCGCCGATCGGCGCACATTTTGTCGCTTTCGGCGCTTTCGGCGCGATGCGCCGAAAGCGACAAAAAGTGCGCCGAAAGCGCCATTAGCAAGTGGCCGTAATAGGATTCCATATATTAGTGATTGGTCAGATGCTAACTTGTACCTTTGGTCAGACCATTATGAAATTTGTGATGGCTATTGACATTGACTTGTAGATGGGAACGAGTCATTTTGGTGTCATTCGGGAAAAAAAAACATGGCCGCCAGCAGCCATCTTGGATTTCAAAATTTAGCCCATTAGCACGGGCTACAGGTCGTACTGTTCGTTTGATCATCATGAAATTTGTCATGGATGTTAATATTGCATGAAGATGGGAACGAGTCATTTTGGGGTCGTTCGGCCTAAAAACATGGCCGCCAGCAGCCATCTTGGATTTGACTCTTTGCATGACCAAATCCTTTGACACGGGCTACAGGTCGTACCTTTGGTCGGATCATAATGAGATTTGTCATGGCTGTTGACATTGAGATGTAGATGGAAACGAATCATTTTGGGGTCATTCAGGCAAAAAACATGGCCGCCAGCGGCCATCTTGGATTTCAAATTTCAATCCATTAGCACGGTCTACAGGTCGTACTGTTCGTCTAATCATCATGAAATTTGTCATGAATGTTAATATTGACATGTAGATGGGAACGAGTCATTTTGGGGTCGTTCGGCCAAAAACCATGGCCGCCAGCAGCCATCTTGGATTTTACTTTTTGCATGACCAAATCCTTTTGCACGGGCTACAGGTCGTAGCTTTAGTCGGATCATTATGAAATTTGTCATGGATGTTAACAATGACATGTAGATGGGAACGAGTCTTTTTGGGGTCATTCGGCAAAAAAACATGGCCACCAGCAGCCATCTTGGATTTTACTCTTTGTATGACTAAATCCTCTGGCACGGGCTACACGGTCGTATCTTTTGTCTGATCATCATGGAATTTGTGATGGATGTTAACAATGACATGTAAATGGGAACGAGTCTTTTTGGGGTCATTCGGCAAAAAAACATGGCTGCCAGCGGCCATCTTGGATTTTACTCTTTGCATAACTAGGCCTTTCAACTTTCCACATTCCTAATCACTCCATTGACAGTAACACATGAAATTATTCCCTTTCCAAGTTGAGCTACAGTGTCATTGACACTTTCATTTCGTATCCCATTTGTTTATGTATTAACGATTTATCTGAGATAACTTACATACTTTATTTCGTGTCCCATTTTGTATGTATTAACGATTTATCTGAGATAACCTGCATACTTTATTTCGTATCCCATTTGTTTATATATTAACGATTTATCTGAGATAACATGCATACTTTATTTTGTATCCCATTTGTTTATGTATTAATGATTTATCTGAGATAACCTACATACTTTATTTCGTATCCCGTCCTTTTATGGCTAACATTGCTACCACATAATAACGATTAACATGATATAAACTACCCGGGGTTTAAACTCATAATACAATTTACCACGTTTTGCTAATTATGTTTAACGATTTATCTGAGATAACCTGCATACTTTACTTCGTATCCCATTTGTTTATGTATTAACGATGTATCTGCGATGACCTGCTTTATTTCGTATCCCATTTGTTTATGTTTAACGATTTATCTGAGATAACATGCATACTTTATTTCGTATCCCATCTGTTTATGTATTAACGATTTATCTGAGATAACCTACATACTTTATTTCGTATCCCATTCGTTTATGGCTAAATTTTCGGGAGAGTATACTACCCGTCTATATAATCCCCGTCGTGCTTCCCACTGTACGTTATGATATATAATCCCTGTCGTTCGCCCCACTGCACGTTATGATATATACTCCCTGTCGTGTGCATCACTGCACGTTGTGATATATAATCCCTGTCGTTCGCCCCACTGCACGTTATGATATATAATTCCTGTCGTGCGCATCACTGCACGTTATGATATATAATCCCTGTCTTCCACACCACTGCACGTTATGACATATAATCCTGTCGTGCGTCACACTGCACGTTATGATATATAAGCCCTGTCGTTCGCCCCACTGCACGTTATGATATATAATCCCTGTCGTGTGCATCACTGCACGTTATGATATATAATCCCTGTCGTGCGTCACACTGCACGTTATGATATATACTCCCTGTCGTGTGCATCACTGCACGTTGTGATATATAATCCCTGTCGTTCGCCCACTGCACGTTATGATATATAATTCCTGTCGTGCGCATCACTGCACGTTATGATATATAATCCCTGTCTTCCACACCACTGCACGTTATGACATATAATCCCTGTCTTCCACACCACTGCACGTTATGATATATAATCCCTGTCTTCCACACCACTGCACGTTATGATATATAATCCCTGTCTTCCACATCACTGCACGTTATGATATATAAGCCCTGTCGTTCGCCCCACTGCACGTTATGATATATAATCCCTGTTGTGTGCATCACTGCACGTTATGATATATAATCCCTGTCTTCCACACCACTGCACGTTATGATATATAATCCCTGTCTTCCACATCACTGCACGTTATGATAATTAATCCCTGTCTTCCACATCACTGCACGTTATGATATATAATCCCTGTCGTGCATCCCACTGCATGTTATAATATATAATCCCTGTCGTTTGCGTCACTGCACGTTATGATATATAATCCGTCTTCCACACCACATCACGTTATGATATATAATCCCTGTCGTTTGCGTCACTGCACGTTATGATATATAATCCGTCTTCCACACCACATCACGTTATGATATATAATCCGTCTTCCACATCACTGCACATTATGCTATACAATCCCTGTCGTTTGCACCACATCACGTTATGATATATAATCCCTGTCGTTTGCATCACTGCACGTTATGATATATAATCCGTCTTCCACATCACTGCACGTTATGATATATAGTCACTGTCGTGCGTCCCACTACACGTTATGATATATAATCCCTGTCTTCACATCACTGCACGTTATGATATATAGTCACTGTCGTGCGTCCCACTACACGTTATGATATATAATCCCTGTCTTCACATCACTGCACGTTATGATATATAGTCACTGTCGTGCGTCCCACATCACGTTATGATATATAATCCCTGTCGTTTGCATCACTTCACGTTATGATATATAATCTGTGCAAAAATTCTTTAAAAAAATTATATTAAACAAAAACTAGAGGAGACATCGATTTTTTGGATATAAGGGATGCTGATAATATGAAATTATGGATTATCTTTTATTGTTGTACACATACATGTACTCACAGTTGACTGTACTAGGCTTATTAAAACAGGTTAAAATTAGCCCATGCTCCTCTTGTGTTGCTAGTTGATACTCCAGGTTATGCCAAGTAATATTTTATGGGTAGGTTAGATAGTAGTTACAATTAATTGCATTTGAGCGCAATTAATCACGCTTAAGTGCAATTCATTACGCTTAAACATAAATGCCCTATTTGTGCTTAAGCACAATATGTGATATTTACACTTAAGTGTAATTGATTGCACTTAAGCACAATCATTTGCCCTTAAGCGCAATAAATTGAGCATAAGCGCATTCAATTGCACTTAAGTGCAATTCATTATTAAATATGAATGTGGCCTCTCATATTAGCCAGAGTAGAGATTCATGGCATGATCTACCCTTCCCCCAACATATCTAATACTAGGCCACACATTTTGAAATTAGTCATTTTAATACTAGTGGTCACTGTTGAGGCTTCAGTGTTGTGCATCCATATGAATTCCATTGAATTTGAATCTTTAGGGCCTGTATTGTAGGCCTAGAATCATGAGTACCGATTAAGAAAATATAGGATACAAGCCATCTTCACACATTTGCTGAAGTATTGTCCATAACTTCAACACATCAAGTATGAGACTGAGTTATATCAAAATATGTCATTTTGACAAAGAAATAATCAAAATAAAAATAATTGATGCTCACTGACAATCATTCTCAGTGTCAGAGATATATCTTACGGTTCCACGAGATTTCACTCCATTGTCACTATACATATTTTCTTATCTGGTACACAGAAAAATCACCTATCTGTTATTAGTATTCAGTATTGGAGTCTGTGTCGGCCAGGGGGAGAGGAGGGGCACCATCAATGATATCATGAAGATATATTTAAGTAGACTGATATTTTAAATTGATTTATTAATATGGTACTTAATACATGTATGGATTTTCACTATTGAATCTAAATATAGTCAAGTGTTTAGTATGTATACTTTTGGGCAACTTTTCAAGTGAGTGATTACAAAGTATGTTAATAACAGAACACCACAACTGACTGTGACTAGCTGTGATGGACTAGCAACTGAATTTATTAATTGAGTAATTGGCAATCATGAATATTTTTGTGGGACAAACCCCGGCTTCTGCCATGATTTAGTCCTTGTTCCAATTATTGTTGCATGTTGTGTTAACAGCCTGGAGCTATCTAGTTGAAATTGAATACACCCTCTCCCCTAGATCATGCCATGAATCTCTACTCTGCCTAACACCCATAGAGATCATATTCCATCAGTTTAAATGGGACTTTTTGATGGTCTGACCCCTTCTGACGGGGAACTTTATAACATTGAACAAACAAGGCAGGGAATATATCTCTTTGTTTATATTTGTTCCTTAATAATCAACTTCAAAGTGTGGGGTGGTCCCAGTTCGAAAATGCATGCTTTTTGTGACTTTTGTGAGCTGATATCACAAAAAACACTGAATTAATTACCCGGGAGAAGTGTATTGTAAGTGGTGCATAGCAAACTCGCCCATCAACGGCATCAAGTCCCTTAAATAATGTCATATCGACCTGGGACTTCCGCCGACTGATGAATAAACTATTAAGCAACATATTAACAAAGAAATATATTCCCCTCATTATTTTTTCGACTTTGTAAGGTTCCCAGTCAAAACTTCAAAAAAGTTCCCAGGTTTTGTCATGTTGGAATATGATCTCTACAGGCATTAGCTTAGCCAGAGTAGAGATTCATGGCATGTTCTACCCCTCACCCAACGTATATAATACTAGGCCACACATTTTGAAATTAGTCATTTTAATACTAGAGGTCACTGTTGAGACTTGATTGTTGTGCATCCATATACATTCCATTGAATTTGAATCTGTATGGCCTGCAGTGTAGGCCTAATGCAGCCAGTCCAGTCCAAAGCCATACATATAAATTGTAATGTCAAATTACACTTGCTACATGTACATTGTTCTGCCACTATCTATCCACACTGTTAAATCTGTGTGTTTGGACGATATATTCTCCAACAGTTCTCATTGAGACCTGAGTCACTCTCCTGGCTAATCTGGCTAAGAGTTCCCGCTGTTGACAATATCCAATTAAAATGTCAACAACATAGCCTGATCACACGAACTTCAATTCGACCAGTTTTGGACCAGTTTTCCAGACAATAATCGTTGAATTCATATGGGAGGAAACAACATTCCCAATCACCACACCATACACCGAGTTAAAACTCCGATAATCGAATTCAAATATGCGTTCTAACTAATTAAGTTTTAATTCATTTTCTTCGTCTTGAGAATGGGAGCCATTGTTCTCAAGTTGTAAAAAACAATCGTATCAAATGGTGACGAAAGATCGCCGACCAATCGGATCGCGCGGATTAGAATTGTGGCTAAAAATATATCTCTGCGGATTCCGCCGTATTATTGCTTCAGTCGATCGGGGTATATTGGGAAAGGTGCAAGTGCCACTTTAAAGATGGATTATCTCTTCATATAACAATTTTGAAATAGTTTCGTGGGAATAAAATAATAAATTGAAGACCCTGTCCGCAAACGCTATTGATTTCATTTCGAATATTTTATTATAAAATGAGATGATTAAATGGGACACTTTATTGTTCTATTTTTAGAACAGACCATTCAGGTGATACCACATAGTGATAGAGATCATTATGGTGTTCTCATAGATACGATCCGAACGTCAAATGTGTCCCAGATTGATTGGTTGTCTTGTTTTATTCCACAGTTATAAGCGAAAATGAATTAACGTTTATCTGTGACAAAATTACACAATAACATATCTGGTCTCTGTTAACAGCAACCGCTATTGTTCGTTAGCTAAACAACCACTCCTTTTTAAACCAGAAAATATTCGCAATATAATCAATGTTCATCGATTGAAGCATCTCCTAATATTTTATACCCCGGTAACTATATAACACATATTTACAAAGAGATAGACCATCTTTAATAAATACTAGTTGTATTTACTGTATACAACTAGCCATAGTGTTACAAGAACCCGAAACGGAATAATGCGCGACTTCCTCAAAATGAATATTGCGTATTCTTAACATAACACAATTTAAAAACTTCACGAAATGCTTTTTCTTTACTGTGATTATTTTAGTGCCATAAACGTTGCCATAAACAGCTGTGGGTGTTTTTCACATGGTCATTACGTGTAATTTTACGCGGCAGCTGGTTTAAAAATAAATCGAACTGACACAAACGAAATGATCTCAAATTTATCGAAAAACTTAAGAAACAAATTAGAGTTATTCCCCGCGATTAAGAAACAATATAGAGTTGTTACCCGCGATTAAGAAACAATATAGAGTTGTTCCCCGCGTTTGAGTGAGACACGGGGATTTGTCGCCCACTCGAGACCTGGAATGTCCACCGAGGACCGCCAGGTCCGATGGTGACATTTCAGGCCGAAAGCTGCGACAAATCCCCGTGTCTCACGAAAACAAGGGTGACAACTGTTTTGGCAAAGGAGTACACGCGCACCTCCTTAGAGGCAGGCCTAAGTGCGCGCGTAATATTCTTTGATCCAGTTCGAAGGGTTAATTTTCTGTTGGAATCCTCGCTTTTTTAGAAAACAGAACGTTCACATGTTTGATTAATTACACACCCATCATTTGCGCAGCTATTGTCCGGTCAGTTTGTTGGTAGCATGTGAACGGAAAGAGGAGTAAATCAATTTCTAAGTAGAGTAACCATGTGGCGAAATGTTCAGTTTCGTTGTAAATGAGCGCAAAGACGCAGGTAGACGTTTTAATTTCAAGAACGCTAAAATCTGAAACTAACACGTTTCAGTGGTGCAAAAAGAAATTGACAACTGTTACATACTGTTTCACACAGGGAGGCTAGAGGGGGGGGGGGGGGTGTGGGGGGGTGAGACACCCCCCCCCCCAGCAGAGAGCTATATTTTCAATAGTTGGAAATTTCATACCTGCCACAACGAAATTTCACACCAACAATAGGTTGAAAATGTTCTTGTAGTTTGATTATAAAACAATTTATTGGGGGGAATTTATTGTTTTTCGACCAATATTTGCATATGTTCCTATTTTTGGTCAAAATTTTTTGACAGAAATGGTCATCAGTAGGAAATTTTCCAACCTTAGGGGGGTGACAGGTTGGAAATTTCCAACACTTGGAAAGATTGTGTCCTGGTCCCTCCCCCGTGGCCAGTCAAAAACTTCTAGTTAATTTAAGAAAACAATATTGTCATACAATTGGTCAACATTGTCAATGGAATTGTCATCAGTTGGAAATTTTCCAACCTAAGTGGGGGTGTAGGGTTTGAAATTTCCAACAGTAGGAAGGCTTGAGGCTAGTCTAGATGTTAGGATTTTGCGATTTTCTTGTTCAGATTTCAAAATTTTCGCACACCGGGCCGAACCATGGTCGGCCCGGTGTGTCATTGTCCCATCCACATGGCCAATACAAAACTGCTAATTAGTTTAGCAAAACAATATTTTACTACATTTGGTCAAACTTGTAGACATAAATGGTCATCAGTTGAAAAATTTTCCAACCTGAGGGGGAGCATGAGGTTTGAAATTTCCAACACTAGGAAAGCTTCAGTTGAGGCCAGTCTAGATGCTAGGATTTGCGATTTTCTTGTATAGTTTTCAAAATTTTCTCACACCGAGCCGAACAACCATGGTCGGCCCGGTGTTTCCTGGTCTGTTGTCGGTAGCTGTGTGCATTTGTCTGGAATTAGATCACTAGTTGTTTTTTTTGGGGCAATTTTCAGGTTAAAATATTTATACTGGGAAAATAGAAGCATGGCTTATGCATATATAGGAAATTAGGCCTGAGCATGAGGTACAAGGGGGGTGCAAATGGAATGATGCAAAAAGTTGTGTTGGTGTGATTCCGACTCAAGGGGGGGGGGGTGCAGTTGGAAATTCCCAAGGTGGACACCCCCCCCCCCCAGCGGAGAGCCTCTAGCCACATCCCTGGTTTCCACAACATAAGGGTGTTCTTGTGAAGTCAGAGGAATTTATAGCCGAATGGAAATTGTCAATTGATAAACAATAAAGAGTGGGTACTTGATCTTTAGAGTTTAGTATAGACACGTATTTGTAACGTGTTCCACGGTATTCATTTTTGATATAAAAATAATGTTTGGAATGTTGTGGTTCGAACGAGCCATGTCCGTTTAATCCACCAACGTGCTCTAAGTATATATATTGGTTCAAGAAGATGCAACCCGAACACATATGTTATAATGATAAATCATTCTTAATTATGATGACACCATTCATCGACAGCCCGCCGGATACAATGTTAAGGCGAGCGCCTTAGTCGAAGCGATATTTGAATAGCGTTTTCGACTCGATAACTTGTTTGGGGAAAATCAAGAGTCCACCGGCGGTCGGGTGACTCATCTCGTGTGTAATTAGCAGCGAAAAGTTGTCGAAAATATCTAAACAGTTCCATTTAAAAGTATCGCTGTGACCGACCAAAATCATGATTACATCAACAAGAACCAACATCGTCGAATTAACCCTTTACCCAACAAACCGGCCAAAACCGGCCAAATAAAGCTTCAACAGCCTAAAATATCTTCGGTCTGTCTCAATAGAACCATACAAATATGGATATCATTGGAACCGGCTCCTTGACCACATTGTGATAGTTACAGTTATGCCCTGTGCCAATGCATTCTCTTATATATGCGAGTCGACCATAGGTCGCCTCGCATATATAAGAGAATGCATTGGCCTAAAAAAAATCTTTTTTAAACACTTTTTACCATTTTTTCTTACATTCTTTAACAATTTTATAATTTTTAATGTGTTAAGCCAATGCATTCTCTTATATATGCGAGGCGACCTATGGTCGACTCGCATATATAAGAGAATGCATTGGCACAGGGCCCTTCTGTTTGGTAAAGGGTTAAATAATGTACAAGAGATAAGAACAGACTTACCGACTTAGTGTGAAATTTACAAGCTTTTCGAACTGTTTGGACCGAATGACGCTCTGGAAAATATCAGTTGAATTTATATGAATTTTGAACGGCGATTACGTCTCGTGGGTGTTCGATAAATATTGTATCGTCTATTTTGGTTAGCAAACTACCACTCGAATTACCAGGATGTACCAACGTGTCGTTGATTCAATAGATAACGCTTTTTGCACCGGATCTAAGAGTCTATATATTTGCACTCGAGTGACGTCCCTAAAAATACGCTATATTATTGTCCATAAGGCTGCGTTCACACAGCTGTAAAAATGCTATGACTTATTTTTCATGTAATTCTTCATAGATGTTTTTTTTTTTTGCACACTTCAGTGATACAAGATGGATTTACATAATATATATCTTAGATTGTTTCTTTTTTCATCGGAGCAGCGAAATGTCACCAGTTATTGTATGCCATATTATTTACAGATATTTGAAGGTAACATTCGGGCCAATGTAAATAGTATAAAAACTCAAAATATTACGGTGGCAGGATGAGGACATGGGAAATTTTATTTTTATCTCGTTTAAACGAGATAACTTATCTCGTTTAAACGAGATAAGAGATGGGAAATTTTATTTTTATCTCGTTTAAACGAGATAACTTATCTCGTTTAAACGAGATAAGGGAGATGGGAAATTTTATTTTTATCTCGTTTAAACGAGATAACTTATCTCGTTTAAACGAGATAAGAGATGGGAAATTTTATTTTTATCTCGTTTAAACGAGATAACTTATCTCGTTTAAACGAGATAAGGGAGATGGGACATTTTATTTTTATCTCGTTTAAACGAGATAGTTATAATACAACAGTTACTAGTGGCCAGTCCAGACGGTTGCACCGGGAATGGATAGAGAACAACTTTACCCACCCACCACCCCATCCCGCCACCCATAGGTGACACTCCACAGTTTCTGCAGGGATTGGTGCAAAAATAAGGGGGGCATCAATTCAATAAAAAATAACTGAAATGTGATCCCACAACACATATACAATGTATATATACCTGGGTTGAGCACATACTAGGCTTAAATATTTTGGTACAGAATTGTCATTTTAATTGGGGTAGCAAGAGTTATGCCCCTTGATTGTGTGCCTGAAAGCGTATTTCAGGCCCGTGGGACACAAAAACCAGAAAATCTATGGTATAGCCGCCTATGTTGTCGAGAAGAACACTGTTTCCTCACAATAATATCAAAAAAATTCAAACTTCTCACCACTGTATTTAAAAAAAAATATATTTTTCATGCAGATGACACATTTTAGGTGCTAAAAAGTCACGCTGGTGTCTGGAGCCACTGTTTCGCAGAAATCGCTACTACTTCATACTGGTGGGGTCAAGGTCACCTGAAACAATATTTTTCAAAACTCAAAGACATCCTCTAAAAATCCACAAATTCATAACCAACCTTCTCTCAATAAACATACCACACCCATGGTGACAGAAAACACTGGTACTCTATTCTAACAAATTTACCCCTACTGATCATTCGAAACTGTGGAGTGTCACCTTAAGGGAAATGCAATTTTATTAATCTTTAATAGGGACCACACCTCCATATTCTCTGCATTATACCGCTTAAAATGATATATTACACCCCATGCGTTATTTCAATCACAGGAAGCAAGATTGGGTGGGGATTTACATGCACCCCCATGATTTCACCCCTTTTGGGTCTTTCAGAACCCAATGACGTTATGCTTGACGTAGTGACAAAATGGATATATTCAACCATCATCTATGGCTTGAAAAAGGTCTGAAATGCTAAAATGTTGTATAAAATATATTATGAGATGCATATTTTCCTCAGATATCAAAATAAAACATAATATTTCATACAACAACTATCTTTAATACTCTCCCAAAACTATGGGTTAAAAAATTCCAAGTCTTATTTAGCATTAAGGGAAAGCTTTACAAGGTTATGACATCACATGAACAATATGTTGTCAAGTGAAATATGACCAAGGAAACCTGAATTATTATATTTCACACTTGTGAATAAGAAAGACTGAATATCTAATCTTGTTGTATACACTGTGTAATGTCACAATATCAGCCTTTTCAGCTAAGATTCAAGGAGCATATGATGTCATGAAGAAGTACCCATCATCTGAAAAATCACCAATAACCATATACATGAACCACCACCCCCCCCCCCCCCCACTGCTCCAAGACTCCATATCCCCACCAATTTATATGACTAAAGACAGCCTGTATTGGAATATCCATAGAAGAATGGTGTATCTACCATAAAATGTTCCTTCAAACTGAACAGATTTGCTAAAAAATGATTTTCAGTAACAATATTTGTCAAGTTGACAGATGAAAATGGTGCTATTTGCTGGTCTTGAAGGTGACACTCCACAGTTTCTGCAGGGATTGGTGCAAAAATAAGGGGGGCATCAATTCAATAAAAAATAACTGAAATGTGATCCCACAACACATATACAATGTATATATACCTGGGTTGAGCACATACTAGGCTTAAATATTTTGGTACAGAATTGTCATTTTAATTGGGGTAGCAAAAGTTATGCCCCTTGATTGTGTGCCTGAAAAATGAAATTTTGATGCAAAAATGGCCAAAATAAGCGTATTTCAGGCCCGTGGGACACAAAAACCAGAAAATCTATGGTATAGCCGCCTATGTTGTCGAGAAGAACACTGTTTCCTCACAATAATATCAAAAAATTTCAAACTACTGGCCGCATATGACGTAATCCAAGATGGCGCCCATAAGGGTCGGAAAATTTCGCGATTTTACCCTATGTCTATTTATATGACGATTGTGGAAAAACAAATTGAGATATGACATTGCAATGAATTGCATTTTGTTCCTGATATATTTCTACATCAACTGATATGAAAATATGAAAATAAACATCCAAGATGGCCGCCAGAATATGACACAGAATTTGAAAATTTCGATATTTTTTTTTTCAGAAAAAACGCAAAACCAATCATAATATGTCACACATATTTGAACACTATGAAGTTTCTATGACAGCAAGTAATCATTCAATATCATCTGACTAAAAAAATCTATAATCGACATCTCAGGGAGAAAGCAAAATGTCCGCCAGTGCGATCATCCGCAACAGTCGGTACATTTCGCGATATTGCCCTATGTCTATTTATATGACAATTGTCGAAAAACCAATTGAGTTATGACATTGCAATAAATTGCATTCTGTTCCTTATATACTTCTACGTTAACTAATGTCAAATTTATAAATCAAAATCCAAGATGGCCGCCATAATATGGCTCAGAATTTGAGAAATTCGATTTTTTTTCAGAAAAAAAGAAAAAGAATCGTCTTAGACGCACAAGACTTAAAGGGGTACTGTACGCCATTTTCAATAAATTCCCGGTGATAACAACGATCTATTATCGATACTATATAGAAATATAAGTAATTTGAGTCGAAGATGTATTCTGTAAACGCTCAGGTTAATAGGCTATCTTAAAATTTTATAATTTAAAAGTTAATAATTTAATATAAATTGATTTTATGGCTCCAGCCATAAAATGGCGTCTCTTAAAATTGGAATTTCCGTGTACAAAACGTAATCAAATTATAATTGAGGGATACTGGATTAATAAAACAATTGCACACACGATCGTTTGAAACATTATGCTTATACGGGGAGAAAACCCAAGCCACTCATTGACTAGTGACCATACACTAACTTAAATGAGTATATGGGACTGCTAAGCATATAGTATAATGTTTATTTGATTCATTTGGTTGAAAACTGTACAAAAATTACTCGACAACGACAATTTGTATTTTTGCATTCCGGTAAATTTGCCATCCGTAACAATACTTCGTACTCAACAGACTTTCAAAAAATGGAAAAGTTGTTACCTTATTCTCCGACTCGGGGATTATGGAAACCAACAACAACATCTTGGGTACAGTACCCCTTTAATCAAAAATGGCCACTGGAGGGTGAACAATTTTCGCAAATTACCCCTAGGTTTATAGTTACATGATTGGGGAAAAAACTATATGAGATATTAAATTGAGGTAAATTGCGATGTGTTCCTTTACTATTTCACGTATTGTGCTATGTATTCTGTTCAAAGAGTATAAACACTCCTATCTACCCACACCAACAAATGAGGAATCAGGCACCTGGGCCATTGAAAATAAATCATGTCACGAATGTGTGACAATTTGTATGTACAAGTTACAACAAGCAGCTCCAACCTCAACATTATTCATCATGAACAGACTCCACGAGTAGCCAATGAATGGTAAACAAGACGGCACAACTCGTATTTATTAATCCTGATATCATCGGATTCAACATCTTCATCGTCAGAGCTTTCAATGTTGCCTTCGACAAGCAAATCTTGGAGCGTTGATGGAAGAATGCCACATTCGGACCACAGTACCTCTAAAATCCCTTCGTCATCGGTCCGTCCATTTTCCAATGGTGACAGAATAGTGTACTTATTCAGATGACCAACACGGTAGTTCACCCGTTTTATGTGAGACGTCAGCGATATCTTACGTGGTGGCATTTTGGATAAGTCACATTTTGATGACTCGGTGCCAATTAGTTCACCTTTACATTACTATCTATATTAGCATCAAAGATCTCACCGTGTCAACGTTCTTCGCTCTATATGAAATCCAGGTCCAAAAGGCGTCTTATTACCATGCCCGGTATATGCCTACCATCAAGTCTTGGTCAAAGATGAGGACTGCTGAAAGACGGCATTCAGTACAAAACACGGAAGCTGGGAATTTGTCAAAATGGCCTTTGGGCTATCGGGAAGCCCTTATACTTGGTCGGGGGTAATAAACCTGGTTTTCCAAGGCGTGAACTGGTCAGTAGCATTGTGTTATGTCGACAACGTAGTTATTGGAGGTTTTTCAGTATCTAATCACCTCCAGAATCTCCAGGAAGTACTACAGAGATTCCGTAAAGATAACCTGCACAAAATCGAGTTTTCTAGAAAGAATAGTCAGTCAGGATGGGCTTAAAACTGAATGACGAGTCCCTAGAAACAGTTAAAAACTGGCCAAGCCCATCAAGTACCAGGGAAGTAGAAAGCTGTTGTGGCCTGGTGATCTACCATCGGGCTTTTGTCAAAAGTTATGTCGCGCTGACTAGACCATTATAAGCCCTCATGGGAAAACAGCCATTCGTATGGTGAAGAACAGCAGGATGCCTTTGATACACTCAATGCCTCTCTGGTGTCTCCTCCAGTCTTGGCACTACACAACAGTGAAGACTCCTTTGTCCTGGATTGCGATGATAGTGGGTGGGCCGTCGAGGCGGAGCTCTTGCAGATCATAGGGGATGAAGGACGAGTGATTGCCCATGGTAGCTTTATCTTTACCCCCAAGCAAAGTCAGTATTGCACAACCCGGAAAGAACTCCTGGCTGTAATCAGTTTTAATTCCGTCACTATATTTTTGGCAAGCCCTTCCTTTTAAGAGCGGATCATAGCAACCTCAAATGGTTGATGGGTGACGCCCTCTCCAGAATACAAATTTAGGTCACTTGCCAGCGGTATACCGCCGGCTGTGACCTTGACAATTGCCATGCAAGGGCTGCGAATACTGTCAGCGTCTCCAGCGAAACTGGGCTAGATTTGAAGAGGACGTTGATAACATTGTGGCTTTAGCCCAGGGGTTAAGGGAGTTTGTAACTTAGAATGGCCAAGTCACTCCACCTGTCTCAATGGTAACTTCCGCTAGTTACTCAGGTGAGGAATGCTAGCAAGATGGATTCCAAGGGCTGCCTTGGGACCCAGGAGGCGACTGATCGGATTGCGAGCCATGTGTTGTCTGTGTCTGCCCAGGCACTGGATGGATGCAATCAAAATTGGACTTGCATTACCACCACATATATAAGACAAAGGTTAATATGAGACAAGGTGCAAGCTCAGATCCATCCCGACCTAAACTTGGCGCGTATATGCACCCTAGTTGAACTTGAGAAACAAAGTAAGGAACCGGATCTATCCCCAGTCATTGCGTTGATAGAATCCGGTCAAGAACCAACAGGTGGTGAATTATTCATCTCCGTTAAGGCCACTAAATATATCTGGATTAATTGTCAGAGATTTGTGATAGTAAATGAATTACTGTATAAGATTAATTAGAAATTGGGAGCAGGTTTTAGTCATTCCCAGCCAATTTGCGGCTGATATCTTGGCTATATGATATACCCGCTTCATCAGGGAGTGGTGCGTACCAAACCTAGGGCCAAAAAGTACTTCTATACATGGAGTTACTCAAGACATTGAATCATTCATAGGGGTCTGCCCCAATGCAATCAAGGGAAGAAACAATCGAGCCATGCCAAATGGGAAATGCAAACCATCCATGTGGGTAATCCAATGGAAAGAGTGTACCTGGATTTCCTGGGACCATTACCACTTAGTGAACAGGATGACAAATACATTCTGGTGATCACGGATCAGTTTACTAAGTGGGTGGAGTGTATTCCCCTTCCTGATCAGACCACAGAAACGATGGCATGTGCGGCGGTAAATGAATTCTTTGCACGCTTCGGATGCCCCTTGCAAATGTTGACGGACCAGGGCCCATGTTTTGAAAGTAAACTGTTCTGTGCGATCTGCGAGTTACTCCAGATACATAAAATCCGAACGACCCCTTATCAACCTTCGGCAAATGGCCAGGTGGAACGTCAAAATAGCGGGCACGCTAAGATCATCAGTGCACATAATTACTGGCCAAACCCCATATAAACTTATGTTGGGACGTGAAGTTAATCACCCAGTAGACTTGGTGTTTAATTTTACGAAAAAAACTGATACTGGGCAATACCTGAAAGACCTTGAACAAGAAATGAAGTGGGCCCATGAAATTGCCCGGGAACATTTAAAAACTACTTGAAAACAATACTTAAATATTATTTATAATAGGATCTCTGTAAAGAAAACAGGCATGTTCTGTAAATTAAGGCATATCATAGCGGTCAGTTTGGGTCTTTACTGGCATCATTGACACCAGAAAAGTACGAGGAATACACCACATGTGATACAGCGAATGGCTTACTCACAATCTTCATATAACTGTACATATGGCAATATCGCGAAATGTACCGACTGTTGCGGGTGATCGCAATGGCGGCCATTTTGTTTTCTCCCTAAGTTGTCGATTGCAGATTGTTTTGTCAGATGATCTGAAGGATTAGTTGAAGTCATATAAACGTCATAATGTTCAAATGTTTGTGACATATTATGATTGCTTTTGTGTTTTTTTCTGAAACAATTGTTGGAGAAAAAAATCGAATTTCTCAAATGAGCCATATTCTGGCGGCCATCTTGGATTTTGATTTACAAATTTGACATCAGTTAACGTAGAAATATATAAGGAACCGAATGAAATTCATTGCAATGTCATAAATTAATTTGTTTTTCCACAATTGTCATATAAATAGACATAGGGTAGTATCGCGAAATGTACCGACTGTTGCGGATGATCGCACTGGCGGCCATTTTGCTTTCTCCCTGAGTTTTCGATTACAGATTTTTTGTCAGATGATATTGAATGATTACTTGCAATCATATAAACTTCATAATGTTCAAATATTTGTGACATATTATGATTGTTTTGCGTTTTTTCTGAAAAACAATTGAAAAAAATCGAATTTTTCAAATTCTGTTTCATATTCTGGCGGCCATCTTGGATTTTGATTTTCAAATATGATATCAGTTGAAGTGGAAATATATAAGGAACAAAATGCAACTTATTGCAATGTCATAACTCAATTAGTTTTTCCACAATAGTCATTTAAATAGACATATGGTAAAATCGCGAAATTTTCCGACCCTCATGGGCGCCATCTTGGATTACGTCATATGCGGCCAGGTTGTTTTCTTGTTAACATCCGGAATTTTACTCTAGAGGTATCCAGGTACATAAAAAAATCGGTCCGGAAGAGTCCTGGGGGGTCCGTAGGGGTGTAGCCGGTGTACCTAGCTGCCCGACTAACTAGTAACTGTTGTATTATAACTAGATAAAAATAAAATTTCCCATCTGCTATCTCGTTTAAACGAGATAAGTTTTCCCGTTTAAACGAGATAAAAATAAAATTTCACATCTGCTATCTCGTTTAAATTGACAAATTAACAAAACGAAATTATTTTCTTCTTCGACCAGCCTCCCCACAACAACACTATTAATTTTGAAAAACAAAATCAACCTTATTCAAAATTAAATGATTAATGTGGATTTAGTTGACCTAGATGCATAGCATTCGGCAAACCTCGTCAGATTCCGTACCGTTTCAGTTAGGTCAACGTTGCAAATGATGACGTAAATTTTGTCATAAAATTGCGTCGACCAGACCAGTGAATTTAATTATTGGCGCTTGGCATTCTAACTTCAGTTGTGGTTCTCGTACTGAATTTTATCGGTATAAGCCACTCGATTTGGCATACATTGTATGTGAAGCCTCCCCTCCAGACTTCTGAAATTGAACAGTGAAAATGAAACTCAGTCAGTCGGAAAAGAAACTGATATTAATGATGAGTCTGTGACTGAAAAAATATGAAAATGAATCTGTGACTGAAAAAATATGAAAATGAAGGTCACTTGTCTGTGGTCCCCACTCACGGTGATTTGACTTGTTCTGTTAAATGTTAAGTCTTTTTTCACCTGGACTGGTTGGTGTTGCAAGTGGCAAATTGTGCCTTCTACTTCACCAAATTTAAAAGCTGTCACTGCATGTCAGGTCAAGGAAATCAGAAAATGGACATTTAAAAGCTGACTCACTGATTTACTCATTTAGTGATTTAGTTATCACCGACTTCAGACTCAGCCTCAATCACTGTGACACGGGTCAGAATACAATTCTGGCCATCTACAGACTACACACAAAAGTGACAATCATGTGAAGCATAGTTCGCTGTGGACTAAGTGAGTCCATAAACTTGGTCAGTGAAGAAAAAGAAGAACATATCCCATTCGCTCTCGGCACACTGCAGAGACAGCAGACTGCTGAATGTGGTGAGAGGATATGGTTGAACAGTTTCTAACTTTCCAACTACGGTATGAGTTATGTTTCATGTGATGGACAGATCAAGTTAAACGTGATTAACTGTTAATAATGCCATTAACGGTGATTTGTTTTACCATTCTCACCTATTAAATTATCATGATTCTAACACTGTGTTCTCAGTTTAAACTGTAAGCATTAAAGGTACTCAATCCGATCAGACGGTCCCATATCAACACGATACAACAACAACATTTCTTCAAAATACGCTTTAGTTCTCAGATTAGATTTATTGCGACGAAATAATTAATGCTAACCACTGTCAACTAAGGTATCAAATTTCCCAAAACTTTTTATTTATCAACAAAATAAGGCCGTATTATCACTTAAGACTTAATACTTTTGCCATATTACCACTTGATTTTAGAGTTATAAATCTTCATCCGCAATTTTGTACGAGACCTTCCGTTTGATCACGTGTTTCTGGGCCACATATTATTACATATCTCGAGTAATAACAAACTTAACAAATCGATATTTGACCACTCTGAGCTTTGATGGGTGGGTTCCTTGACTAGAATCAAATATTGTTTACCCTCGAAGCGAAAGAATTAGTAATATAGGAGCGTATGATCGGATTGAGTACCTTTAAGCGGGAGCTCGGTCAGCAGGGCTAGCAACTATAATGGCTATTTGTGGAAACATTATTAGATATAGCCTTGTGTACGTTCTATTGTCGACAACTTATATGATTGAGTGAAATAAAGCAATTCAATTCACTTGACACATTGGAATAATCGGTTATGCTATACATAATAATTCCGATGCCAAGCTGGTGGAACTGTCATGACCATCTGCATTACTCATGAGTCAATCCCAGATGGTCATATAATTTGTTAATCTGGCAGCATTTACTTATATCATGCCATGAATATCTATTCTAGCTAGTACATATGCCCGTCGAACCATGGGAACTTTTTGCTGTTGCGAAAGGGAAGTGTGTAACAATGAAAAAAAAACAGTACAGGTAATAAATTATAAAATACCTGTTCCTTATTAAGTTAATAATGTATTTCAATGTACGTGATTACGTGAAGGTTCAAACTTATACGTGCATGATTTAAGTGACTATGTGATTCATTTTGCTTTCCGCCCCTTTCACTCATGTAATTTATCCCGGGCAATTAATTAAATGTTAAAAATTCTACAGAATCTGCAAAAATAATGAAATGGATGCTTAACCCAGACACAATGCATAAGACTAGACTTATATATGAATTTTTATCATCACTACCAATTGTTCCTCCATGATGCCACCACAACCTTTTTTTAGAAAGTGACTTGTGAGGTGCACCAGAAGTCAGAGAACAAGAGAGAAAAAAACCATGTTAATATACTCTCAGATGCCTAACAATATTGTCAGCATGTGCTGCATGATTTTTAATTTTGGATAAAATTTTCAACGATCATTAAATTATTTGGCATAGATACATACAGTATATAGAGTTAAATTGCTATCACTATTATTAATTTCAGCCTCAAATCCCCACTATCACTATTATTGGCCGTCACAATGATTAGGCACATGAGAGTATCAGCTCACAATGCACAAAGCATGCAATCTCGAGCTTTACCACCCCTACTGTGAAGTAGATTACTGAGGAACAAGTATTAACAATTAAGAGAAATATACTCCCTGCTTGTTTGTTCATGTTGTAAAGTTCGCTGTCAGAACATAAAAAGCAATTTGTGTAATATGATCTCTAGTAATCTGTATGGACATAGAGATTCACGACCGGATCTAGTATTTTTTGTGGTTCGATAGTCTATTATTGATAGGGGAATATTGTTTTATGAAAATATTTGTGTATATAGACAGGCATATCCTTGGCGTGAGGACTATAATTATGCTGTCCAAAGTGGTATATAGACAGGCATCTCCTGCTATGAGGAATATAATTATTTTGTGCAAAGTGGCCGAAGCACCGTCAGATCAGGTAGGGGGCACCAAAATTAACAAGGATGTGTTTGTCACAACTAAACTCCATTCTCATATTGTATATATGGGCACTCCCATGAAACATTTTTCAGTTTATATATGGGTTGTCCATACGTACTGACGTTATCATATTATTACGTGCGCTTGCGCAACAGTATGGCGATCAGTCAGATTCGTAGGTACGTTGGTGTCACCCTACCTATTTCACTCCATGACGTCACCCTTACGCAGTACATGCCGGCGACGTTACGGAGTAGATTATAGAGTTGACGCCCTTGGCACTTACTTCCGTTACTAGATCGTTGCTATATAAATTACGTGCACTCGCGCAACAGTATGGCGATCAGTCAGATTCGTTGGTACGTTGGTGTCACCCTACCGATTTCACTCCATGACGTCACCCTTACGCAGTACATGCCGGCGACGTTACGGAGTAGATTAGAGAGTTGACGCCATTGGCACTGACTTCCGTTACTAGCTCGTTCTATATAAACAAACCAGCGATGTGGCTTTTGTCGAAAATTGACAGTCAGTACATTCGCCCTGTATACATGTACTTTCAGAAAATACAATACACCACAACGTTATACCCCACCAATGTCAGTGTCTCGATATCATTTGACCAAATTTCTTGACATGACATCGCGACAGACACGGCTTGAAATACATCGCATTGAGTAAACAATTTCCCATTGTTTCAATTCAACTTCAAGATCGCGGTAAAATCAAAACCGCAATTTGTAAGTAGTAAACATCTGAAAAAGACATCAGGTATATGCAGAAACTAATTGTTGTGCATATTTATTTCTATTTGAGGTGGCAATTTTTCATGTTTATCAGTATTTTTAACGATAAGAGCGATGGTAATTGGGGGACTATATTTTATCTAGCGCATTAAATTTTAAAAGTTCGAAGAGCATTATAATGGGGATAACAGTGTGGTGTTTTGTGATTTCGAAAAGGTACATGGCGAATTTACTGTGGCAAATACCCGTTAACTAAATATGCCACAGTATATTCGCCATGTACCTTTCCGAAATCACAAAACACCACACTGTTATCCCCTAAATAAAATTATTGAAGATTGTAATACGACCCTGCCTAACTATGCTTAAAAGCCATGTCCTGATTGGCCAGTGGCCCGAGTTACCATGGCTATCTCGTTCCAGTTTTGTGGTACAATTCTACTTTTTCCAATTGTACCACGAAAAAAATCGGTTTATTCAGATCGCCGCACGCGACCTTTTCCGTCTTTTCTAACTCCGCACAAACGGGGCATCAACGGAGTACACCCGCACCCGTAACCCTTTGAATTTTGCTACATCTTGACAATCTTGCGAATTTTCTAGCGATTTGTCGCTTGAAAGCAGTTAGGTTGCCAATGAATATGGTCCAGATGATGTTATGGTATATTGATATATGTTACGACTAAAGAAAGTTACTTAATAAGTATATTAAATGACAAAATAAATCGGTAAAATTGTATTTTCCATGGGGCCGGGCTGTGCATTCGTCGATTCGAATCTCGATCATATTCGATATTTCGGAATCAAGTTGAAACTGAAAGCGATTGTTCACCAGAATTACAAGGGAAATAAGATTAGTTTAGTAAACTAGATCATTTAGATCGCTTTGTGTAAGGAAAATGGTCCATTGTCGATGATCATATTCATGTTGTCAACGTTCAACACAGAAATGACCGCAACTAGGGTGAGTTGTTTGGGGTGGCTAACCCCGGGATTGTCGGAAGGACCGAAGAGCATTTTTTAGAGTGTCATCGTCTTTTTCCCTTCTTCTTTTTGGAGTGCTTCTCCGACGAGGATGGTGGAGATGTTGCCTGAAGTCTTTCGAGCTCCCGGTCTTGTTCCTCGCTTGCCTGTGTCAAAATTGCAAGTTGAACCTTGAGATCTGCAAGTTGTTGTTGTTATTGTTGCTCTCCTATGGACCTCTGTGCTGCCTCCTCCTCCTCCTCCTCGGAGGGCGACGCCGGCCTCTCCAGGTATCTCGGCGTCGGAGGGGCGTCGGCGTTGGATGCCGCCCCTGGTGGAGATTGGCTGGGTGGTGATTCCATCTCCACAGCGAAGACAGCGGCGGGGACGTCCGGGTGACGTCGGTGTCCCCATTTCCGCTGTCCTCGACGACAACCGGGACGTCCGGAGAAGCGTCGGCGTCCCTGTTGGTGGTGTTAGCTAGAGCTGCAGGTCGTTGATCTGAACCAGAGGCCAAGTGGGGAGAACTGGGCGTCTCTCAGTTCTCCGTTTCCACTTGGCCTTTCTTTCGGCGTCCCTGTGGCGTCTTGAGGGTGTCTTGCTCTTCCTTCTCTTCCCGGTACTGCTGGACTTCTGGTTAGCCCCGGACCGGTGGAGTCCGGCCGGTCCCTCCAGGCCACGGCCGGTAGAGGGTTCTACCGGAGTGACATGGATGTCCAAAACAACTTCCAGTCGACCCCTGTTAGCATGTAGAGTCCAGCCAACACAGCGAGTCGACTGGAAACAGCTCAGCGCATGCAAAAGCTCGGTGGGGATTATAGATGAATCCATTGTCCCTTCGACAAAGCACTCACGGCAGCTACACTGGCTTCGTGCGTCAAGCACTTTTGCGACCGTCCCAGTGAGCTGCCGGATCGAGAATGATAATTAATTGAAATGACCGCAATCGTGTTTCCTGTACAATTTAAATGAAAGGCACGGGCGCCGCTGAAAACACATCCTTTTTTAGCCAATCACAACGAGTATTTACGCAAACAAATTACCAGAGTACTCCGTGCAAAGAAATCGAGTACGCCCAATAAGAATTACGCCACGAAATGTTTTCTCACCTGAGACCGAAAAAGCGCAGTATTTCGTTGACTATTCAGTCGAATTATGATAAGAAACTTTCAGTCGTATTACAAAAGAAATAAATACACGGTGTATCGGTGTGTATGGTCAAGAATTTCAATTCTTGCTTCCGGCCACTCAGGGGAAGGATCGTTTGCCGAGCGCTCCGCGCTTAATCCCTTGAGTGGTTCGTGACTTTTTTTGTCAGACTTGGTTTTGGATCAGGCTTAGTCCAATGGACCGAATACCAAGCCAAGTTTGCAACGCTTTGGAGGGCTTCCAATCGGCCTATTGTGTGCGTTGGTCTATCCATGCACATAAGGGTCGGTTGGATGTGGCCTTGGAATTCAGCGTCGAACCCTCAACCAACAGCGGCTCTGAGAAGACAAAGACCAAGCCCACAGTTGGAGGGGCTTCTGACACACAGAAAAAGAAGATAAAGAAGAAGAGTCCGGGACATCGTCGCAGGGATGCCAAAAGAAGGGCCAGGTGGATTAAGAGGAAAGCTGAGAGACGCCCAGCTACCTCCCACTTGGTCCTTTCTGGGCAGCTCCCTGGACAGGACCTACCCCCGGATGCCGCATACACTGACTTGCCATCCCAGAGGCCGACTGAGAACATCCAGACAGCCTCTGCAGTGGATGCGGTGTCGACTTTGATAACACCACCACAGCAGGAGCCGACTGATGTCACCCCGGCGGTTCCTGCGTTGTAACAGTCTAACGCCGATATGGGACCGGATTCTCCACCACAGAGGGAGGACTCTTTCACCGTCCCTGAGACGCCGAGGTACGCGGCGGAGTCTCCACCACACAGGGAGAGAGAACCACCAGACATCGACCAACTGATAGAAGATTTAAAGAACCGGATCATCGGGGAACATCACCAAGGAATAACTCACCAATTTACAAAGGCAGAAAAAGAACTCGTCCATAACCGGACCATCTACACGGAAGACGACGCCTTGGATCCGGATACAGTTGAGATCAGAATTCACCAGTCAGACACCATCACATCTCCCTCGGATGCCTCTTCGTCTGCACCACCACCGCGAAGAGGCACAAGAAGAAAAAGTCCAAAAAAAGATAGAAAACCAAAAAAGTTTTTTCTTTTTTTTCCTTATTTCTTAAGAAAGGCATATAACATGAGGGGTGAAGGAGTAGACCTTTCGGTCTATTCGACCAACCCCGGTGTTACCCCCCCCCCCCAAACTACAATCCCTACTGTATGGTCAAGTTGTACGCGTCGTCCTACAATCAGTTTTTTGTGGTACAACTTGACCATACACACATCTACACCGTGTATTTATTTCTTAATTGTAATTGACTTTTTTTGCTAAATTAAACTAAATTAAATAAATTAAGTAAAATACAGTGAAATTATTTTTTTAATTATTTTTTATTACATTTTTGCGCACGTTGGCATCTCTCTGAGTGCATTCTAGTTTGCTATGGCGATGAGCCAAATTATGGTGGCATGTACGTTTTAGTTGTTGTCGTGAAATTGACACGTGACTTCCGGTTAGCAACTATTTGGAGTTTGTTAAATTGCGGAATCGGCAGTGGACCAACGAGATGAATATATATAATTGGCTACTTCACAACTTCCGAAGAATTCCCATGTGATTCAGATCTCTAGTTGTCAATTAGTTTCATTTACACAAATTTCGTTGGTTAGCTTAATGACAACAAGCTAAGACGTCATGGTACGGTTCGTGACGTCATTTACGTCGTTTGGTGGGGAATCACTTGGTTTCTAGTTTGGTGAGTATACACGCATTACAAATGGCCGAGGCGAGCGCAAACGCATAAAAACATATTATACGAGGAACTGACACAGAACTTAAAATTTTGACTGTTAAGACCATGTGCTAGTTTATTTTTAAAACAAGTTGATAGTGGACACACATGTTTGAAAAATAGCACAGTATATGCTCGTAGCTGCCAAAATACTACAAGTAATATATCATATCACAGTTTATTACACTTTTCATCGTTTCCGGTTGCATTTACGATCGCGTCGGCCATTTTGAATGCGTGATACTCTTCAACTCGAAACCACGTGATTCCCCACCGTTGAAATGTGTGCTGAAAACAGCAAATGTCCAGCTGGGTACCCAAACCACATTGTTGTAAAGCAAGATACACAACACACTAACACATGGCGACAATGATACCTTCATCGTTAATCCTATGATTATTATAATATTGAATCACCACAAATTCTGTGTTTGCTCCACTACGTGTCACTTACGGACATAATAGTACATGACCCAGGAAGTAGCTACACCGACTGCAACCGTGAGTAAACAAAGTTCGCATGCACGACTGTCACACCATTACGGCTATCGGTTTAAGTAAATCAACGTGCGACCACCGCGATGGCTATCATTGTATCGCTTTCTGTTTATGACCAGGTTTACTTGACACCAGATAATATAGGATTTACACGTACTTATAAGCACGATTTATGTCTGTATGCATGCTAGTAATTTATGCGAACACTGAGTGCACAATGACATATGCGACCTTGTAGGCCGTATTAATGTTATCTGCAATATGATAATAATCCTGCATGAGCGAGCCCTCAAATTATTTTGATAGTTGTGTAATCTTCAGCATACCATAGGCTCAAGAGTGGTAAAATTTCAAATAATAACTATCGTATTATCCGAAAAAAAACTATTTTTATTTAAATAAAAACAGCTGCCATATGTTCTACTGTTCGTGATTGTACGCAATCTGGGTATAAAATAATCAATATGCATTGAAGACCCCTGTCTGGAAACGCTTCTATAAATTAATATTGCTTTTATTTCGAATATTTTATCATGAAATGAGATGATTAAATGGGACACTTTATTGTTCTAATTAACCATTCATGTGATACCATATAGCGATAGAGATCAATAGGGTGTCCTTTAATAAAGTTATATATATTATTTCCAGCTATAGCATGGTTTTCTTGAGGTCTGAGAACAATTTCTAACAGTGAATTCAAATATTTTGTTCAAGTTTTGGGAAACAAAATAATTTCAAATATACTCCCAAATTTCTAGCTGTTTTATTGAAAAAAGAAAACACTTGGCACGAATAAACGTTTCTTATGCTAAAAATATCTTTCTATGAATTCTCCAAAAACTATTCTGAAAATTAGAAAATCCAAATTCATTAAAAAAATAGTTCTTTTTTATTTTCTTTCTGCTACAAATGTTTACAATCTGAGAATATTTATATACTCCCCATAAATATTTCTTGTTTTAAGTTTGTTCTTCAATCAAAGAACATCGGGTTTTGGCAGTGTAATACTATACATCTGATAGACATATTGTAAAATATTATGTTTTGGACGGCGATATTAGTATCGACGAACACTGCTGCATTTCTATTATGTCAATATTTCAGATGTTAAGAATATTCAGGACCTGCACACTTTACTTTTAAAAAGTAAGCTGTCAAATCACCACATGATTTCATAATTTATTCTGGTTCAAATAGTCATGAATTAAACGACGAATTAATTAATTCTCCCTACTAAACGCAAACAAACTAACAGAGACAAAGAGAGACTTCCCGAAAAATGTTCGCCGATACTAACTATGCGGATAGAGTTCTCTCCCTTATTATGTTCGCCGATACTAACTATGCGGATAGAGTTCCCTCCCTTATTATGTTCGCCAATACTAACTATGCGGTTTAGGACACAGGGTTTTGTGTCCGCCGATACTAATAATGCGGTTTGGGACACATGTGTTTTCTTGAGGAAGAGAGTTAAACTGTAAGAATAAACTCAAAATTAAAAACGAGAGCACAACAATAAAGAGATGGTCGCAACTCGCAAAATCCACACATGTTTGTCCTAAATCACTCATGTATACCCACAAAACGAGCACAGCGCATAGACCAAACCAATACAACTGGGGTTCAACCATTCCTACAGTTTTGGATCTAACCAATTTTGACTCTTTTGGCTCTTTTTTGTTCAGGCTCCGACTGGTAATGGATGGGTGATGAGTTCATTGTTTCACACAGACCACAATAATCGCCATATTTTGGTTACTGAGCCAAACGCCGTAGTTAAGAAATAACGAACATGACATTTGGAACTTATTCCCTATTCATTATTTTCAAAAAATGTCGCTTTCGGCCGATTTGACGGCATGGGTGGGTGGCCCGCCCCAAATTCCCCCTAGAAAGACCCCGACCCCCCACCATCACCCCGGGGGTACCACACCGAGGGGGTGAAAATGGGGTGCGGAGTAATTTCGAGAACGGTAAGGATTTCGACCGATTTGACGATATGGGTGGGTGGCCCACCCCAAATACCCCATAGAAAGACCCCGACCCCCACCCATGCATCACCTCCGGGGGGTACCATCCCGAGGGGGTGAAAATGGGGTATGGAGCAATTTCTAGAACGGTAAGGATTTCGACCGATTTGACGGCATGGGTGGGTGGCCCGCCCCAAATACCCCCTAGAAAGACCCCGACCTCCCATCCATCACCCCCGGTGGTACCACCCGAGGGGGCGAAAATGGGGTACGGAAATAACTCCAACTCTTTTCCGATGTCATGGTTCAGATCAGGATCTAACCAACTATGTATGTTCCGACTCTAACTTGATCAATACATGCCATGTTTTCGCTCTCACTTCAATTGGCTACGACTATATGAGCCGGAATGTGTAGAAATATGTAAAGGAGTGACCATTTTAAAATATATTGTCAAATTCGATGTATTTATTTTTGCGAACATGTCGCCGATAAAAGGCAAATTTGAGGCACAGCATGTGTGGTTGCCCCACTACGTGTCACGTACGATTCATATTATGAAGAGGATACGGGTGGGTGTGCTGTATCATGCTATACCAAAAATTCACAAGAAAAATGGGATGGACCAAGTGAGGACACATATAGATGTAGATTGGATAACATGTGGTGGCATGGGCTGTACCATGCAAAACACAAAAATAGAATGATCACATCAGGACAGAGGGGGAAGCTACATGACCAGGGGTAGCATGGGCTGCACCATGCAAAACCCGGAAAGATAGGGGATCAGAGGTGATATTGGATGTACCATGCTAACACAGAATTAATTCAGAGCACACACAAACAAGGGGCCTCCCACAGTTCGAAGGGTGGTGTGGGCTGCTCCAATGGAGACAAACAATCTCTACCTTAAAATATTACTTTTAAAAGCAGGAGACTTTTCGGAAAAACCCGGACCAATGAAAAAAGTAACAACAAACGTAAAAACAATCCATATACCCCTGTGCGGTGTGTGAAGATGAAGTATCGTGGACGGATAAAGGGGGTTTGCTGCGACGACTGTGAATATATATCCGACTGTAAAATAGAATGGGCAAAAGTCACCATCGAATGAGGCAAGGATATATATGTCACCAGCTTATATATGCAAAAGAGATAAATGCAAGCAGCTAAAACCAACATTTGTATAATAAGCGGCGATTATAACTGTCCATGAATCAACTGGGATAATCTGAGAGTACAACACGGTGCACAAGACCGGGAAGTACAACATACACTGTTAGATGTATGCATCAGAAACGGATTGACAAAAATGAACGAAGAACCTACCAGAGAAGACAACATACTGGATATAATACCAACTAACAGCACGTCTCTAATTAAGTCATCCAACAATCACCGACCACGAAATGATTGTCACAGATTGCATAATAATCACGTGACCAAGATGGCGACAGATGCAATAAATAAATAAATCAATCATACCAAAACCAAAATATCAATCAAGAAACTCAAATGAGATGCTTCTTTTAACCCTTTGAGTGCCAAGTCCGATTTTTGTTTCAACCCATATAGTCTGTGCCAATGAATTCTCTTATATATGCGAGTCGACCATCATTTGTTATTATTTTGTACAATTTTTTACAATTTTAATAATTTTTTCTTATATTCTTTAACAGACTTATTTTGTAGGTTTAGTGCCAGGGAATCTTACGTTTTTCATGGGCATCAAAATTATTACTATGAATGCTTGGTGATAGTTTTGAGTTATAACATGCCCCTAAGGTTTTGTCCGGTTTGTTTTTAAATTGGCTATAGCATGCTTAAGCATATCCAAAAAAAATTCAACCGTAAATTAGGGCCGATGAGATCGGCCCCTGGCACTGAAAGGGTTAAAGACAATTGGAGTCGCAGGAGATATGGACAAACTGGGCGAAGAGGTTATAAAATTACCACCAGGTATGGACGTAATCACAATGTGGGAGTAATTAAAGGGAGGAGTGTTTGAAATAGTCATAAAGAGGGAACAAACACAGTCTGTAACGCTAGTCACCTTTAGTCAGGAATTATATACCGGTATATTTGTGATCACCCAATGATTAGTCTGGTCGTTGCGAGTCATATCAACGGGTGGCGCTGCTTTGATTTTTCATCGCAGACAACTTCATCGCTCGCATGTAAACCACGCACTAGTAAATCTACTAGCGCCGTCAAATCCATTTTGTTGGTTAATCCCATTCCGCGGCGATGTCTATTTACCTTGAGCGTCGCCCCGTACAAACGTCCTGGACCACATATAAACCCAGTTGGTGAATACGAGCCCTGGTGTTACACAGATAGCTTCGCGTTGTTAGTCGAATTATGCCGATATTAATACAAATGCGTCTGATGTATTAGAAAGTGGTAATAAGTCATCGGTTGCCTTGACAACTACATGTATGCAGAACTAACGAAGGTGACATGATGTAGTTAGGGGTCGAGACAAAGACGTGTGCTGAAACGTCGCTTATATAATGTGTAGCAATTGGTGGTCACACTCAACTGATTCTCAAATGAGAGGGACGCAGCATGTGGCGTTCCTGGTGTTATAATAGCTTCATCACAAATGCATGGATCAGTTTTCATAATCGACGACATAATGATCCCAGTCAAACACTAACAATATTGTTGACTAAATTCTCTGCTCAACACGTTGAGTGATAATTTGTTGAGCGGTAACGAGTATTCAACAATGACAAATCAGGATATCTGTTTAGGATTTAATCAACACGTCGATTAACAATTCTAGGAACAATAACTCTACTTAAAACACTGAATTTAGTAACATCACAGTGTCTCAGACTACCACAATTATAGGCGAACCAAATTCAATGTATAGCAATAATTAGTTACGTAGTGGCGCTTGGAACTCTAGTTCTACAACTATTTAGGTTTTTACACTAGAATGTTTAAAATCGTATCTGAACCCCCAAGATATCCATTGTTGTTGCATCTGATCCTACCAGGATCTAACGTATAAATACGAATTATCCCCGGCGGATCGTGCGATAACTTACGTGGGATCTTCAGCTAGAAAGGCTATTTGAAGAAATGTTTAAATAAATAACGGAGATATTATTAAAAAAAAACGCTTATTTCAAACGAAATAACGGACATATTTGAAAGAAAAAAAACATGTATTCAAAACCTCCCCCACCCACCCACCCACCTTATACGAGACATTTTACTTATTGTAGACCGCAGTTGATCACTGGTGGTGTGGTAATTTTTCATACACATTTTCCCGTTATTTAGTTAAAATACGTTCTATTTAGGGTATCTGGAAAAGTCGGCCCCAGAGAAGTCGGCCCTAAGAGAAGTCGGTCCGGGTAAATTAAAGATTGCCCAAGAGAAGTCGGCCCATTATTTTTTTTTACTCCTTGTTAATGTCTGTGGCACAAAAAGATGTTTATATAGTTTATGGTCGCGGTGTTTACAAATGTGACCATCATTTCGCCACATGGTGTCAAAAGGGATGATATCACCTCGTAGCATAACAGACCAGATACGAACCCTCACACTTAGTCGGCCAATTAATATACAGGCCTAAACAATGTCTCATCATAAATATAATGGGAGAGAGATTTCCACACGGAAGCAGTCAGCGATAAACATAAAGTCATATAGGGTTAAACGAGGTTAAATTCCGTGACACCAGTCTGATTATATGTTACTCAATTGAGTAAACAGGTCACTAACTAGTGCATGACACCTATTATAGTATATGACATAGAAACACGTACAAAGATTAATGAGATCTCATAATTGGTTACAACAGCATTTTAACATTAACGATGAGACAATTCATGGATATACATAGATATAATGCTAAATTTTAATAGCTGGGCCGACTTCTCCGGGGCCGACTTCGTTTTGGGCCGACTTCTCCTGTATTCCTATTTAGAGGTATAACCCTTCATTCTGCTTCAATTGAAGATCCTCTACCCAACAAACCGGCCAAAACCGGCCAAATAAAGCTTCAACAGCCTAAAATATCTTCGGTCTGTCTCAATAGAACCATACAAATATGGATATCATTTGAATCGGCTCCTTGACCACATTGTGATAGTTACAGTTATACCCTGTGCCAATGCATTCTCTTATATATGCGAGTCGACCATAGGTCGCCTCGCATATATAAGAGAATGCATTAGCCTAAAAAAAAAAATTTCTTACATTCTTTAACAATTTTATAATTTTTAATATGTTAAGCCAATGCATTCTCTTATATATGCGAGGCGACCTATGGTCGACTCGCATATATAAGAGAATGCATTGGCACAGGGCCGTTCTGTTGGGTAAAGGGTTAAAGATGGATCCTACTTAGATAGCCAATTATATCTGAAGATCACACGTAAGTTATCGCATGATCTGCCCTGGGATAATTCGTATATATATATATATACGTTGGATCCTGGTTGGCGGGGATGGTGTAAATTTAATCAGTCTTGAGTAGATACTTACAAAGCAAAACGAAAGTTGCACTCAGCACTCGTCGAGAGATTTCCGATGAATGGCAACAAGCCATATTTCCGACTAAATCCTGAAAAATTACCCATAATTCTGCTGTGGTTAAGTGGTCAATTTATTTGGGCATTACGGTATTGCTGGAAAGGCTAAGCTTCTTTTGTTCAATACTTTAATCCCAATTGCAATAACCCATAAATATGGTACGTGATATATACATATTTAAATACTAATACATGGAAAAAGCACATTAACAGGTATATAATTATATAACAGTATATGTAATAATAGCATATGCATTGAAGGCATATCCACCAATAACTTATTTCATGAAACCATTAAGTGTTAGGGAATTAAACTCTTCCCTGAGAACAAGAACATATTCGGCAACACAAACCCGAAACGACACAACCCCACGGGGTAGGAACTGCTCGCGAGGCTGATACCTCTTCTGACCTTCGGTCCAGTTCTTATCCGATCTGGTCAAGGTCACTGGGGATTTTCCCATGGTAAATAACGCAAGTAACAGATTTATATATGCAGTTCATTTGTTGTACTGTATATACCTTGTCAGCTACCTCAACTATCAAAACATACAAGTTGGAAATTGTTAAGTAAATGTGGAGTAGTAGAACTTATCCATTTTAAGAAATGTTCCAGTTCACCATTGACAAGATCCGTTCACTACCCGAACATCTATGGAACAGATTTTTGGTAAAAAAGTGTGCACATATGTTTTAACTAAAACTTCACACTAGACTCACTTTTGTTTGAATTTAATCGCTAATGGTTATTGCGATACGGTAGTTTGGTACACGGTGTAAAGCACGTCTGTTTTGGACCAAGTACAATCACAAGAGGATTTTTTTCTCATGGAGCAGTTCCTACCCCGTGAAACCCGAAACGGGACAAACCCGAAACGGCACAAACCCGAAACGGGGCAATTCCGATGTCAATTGTGTTCACTGTGAATATCGCAACGTTGTTGATATGGTGAAATCATTGAACATAATAAAAACAAAAACATCATTGAACGAAAAGATAAATACCAAGCCATAGCGGTTTATATGATACAATCGCGTCATTCACACAGGAATGCTGTCATAGCGACAAAAAAAAACATATGTGTGAAAATGTTGCCTTGAGACGATGGGGCACACGAGCTACTAACAGACGTTTTAATTTGATAAACATATCGTATGGATAAAGTCTGGTATGTTTTAGTCATGTAATTCGTATTCACTCTATATAAGTCGAAATTATTTGTTTGTTGGAATAGTGGTGGTTGTGATAAAGCGTGACCACAAATAAACTGACAGCGGCTCCGTTGCTAATAGACCCTATAGCATCAAGTGCATGTCCACATCAAGAAAATCCTGCGTACTCAGTGAGGATCAAGCGAACCGGCTCAAAAAATCGTGCCCATGCCAACTGAACGGATGCGTCGGGTACTATTTCAAGCAATCGATGATACCGTCAATGAAAATACCATTGTCACGTGATTACTTTGTTCGGGGAATCACCGCAGGAAATATGGATCAGCATTATATTGTAAATCCACGACCATTCGGCGAGTCCACACAGGAACGCGAACGCCGTGCGTGGAGGGGGTCATCGATGGAAAATAATCCGACTCGCCGATTTGCACACGTGTCCATCACGGGTATCGAAGTAGACACTAAAAAGACCACCATGGAGCAGCAGCAACACCCACCAATATTACATCACTGTTGTTAAAACATCAGGTTAAACCAATATATTACAGCCCTGTTGTTAAACACCAGGTTAAACCAATATTACATCCCTGTTGTTAAAACATCAGGTTAAACCATTATTAACGTCGGGTATACGAAACAAACTTAGAAGTTAGTGAATATGTACGAGTATCAACTGAGTCTCAGTCGTGACATAATTGTCCATTCAATAGGTTTTTTAATTAGTCTTGAACAAATGGTAACCAAAATACTGACAATCCACTCTTCGCACCTATCATCTATGTTCGATGGTCAAAATTCGGCAAAGGTTATCATTATATGTCAGTACTTCCAAACGTAATTTGAAATTCTTAAAATTGTTGAAGAGTGGATTTTTGGTAAATAATCATTCTTTTGTTTACATTTTGTATTATTGTTGTGTTCGTTCTTACAAACATTGTACACCGACCAGTCATGGCACATTTTGTGTTTGTTGTGGATTGATTTTCTCCGCACACCTTATGATTATTTCAATTTTGTAAATTTGGATGTTCCCTGCGCTGGACTCTAATTAGTTTAAAGGTTGAATAGTATTTTGAAACAAAGAACAACTTTACCATGCCTGGTAGGTGTATATCGTTTGTACAGGTACATGTATGAACAAACAAAACAAACAAGTATACCGGTATGATATATGATAATACAAGAACATAATAGAAAAATACCGACCAGGTTGGTTTACAAATAGTTTGATGAAATGAATGATTAATTACCAAATATACAAATGTACACTCTTCAGTAATTTTAAGAATTTCAAATTACTTTTGGAAGGACAGACATATAAATGTAGATAATCATTGTCAAATTTTGAACATACAATGTACTAGAATGTAGATGTTCTGCGTGAAGAGTGAATTGCCAGTATTTTGGTAAATACCCTTTACATATAGGACTAATTAACACACCTATTGAATGAACAATCATATGGTCACTGCTGATGCTCAGTTGATACTGTGACATATTCACTAACTTACAAGTTTGTTTTCTGAAATTAGCAATGATCCAGCGATAACCGTGGTTGCTACATATCGATGCAATTCAAACTTGAAGCCAATCAACTGTGATGCTTTGAATGATCATAATAATAGATTATTATTTTTTTAATATTTAAATTAAATTTTATGCATATGCACTGAAGAAGTTAAAGGTACTCAATCCGATACGATAGTCCCCATATCATCAGATTCGAACAACAACATTTCTTGAAATGCCGCTTCAGTTATCTGAATTGATTAATTGGCAAAAAATAATGCGACCTGTAAACCACTGCCAACTAAAATATAAAACTGCCCAAAAAGTGTAATATATCAACATTTTAATCAACGGAATTTGATATCGAGAGTAGGTCAGTCTGCATTCTTCATATATTTGCTAGACTGCCAAATATTCGAGGTGGTAAAAAATAAGATTTCAAAACTCAAAATCTGATAACTGTGTGCTTCGATGGGTGGATTCCTGGACTAAAATCTAATATTTTTTACCCCCGAAACCGAAGAAATAGTAATTTAGGGGCGATAAATCAGATTGTGTACCTTTAACAGGAAATTTCATTTTGTACGGTAACTTATCTTTTAGAATTGAAAAGAGATTACAGTTGAAGTTTCAGGAACAAATGCTGTAGATCCAAAGAAATCACTATGCACTTATACATGTAAATGTACATGTATATCCTTCACACTGTTATTCAGCAAATTCAGAATATCTTAGTCAAAATAGAAGAGGAATTTCTGAGTATCTTTTACTATTGAATTGACTATATGTTAGCCATAGCCCCACTCAAGTCATCTACTAAATCATTGCAGCTTATTCTATTGTCTTCTACAGGTATATTGTAGTTGTCGGAAGGAGGTGGCTGGGCTTGAGTCTGGTGTCTCGGTGAAGTGCCATCGTACATGTAGGGTGGAGAAGAGCCGTCAAACGCTGATGGTAGAGTATATGGAGTGTTCATAGAATTATCTGGATTATCATTAGCATAGTAGGGTGGCGGTGGGTCATCATCATATCTTTGACTTCGGTAATTCCTGAGTTTGTGCTTTGCATTCCGAAGATAATAACTAGTTGTTCCAGAACCTGTGTATTTCATGTTCTCCAAGTCTTGACCATGAACGTCAGGTAATTGTAGAACAATATCCTTTTGGGCTTCAAATACAGTTGTACATTTTCGGCCATAGTCTATATATGCCTCTGACATATTTAATACACCCTCTTTGAGTCTGATAAGTTTAACAGCTTCATTTTCTCGAATAACTTCATTAACTTCTAACTTTGCAACATCTTTAGCTCTCTCAGCCTGAACAAGTTTGTTCTCAAGAACTCTGATCTCATCTCGCAGAGCTCTTTCAGACAACCCTCACCAAAAACGGCTAACATAAAACTAAGTTAGATCTAACCTGAAATTCTTATAAGACGGTCACCGACGATCTAACGTCGAAATTTAACTGTCAAAAGTGAGATGGGCGGAGCTATAAAACTAACATATTTCACGTGTGCTCAGCTTAGAAGACTGCAAAGTAGTTCTACCTTAGAAAATCCCCATTAAAACAACTATAAAATTTCACGTATGCTTTATGTTAGAAAATTTCTACCTTAGTTCTACGTTAGACAAAATCGCACATGTGTCCGAATGTGTCGAGTGATGCAGAACACAGATTAATTAACTTTCGATAGGTTAAATATATTAAATACCATGCAGCTAGCTTTATAATGTAACAAAAACAATTTCACATATAATACAATATATATTTCTTTTCAAGACTATATAATAAATAATATAATAAATACATGGAATATCAATACAAATCAATACCAACAACACATTGCACTTAATATGATTTAATTTATATATAGCGGAGAAACTTTAAATATTTTGCTTCCTCCACAGTTGATTGATCACATTCGACATAGTTTCCTTAAATTTGGGCATTTCGGTTTTGTTTTTCTTCCTGAAATTGGATTGTATTTGTTGCCAAAATTTAGGCAATTTATATAAGTGGTTTTCCCATTTATGACCGAATTATGCATATTTAAGTTAATAGAAATCCGATTTGTTGTATGTATGTGTATATACGTACACTTTACATTATGTTAATAAAACTACTTTGAAATTTTCATTAGAGACATATATATAATTTGTATGGCTTGAATCATGCACAGGAGCTTGTCATAACGTGCTCCGCTATATTTTATCACAGGCATTTCTGAAAATATCATTTCTAAAAAAAATATCGCACAAAACAAATAAAAATTTATTTTTTGTTGTGTTATATTTTTTTAGAAACAATCTTGTCAGAAATTCCAACGGCTGCAGTCATGGGCAATTGTGATAGGCCTGCGTGATTTCTGCAATACTCGTGTGTATGCAACTATGCATGCATATTATATGCATGTATGATGTATCCATATGAGATATAATTATAATGTACATTAATCGGGAGTGCGGCCTACACTTGTTATTTTACGCTTCGCTAAATGGTGCTATCCAGCGATGTGTACTGCATTAGACATTTTATTTTGCAAATTATCTACATAGTGCATGCATGTTATTTTGCAGCCAGTTTTATACACACGTGACGAGTATACTAGTGAATTATATATATTTATGACAAAATACCTCATCATTTTCTAAATATTAACACTACCGTACCGTACTTAATTGAAAATTGTTTCTAAATTAATAAATAGCATCACACAATGTAGACAATCATTGCTGATTATAATGCAGTGCATATCCGCTGATTGTACCATTTAGCAATGCGTAGACACATAATTAATGTATTCGTGGTTCAACAACTTTAGAGTTATCAATCTTGCATGCTCTTGGACCAAATGATTTGCGATTGGTGTCATTATAACAGTAGAGTTACCACACTTGGTCTATCAACAATGTCCACGTTCCACCAATAATGCACAATTCCATCGATTATGCGGCAGCATCATAGTGTGTGACAAACTCCAGGCAGAGTTATCTCCCATCGCTACGCTGGATATCATATCGCAGCGATAGCGTAGAGGGCGCTGTATGGAGTTTGAGTGTGTGATACATAGAGAGAAGAACGTGGAAGAAGATGAGCTCAGTTGACACAAATATTGTGACGACTGCCTGGGGTATACAATATACAGTTATTGACTGATATGGAGGGAGTTTTGTTATACGTGCATGTTCAATGTGAAGAAAGAAGACAGTCCATTGGGTCGACATGCTGGCTTGCGAGTTATTACACGTACCTGTACCGACTTCATATATAATCTGTCGCCTTTTTCAAGAAGAAAAACTACCTTCTCATTATCAAAGACTGAGGTCAATTTAAAGTTTGGTGCACCCCCCCCCCCCCCCCCCCCCCCTTGGATCCAAATTTTCCAAATCAACTGCCCTAAAAATTCCAAATTTTGGAAATTCCATATGCACCCCCTCCCCGTTGGGGTCCAAATTTTCCAAATCTACATCTACTATTCTAAAATATTTCCAATTTTTGGAAATTCTGTAGTTCCATTTGCACAACCCATCATTGGGATAAATTTTCCAACAGGATATTCCAGATATTTCGGAACTTTTCAACTAGTCACCCACCTAGGAGACCAATTTGCCAACTTAGTAGTATTACTTTATGTGGGCTTTTTTGACTTTATTGGGCGGGCTTTTCAAAATTGAATGAAATGATATATATCAATAAATAAATACGTAAAATACATCATAATAATACATCAATAATCATAAAATACTATAAAATACAAAAGTTACACAAACTCGTTAAAGACATATATATGTGGGCAATTTCACGAAGTTGTACTATATTGAGACCCTCGGTGATATCGGAACAAAATATAAACCCAATTTTAAATTTAGCATATGAATTAATAATAGTTTTTCTTTCGACATTAATGATTGTTTTTAAAAAAACATCATCCTAAAACTTGAAGGTTTATATACATGAGCCGGTCTTGTGTACATGCATGAGGATTAACGGAATTTTGGAACATTATATATTTGGGCCCTATAATAAAAGTATGATTGTTGACAGAGTTTTTGGAATAACATGCAAGATGTCGCAAGTGTTATATATTTCCAAATTAATTAGATTCAAACTTATAACGAAATAGACATATTGCATAGTATGATTATAAAAAATAAATTCTGGTTTGTCGCTGAAGAGCGTTGTTGGTTATCATGTCCCCGAAGCAGGAAGCAGGAAGCTGTTGGCGGTAGGTGGTTTGTTCTTTGTTCTTTGTCTTGTGTCTTGTTGTTGTCATTGGGATGAGTCAGTGCTGTGTGTAGCCGGGATGGGCCATCTGGGCGTCTCTGCTGTTTCCAGGAGGTGTATTTGGCGTCTCTGAGAGGATGAGGTGGAAGGTTGAAGAGGCGGATGCATCTTGGTGTTGTGGTGCCTGAAATGGTAGAGAGGGGATACTCGTAGTTAATTCAGTACATAGTCGCGGGATTTACTTGTTTATTGGCCCCTAATTCACCTAGGTCTAAATGTCATTATATGCCGATAGCTACTATCTGATACTGATGCAGAGCCATGGTTACCTAGCCTGGAGGCTGTTTTGCCGTAATTTGATTTGTCGTATTGTTAAATATGATTAAATATATAATTTGCTCGGTGCACCTGTCCCTAAGTGACAATATGGCCAACGACTGGGTAAGGCTACTCTCTGATACCGATGCATAACCATGGTTACCGAGCCTGGAGGGTAAGACTACTCTCAGAAACCGATGCATAGCCGCGGTTATCGAGCTTGAGGGTAGACGTGCCAGTTGGAGAAAAGACGTTTGCATGGAACCACAAAAGTATCGCGTGTTTGTACTTGTAGAATGTTTTCCATTGATTTATCGTTTAGCGTTATTATCAATGATAATGATGAGAGATTAGTCTATATATGTATCATAAAGCTACAATATATCAAACACTTCGACAGTTAGCTGACCATATCACACGTTCTCATATGTACTCAGATATAGCAAGTAGCCCTGCTTACGTTATATTATATATATACATCAATTAAATTTGATCTCAATGGCACGGTCAGTCCTTGTGTAATTTGACCATAGACATATATTGCTAATGATACCAGCGGTGAATACATTATGTAATATGTCCAGGCATCTAACAATCGGTTGTAAATGATTACCAGACCAGGGTGTAAGGGCGACCTCCGGGCGGGCACGCAAATCCTTTCGCAGCAGATTACCAGATGTGGTTTATTCAGAGTTTTATAGCCACAGGAGGCCATAACAAATGCACAGGTCTATAGTATGAAGAACTACCACAGAACTATACCACAGATGCAAAACACGGATATGAGGTACGTTCTGTTGTTATCAATTTAATTTCAACATTTTATAATTTTACAATATTGCGACACTCTGCATACGTTCAACTAACCGAGTACCGATATACAATGTACTTTATATAAATAAAGTAATCATAGCCGTACGGACCATGGGCTGTGGGGACTGCGTGTTGAAAGCTACAAATTCGGACAATGTTCGGGCAAATTGGAGATATTTTCTGTAAAATTCGGACAATTTTCTGGCAAATTTAATGATATTTCAGGGGGAAATCGTGGCAATATTTTTCACATTTATGCCCAAATTATTCAAATTTAAGATTAATTTGAATGTATTTTGTTATATTTCTATGTATATACAAGATGTATATACTACAAAAGCTGCGTTACAACGATGAATATATCATGTACACAAATTCGGGCACAAATATCTACCTACAAATTCGGGCGCCCGTACGGCTATGAAAGTAATGAAGTAAGACACATGTGGTCATCGATGACTTTATTTGAGGATACACGTTTTATTTGTCTATAATCACTATAACGAGTGTGTTCAGTAATTCCTTATCACTCTTCGTCGGCATCGATACACGCATGTGCGCATATATATACACAGTATTTCAATTTTATTAACAATTATGTATATCTCTTTTCCAGATATAAGTTCGATCGAACAAGAAAGAATATCAAAAGCTATCGACAGGACACTTCGGAATGGTGCAAAAATCAAACGTGTTGTGACCGCTCTCCCATGCATGACTCGGAAGTGATCGGGAATTTTACAGAACAATTACCCAATATAAGCTGTGCATGGTTGTATGAAATGTGACGATAAACGCTGAATGCCAAAGGATGTACATATATATGGATATTAATAAATGCAAAAGCTGTACTGGACCACTGGAAGCAAGAACTAATACGAATGTTTATCTAAAATGCTTATACATCTATCTGGAACAGTATTTCGCTGTGCGTTCGTTGTGTCAGTATCATTATGTGCGTCTGGACGTTACTGTTTGATAACAGGACGGAAATACACGTGGGCTTCCTCAATGTCCGCATGCAGTAACTACATGAGATTTCTCTACCCCAAAAAACATATGTGAATATGGTACTCATAAAAGTGTTGTGATTGTGAAATTTGGGGACTATACTCCGACACTATACATAGTGAGTCGAGGTCACACACATGTATTATTCTAAAAAGGAACATAATTCTCGGACTTAATACGTTGAAGGAACTGTTAGCAAAACATAGTTTATTCCTCTTTTAGACTCATTATATCGGACTGTTTCTGGATCTTATTTTAAAACATAACATGTTGGAAATTAGAACCCATCTATATCGGTATAATCTGGCTTCAATTTTAACCAAAGATTTCATAGTGGGGTCTCCCCATTGTTGAGTGTTTTGCTTATAGCACACTCTTTATGCACTGTACTGTATAATAATATGGCTTTTGTTTACTAACAAGGCATACGATCGTGACAATAATATGCTATCTATGCAATATTTTGGATTTGTATAAGAACAAAATATGTTTGTATTTTAATATTCTTTCTGTTTATGGCGGTTTTAACGGATATGACTTTTTAAACACAATACCCAGCGCGAAGGTCATCCGTATTTTTAATTGAATAACTTATAGCACCATATACAATGTAAGCCTATTTTCATATGTTTCTGTGTTTAATTTTTCAAGGATATATCCATGGCTCCAGACCGAGTTACAACATATTTACATTTTTCATATAAAAATCTATAGTTAGATCATTAGTATGTAGAAATTATAGCAACATATTAAGTATGTTTATAACGCAGTCTCTTTCAACGTGTTCATATTTATCATGTGAAACATAACTTTTATACACCAGTACTATGAGCAGTCATGGAAAATAGCACATTTTGACATTACCACAGAGAACTATTGGAAGAACTCATTGTATCAGGTGCAAGGCAGGAAACCCGGGGTTAGCCCCCCAAACCACTCCCTTCACATGTATTATACACAGGGTACACGGACGGAGTGTGTGGTTGATTGCCAGCCTCAATGGTGATATGATACGATTAAGAGGATTAAGCACGTGTTAAGTTGCTTTTCACTTCTTCCCGACCTGTTATAATTGCAAAAAATCAACTGCTTTTATTTCTCCTATAACTTGACAAATGAACTATAAAATATACATGGTTGTGTTTCACAGATGTTATACTACATGTTTACCTAGAAATAATAAAAAGATGTTAAAAGCTTGTGTCATAAAAAGAACTTGAAATTTGCATGATTTTTTCCGTTTTTGTGCAACCACAACTATAAATGAAATGAGAGTAGAATTGACTTTGGGTCAAAATAAGGTAGTCCTGCAACCAATCTACCCCGCCCAGGTAATGGTGTCCTCCATAAATGTTTGCCTGCCCCTCCACCCCCACTACGCGTACGCTCCTGACCACGTCACGCTCTTGGCAGGAAAACAGGAAAAGGTGAACTGTTAAAAGATAACCTGATTGGTTTACGAAAAGTGAACAACGAAATTGAAAGTAGATTAGATTGCTACTTGAAAATCTTTATGATTCTTTATGCCGATGATACAGTTATCATGGCAGATACCCCTAAATCACTACAATCACAATTAGATCAGTTTGAAAAATATTGCGACAAATGGAAACTAACAGTCAATGTCGAAAAAACTAAAATTCTTAACATGTCAAAACACAGTCTCTCGAAGAAAACGAAATTTATATTTAAAGGACAAAAACTAGATGTAGTAACCAAATTTAACTATCTGGGCATAACGTTTGCCAAATCTGGATCTTTTATGCCCGCGAAAAAAATGTTGGTTGATAAAGCCACACGGGCCATGTATTCCATTATTGGAAAATCCCGCAAACATTGTCTCTCAATAAGAAATCAACTTGACTTATTCGATACACACGTTGAACCAATACTTCTATATGGCTGTGAGGTATGGGGATACGGTGATAATGATCTATTGGAGAGCGTTCAACGAAAAATTTTAAAGCACATACTTCGACTACGACCATCAACCCCAAATTTTATGATATATGGCGAAAGTGGGAAATTGCCTTTAAATATACTGATTAAAACTAGAATGTTTAAATACTGGTGCAAAGTCACAAATAGCGAACCTGAAAGATTTCCAAAAATGTTACTGAATCTAACGCAGGCAATGTTATGCGACGTCAGAACAGATGAAAACATTTTCCCCTGGTTGAGTTGTATTCACGTGTTGATAGACAAATGTAATCTGCCGCATATATGGTGTGCAGGTCATGCCACCAACGTAGATAAGCTGGTATCATATCTAAAATGTTGCCTTATTTCCGAACAAAGAGATTCGTGGGAACGTGCTATATGAACAACACAAGTCGTGGTAAGATATTCCGAATTTTCAAACACGACTCTGATTTTGAACCCTATCTTGATGTACTTAGCGACCATAACCGAACACTGTTATGCAAATTCCGAACTAGTAACCATAAGTTACCAATAGAAACGGGACGGTGGAACAATACCGAACGTAATGACCGCACTTGCGTGTTATGCGATACAGGGTTAATTGGCGACGAATTTCACTACCTTCTCGTATGTACAAAAATGAACAACGCCCGGCGCAGATTGTTACCAATGTTAACTGGCCGACGCCCTAATACAATATTGATGAGCGATTTACTCAACGACGACAATGTAACACATCTCCGCAAGTTGTGCGAATTTATTAAGCTTGTAAATCGAGAAATGACCGAATAACTCAGCTAGACAATAAGTCGAACAAGCATTATCATAATTTATGCAAGAACAGTACCGATATTCGCATATACATAGTTATTGATATATAATTATAAATATGTATATGTAAGCATATACAATAAATTTATTTAGTTGTATATGCCTATATATATTTACAATATTCATATACATGTTACAGTATTATACATCTATGTAGCGATGAAGGTTATGTAATATAATCCATGTATACAACATTTGTCACCCGCAAGCTCGCATGTTTATGTACATATTGTATATATTTAAATTGTTATTATCTCCATACCTATGTATGTATAGGTTTATGAGAAATAAACTGATTGATTGATTGATTAAAATAGCACATTTTGATCCTATAAATTGCCAGATTTAGGGTACACCGGTACAGTCCCCCTTTAAAACCAACGAAAAAATAGCTTGCCTAGACAAAGTCCAAAAATAATTTCTACTAAGTAATCTATATATAATTCCAAAATGTTTCCTGCCTTGCACCTGATACAATGAGTTCTTCCAATAGTTCTCTGTGGTAATGTCAAAATGTGCTATTAAACACATTAAAACCAGCGGCAGCTTGAAAACCAGCTATTAATGTCAAGATGCAATCAAATCCGGGAGTTTGTGAATCCTGCTGATAAAATGTTTAAATCTCATGTGGTATGGTATCTGGGACTTTGTTATGATGATACATTGGTAGCCAAGCATTATTTGAGTGTTAGTGGACGTCTCTGTCGAGAGATCTGCTTGTGAAATTGCCGTCTGCCATACTATTAGAGATTATATATATATAGTGCATTGCTTCCCAGCTTGTTCTCATGACAATAGTTAGTTTTAGGTCCTATATATAAGACACTTATAGTTCAACTGTTTCACATATTAAATAATATATATATATATGAAACTATTTAAATGTGACGTGTGGACCTAAATTATAGTATTTAAAAATAAATGGTTCTAAATGAACAACATATCCTCATGAAATAGTTCCATAATCGAATCGTGGACAGGGACGTTGCGAACAGGTCAGGGATGGTGTTGTCCACTTCCGAAATTCCTATTGCACCACCCCCCCCCCCCCCCCGGAGCTAAATTTTCGAATCAACTATACCAGGTTTCCAAATAAAGGAAATTCCATTTGCACCCCCCCCCCCCCCGCCCTTGGATAAAAAAATTTCAAATCTACCGCCCTAAATTTTCGGAATTTCCATTTGCACCCCCCCCCCCCATTGAGTCTAATTTTATTCCAAATCTACTACCAGCAGTGTTCGCGCTGGACCGAAAAAAACTTTAGCCAAAAGTTTAGCCAAATGAAAATTTTATTAGCCAAATGAAAAAAACTTTAGCCAAATGTTTTTTGGCCAAATTAAAAAAAACTTTGGCCAAATTAAATCATCGTTTTCTGGTCGGTTCACAATTAATGACTAAAACGTAAAATCTAACAGACACAGGTAAAATACACAATAATTGAAACAATTTTGATGAACTAGAAGTATTTTTATATATATCATTTATTACAAATTTATTAATCTTTATGTGAAAGAGTGATTTGGGGGGGGGGGGGGGGGTTAACCCGGGATTGTCCTTCTTAATGTAATTATTTTTTTGTTTTATATCAATATCTTTTTTAAAATCATTAAATATTTATCCAAGGATAAATATTTAAGTGACATCTGGAAACTAATAGTCTACCAGTATTCTAAAATTTCTGAATATTCCCGAAATTCCGGAATTTGCCAACTAAAACATTCAAATTACAGGTAGAAACTTAAGAATTCCTACCAAATTCTACCTGAAATTCCAAAAATGTCGAATTTTGACCTCCGAAAGTTGAACATTTTGGCAAATATTGGGAGGGGGTGACACCCCCATCCCCCTGTAGCGACGTCCCTGCGTGTTGATCAAAAATGCTGAAACAGTGAAATAGGCCCATGACTGTTGTATATATATTATCAATTATGTACTTACCTTTGTGGATGAGTTGAACTGTTCCAATGTAATCTATGTCAATATTTCGTTCTTTGCCAGTGCCATCGGATGCCTTTATTCTATATTGCACAGAAACAGTTTCCGAAGCATGAATTCAGCACTACTTGTCGCAGCAGTTTTCTTAAGTTTTTTCATCGGTAAACACTCGAACTTTCCGCAGAATGAGGTCCTCATAGGGTGAATGTATATAAGTGATGTTTCCCCCCTCGCATAGGCGATTTAGCAGCACCAAATTAACCCTCTTGTGACCCCAATCTCCTTGATCAAATAATCAACTAACTTCAGATGAGGTTCCCAGAGGGTGAATTTACTCATGCTAGCCGGCTATGCTGGACAGCCTAATTAAATTCACCCTCTGGAGACATCGTAATGAAAATGTAACACGTCTGCCCTAATAAGATAGCTCCAGAAATCTTTAGGCGGTCTGTATATCTTTCACACATTTAATGTCGGAGACATCTGTTTTCGATTTGCTAAATGTTGGTGGTCGACAGGCTAATATGTTATGGCAGGGCCAACACGCTCCAATATGCCTCTACGATGGCGTTGGCTAGTCGAAACATTAAAGAACATGCATGGAATGACATGCATTTTCTTTGGCTAAATTTGATCAGCATTGTATTTTTAATTACCATCTGGCGGCGTATACATTTAACCGGGCTGCAACAAAAGTCCAAACTTGTTGACTGTTGTTGAATGTTGCAATTGTTGACTTTTTGTTGTCTGTATTTCAATGCACCGTGTAGCACCAGATTTCAGATCAATATATATGGACGGTCAGTTTGATATATACTGCTAATAGTAATAAAGAAATGAATGACCCTATCCAGGACTTGTCTCGTGTCAATTTGTCACAAAACTAATCCGGGCGAAGCCTTAAGCCGCGGACAGACGATCAAACTATTATTGGAATAAAAATATTCGAACATGGATTGTGATCGTGTGTCCGCGTCTCGCACAAAAATATTACGAGTTAGCCCCGCCCTTCTCTTCTCATGTATATTACTTAATCATATCATATCACCATTGTACGGTGGCCCGCAAGTGCCACCGCAAAAAAAACTTTTCAAAAGTTTGTTTTGCCGTGAACTTTTGACTCACGGCAAAACAAACTTTTCAATCACGGCAGAATAAACTTTTCACTCACTTTTCAAATAAACACCGAGTCTTTCCTCTATCTCGCGTGTGAGAAGTCCTAAACCGTTCACATTGGCTTCCATCATGAAACTTTCCAGATCATTGACATATACTTTGAGATAAAAGTGCTGAACCCCAAAATTGAGGTGCATGCCCTTAAAAAATGGATTGTTTTGGGTTTGTGGCCATTCCGCACATTTTGAGTGGTCAGACAATCTCCTATGTCCAACGGTTCTGGAGATATAGTCGAATGGTAGTACTTTGCACAAAAAGGGCGTGGCCATTTCACCCATTTCGCCCTCAATGGGAAATGTGTTACCATCCAAATATTGTTCTTGGACCTTCAATAGTGGACTCATGAAGAGTTTAGCTCTGGGCATACAAGTGCATACAAAACCACCATGAGCTACTCTAGTAAATATAATTTGTAATATTTTCGGAGATATTCATTGGATTTTGGTGAAACTTGAAAACAGAAAACAAATGACTTCGTGGTGATGGTGTCGCAACAATCACGAAAACTGGAATTATTTTATTGTAGCGGTATTATTGTATTCCAACGTTTGCCCAGCGATAACGACTTTTGTCTGTCCGACGTGCGGCACGAATCTGCAAATTTCGTTTACTAGAAAGATTGTTCTTCCTTATGTGTTGCTATTTTCACCTATAGAGTTTTCGCCTAGTGCATAACGGCAGGTGTCCCTTTGAGCATGTAATGCCCCGAAGTACGGAATGGTTAGCTATATATATAACGTGTGGTTTCAACAAAAGTTACATTTTCTTACCGAACATGCACATTTTAATAGCGTGGACATTAGCTGTACTTAATGTAGTTCAAAATATGAACGGTATCAAAAATTATATCTCTCATCATAAAAGTGTTCATGACAAACACGATTATCTTTTCAGATTTCCACGTTGTTGTAGGCATGGTATTTCGTTAAATTCTATAGGATCAAGAAGCGAAATCACGACAAAACATAACTCCAAAATGTCTATAGAAAAGTAAAATAAATCGCTCTAGTAGAATATAGAGTGTTTGAGGGTGTTCTTAATTTAGTATGATCAGATATATATATATATATGTACCTATGCCAGATATAGCATGCCAAAAATCAGTTGCAAAAATCTACCAAATTAATTATTTAAACCCAAAACTGATGACGAACACCCAAAAACAAAGTCAGTCAGAGTACATACAACATGGATTTTGAATAAATTGTTGATGCATATATCCAGAAAATTAAATTTAAATGTTAGGGAGACACAAAAATGTCCCCCTAACATTAATGTTTCCCTAATATATGTATTTTCCCTGCGAAATGTCGCCCTAACATTGGTTGTAGAAACATATAACATACAAATCTTTCAAGATGAGTTGTGTAGACATATTGGTCAAAAAGCTGAAGAAATTTCATTATTATCATCATTATTGGTTTTATATATATATATATATATAAAACCAATAAACCTTCAGCTTTTCAGAAATTTCATTATTATCATCATTATTGGTTTTATATATAAAACCAATAATGATGATAATAATGAAATTTCTTCAGCTTTTTGACCAATATGTCTACACAACTCATCTTGATCCCCGAATGAAATGAATCAGTATTTTCCGTTCAATTAAAGGATAGGAGCTTCCATAAGTTCTGTAACTTCATGTGCTCCGAAATTTATCGCCTCTCATCCATGTCACCAACTGTATTATCTTTATTTGTATTTTGTTTATCGACTGAGGGATAATAAAATATGTTTAAATCATAAGAATACAGTTTTATCTTCTACAATAAGCGATTGGAATAGACTGCCAACATACGTGAAACATTGTACGAACCTGGATATAAACACACCCCTACTACTATTTTGGTCATACATGTAGTCGCAAATCTCAAGTATTCCAAACGCGATTGAGACAGCTGAACTGTAGTAATTTGAACTAATTTGAAGTCTGTACTACACCTCTTTTGGCTATTAATACATGCGTTGCACTCATTACATATTCAACGGCCTTGGTAATATTCCATTTGCCTTCGCACCGACTGGCCTTATATGCATGCCGTCCGAGACATTTAAACGGTCTGGGAGAGGACTTACACAAAAGCCACAATAGGCTTGTTATCTCATCTCATTCCAATCACCCATAATCAACCATTAGCATAAATATAGATGTGTGCTATAATCGTGCTTGTCAGATCATCTGTTTTTGACAAGACCACGTCCTGCAATGCCAAGGACATCATTTATTTATCTCGGTGTTTTGAATATGATATTCCCTGCATGTGTTTGCGTGGGCGTCTCTTTGAATTCTGACTCAGTTGTGTTTTACGCAACACAAAAGTAAAAATGCCACTTCCTCAAGGGTTACATTTAAAAAAAAAATCGGATTGTACCTCCACGGTGTCAATCCCAGTTGATGCAAATGGCACCGTGACGCTCTCCACAGTACGGAGTCAATTTCCAGGGACAATTGGATTACAGTTCCTTCGGAACGGGGGGGAAATTGCAGGCATAATGAGTAATGTCTTGTTCGAATTATACACAAAAACATTTAAATTGAGTAACATATAACCTGAGAGTATCAAAATACAGTGCGGTTAAAAAGTCGGAACATCACCACATGATATAGATTTACGACCTGATATACTATTGCTCGCTCCCACGATATCACAGCCTTGAACAATTTTTTATCGCGAGAGACCACAGGGGCCTGTAACGCGCTCCGCTGCCCGCCCCCTTTTGCGCTGCCCATATACGCCGCTTCTATATACGCGCCTGCTTCACGTTAATGGTAGTAATATAGAGACTATATTACTACCATTAACGTGAAGCAGGCGCGTATATAGAGCGGCGTATATGGGCAGCGCAAAAGGGGGCGGGCAGCGGAACGCGTTACAGGCCCCTGTGCGAGAGACAGAGAGAGGTTTAGCAATGTTACCGTGAGTGAAAAGTTTATTTTGCCGTGAGTGAAAAGATTGTTTTGCCGTGAGTGAAAAGTATGTTTTGTCGTGGATGAAAAGTATGTTTTGCCGTGAGTGAAAAGTATGTTTTGCCGTGAGTGAAAAGTATGTTTTGCCGTGATTGACAAGTTTATTTTGCCGTGACTGAAAAGTTTGTTTTGCCGTGGATGAAAAGAATGTTTTGCCGTGAGTGAAAAGTTTATTCTGCCGTGATTGAAAAGTTTGTTTTGCCGTGAGTAAAAAGTTCACGCCAAAACAAACTTTTGAAAAGTTTGTTCGCCGTGGCACTTACGGGCCACCGTACCATTGAGGTTCTTCGCCCTCAACCAGGATGGCTTCAATATACCTACCCTGTTCCTAAGTGTCTGTAAAGGCCATAACCTGCCTTAGAACACAATTATTAATGAATATATTTGAAAACAACTTAAAACAAGGGCAAAAATGTGAATAGAAATTTTTTTTGCACAAACTCATTTTTTTGGGCATCTTCGGACACTATTATCTGAATATTTCCTGTGGGTTAATTACTCATCAATGATGCTTTAGTAAGAAGGGGTTATCAATAAATATGGTACCTACCCCGCTACAATGCTTGAGATCTAGAATATTAATTATTATAAACTAGAGTTCAAATTCCAATGATATTCACTCAATCACTGGCTGTTATAATGTCAGAGATATTCCCAATGCTGAAATGCCATAAAAGGACAAATGTTGAACATTGACTCAGATTCATAGGAATAACTATTTGATTACTTATTTACTAGGCCTATAGGTTTTATTATAGTCCTAGTAAATAAGTAATCATCAGAATCTCACTCTTCAGATTTGCAAATTGCAGTTAAAAGTTTATATTAATATTATAATATCAACTAGTAATATAATAAAGACTTTGACAACGGAACATGTTTGTATATCGATGTAAATGTATTATAAGCTTCAAGCTTGTGCAATTAGTATACATTCATACTAACTCGTCCGAGTTTTCGTGTTAAATTTGTGATTTATTTACTACGGTATATTTTATTTACTTTTAAATGAATTGCTTCATCGTATATGGCGTCCATACTTGTGTATTTTGAGCCCTGATTATCATGACGTTGACAGTTTTATTGATGGGCTGGAAAAATAATTACCCGTTGTGCATGGCGAAATAATGAACCGACCATAAGCGAGTAATTGCATGTCGACTCCACTACTAGTAGTAGTAGGCCTACTAGGCACTAGAATCGATCTAGATAGCGATATGCGATACAAGTCAATGATGACTCCACCGGGAATGGAGAGCAAGTCGGTCTGGAACAGAGAGTAATCACACATCATGACGATACAATATTTAACATATATATTACATATTATTGTATCGTCATAGTTTATGACTACTTAATAAGTTAACCCTTTGAACACTGCGATCCCTGGCTCCCCACAACGATCGACATCATCTGACCATGACCCTGGGCTCCCAGTGTTATTTTTGTTTAGGCGCAATGTGTTGGTTATGTTTAAATGGTGTCACGGGTCTGAAACTTTACATGTATGTTCCCCATGGACCACTGAGTTTTTTAAGATCGGGATACATTATGCCACACGATCACTCCCTGGCAACGGTTGCTATGCAAATACCCGAAATTCATGGCCAACCTTATTACCGGAAAGTGTATACTGTATTGACCACGTTATACATATGTGACAGTCCAGCTTTAATCTTCCACGTAGTTGACCGCGTTTCGATCAATCAAACGCAACATTTCAGTGCAACGAAGGTCATTCCTGGCAGTTCGCATTCCGGTGTATTCCAGTGGACGCAGCCATCAACAAAAAAATATACAGTACCGTACTTTAATAACTTCGTACCGAAAAGCGACAAAGCCAAACTACCATGTACACTCAATTTCAAAGATATTGTTTTGAACCATAATTTATATTGTATTGTCCTGAGTACTATAATACTTTCAACAAATATTTTACAAAAAGTAGGCTACTAAATTTGTGGTTGTATTATCGCTGTATGGCCTAGGGAAGTCGGTAGCCGAGAGGTATATAATTAGCGTACTGGTCTCTCGTGCTAGCGGACCGGTGATCGCAACCTGGTCAGGGTATTCTGACAAAAATCAGAACTCGGTCAGATACTGTCAAAATGCCGACTCCCCCCCCCCCCATTACAACACTTGTCCAGGTGTGTTGTCGTGGGTGCAGTACGCTGTCCGATCAAGCGCGGACATCAATGGCTGATCACCCATGTACACGCCTCGGTGTGTGCACGTTAAAGAACGCTACTGTAGAGTCACCACAGGGTTATAAAGTTACTCAGCCATGGTAGCACCTGGACCAGTGCGTCTACAACCAGAATTGGTTCCTGCACTGTAATATCTACAGACAGACAGACATATGATATATACATATATTATATGTATGTGTATAGGCCTACCTGTAAGCGAACTAATTGTGTATGTGAGCTGTGTGTGCAGATAGCTTAACTGAAGGGAACATATTAATTGGTACGCGCTAATGATTATATACATATAGCACATCATATAGACAAAATGTCAATGGCTGTAACAACATTTAACAGCTCCACGAGAGAGAATATACCTCTTCCGATTTTGGCCCAGTTCAATTATCGATTTCTGGTCCATGAGTTAATCACTTATGAGTTTTTGTGGAAAATTAAGATAGTTACTATTACAATTCCTATGATTACTCCATAGATATGGCATAAAATAGACCATGCATAGAACACCACGATAATGAACGTGTTTAAATACTGAAGATCGTACGAGATTCTATATAAAACCGATAAACATTAATTGTTAAAACAACTAATTTCATGACTTTGCGGATATAGACGTGTTGTACTTAATATAGTCGACCATTTACCAAACTTGCGTATTGCAACAATTTACCCTTTAGAGATTAATTCCAAACAAAACTGAGTCTATGGCCCCTCAAAAAAGATTACTCGTTTATCATAGGTTTTTTTTTCCAGGGTAGGGGCGGGAGGGACATTTGTTTTTTGTTTTTGTTTTGGGATCCGATAAGGTAAGTTATCGGGAAAAACGTAATATATAACTACTTTCACAAAACTCATGTTTTATTTCAATCTATTTCGGCACAAATCTAGTTCTCTTCTTTTCAACAGGCAGTCCTCTCCCTCTGCAAGCTGTGCATATTGCGTAAGATCTTTCATCCAATGGTTCCAGGTCGTCTTCTGTTCCACAATGATACATATTCTATCATTACCCGCACTATACCAAGGCAATTCTATCTTGTCTTGGCAAGATAGATTTCCCTTAATATATACGGGTGGATAGTCAGTATCATCGTGGAAGAGATCACTCAGGACCGCGCCGCACGAGTAGGATATGTCCTCCATAAGGGACTGGAGAGAGTTGACTTCATTCCACTTCAACACGTGCTTGCTATGTACCAGACGCCATTTACCACATTCATCGCACGATCGAGTGGTTACTAGCCAATCAAAACCGACGAAGTATATATGACAGCACGTGTTCAATTGACAATTCTGTTTGAGTCACAGGGTATCAATTTCAACTTTAGGCCCAGGTTATTTACCGAAGACAGGCCCCTATTGTATTTGCATGACTTCATTGACACCGCTGTCAATCATTCGCAGCAGGCTTTTGATCCGCGGTCTGTCGGTTAAAGTGACAAATCAATGGTTACTAAATCAGAGCTGCTTGTTTTACAGGTATTGTACAAAACATGGATAATTAATATTTTTTATTATTTGCATCACTGTACATGTATATAATATATGCATGTGTCGATCACCCACGAGCGTGTACATGTACATGTGTGTTTTAGCGTACCCTCACGAAGATTTCATATGACATCGGACCCTTGGCGTACAGTACAGGTTATCGACCTTTATTAGGAGGTGACGCTGAATATTAAATATTCAAAGAATACACGTACATGTACATTGCGACGTGAACTCAAAGTATTTTGTTTGTTAGAAATGTCAATTGCATCTCTATTAATTCGTGCAGCGCGATCAATGTAATCTGCATTTATTTATTAGTTTTTTTTTCCGATATTGAGCTCCGCGTAAAGCATATATTGGTGTTCTGGAGATAATATAAAAAACAAAAAATAATAAGCACGGGAGGAATTTTAGGGGCGGGCGCCTATGATAAACAAGGAATCTTTTTTGAGGGGCCCAATTTGGAGTTTTATTTCGAACATATGAACACATGTATATATTTCGTCGTTGTGGAAAACTTGCGTTATTAACGTTGAGAAAATCCCCAGTGACCGTGCGCAGATCGGAAGTGAACTCAGGCAAAACCCAGAAGAGGTAATCTAGACTTCCTCGCGGAGCAGTTCCTATGACCCGTGAAATATATTGAAAATTTCTTAGGTGAACTGGCAGATTTATAATGTCGACAAAGAGAGATAATTCTATACTGTCAGAAAACTGGTCATTTCGCATCTGAGGAAAAATGTGGTATTATTTTTGTTAAGTTCCAAAATTGTGTCGCCGCATAATATAAAATGCCCGGTATTTTAAACATCGAGACCGTGGATGGTGTGGGTGGGATATTTGGATTATTCGTACAGCGGGGGGGGGGGGTCTTGTCGAGTTAAATTATATGCTGTCCGACAATTCGACGGCACCAACTGCAAGGACGATTTGGGTTTTAATTCGCCCCGCCTGTTCGTTTAATCGCCCCGGCACCAGCTAGTACTATAAGTTTATATCATTCAGGGCAGATCAGTTCAAGAAACAGTTTAAAAAAAGAGATATATATATATATATATTCTCTTGTTAACTTATGAGTATTTAAATGAATTGGTACAGTTGATTTATTCCTGCGCCGGTACAGCTGTGGACTGGTGGCAATTTAACGTCGATCACGTCTGTCAGACGGAGAAGATTGACACCAAAGAGGGATAATTCTATACTGTGAGGAAAAAAATCTGGCTTGAACATGAGTCTGTGATCGTCTGTTGCTGGACCGAAAATACGCTCTCCCGACACCGCACTAAGATAGCAATATACATGTAATTTATAATATGAATTTATGAAGTGAGTGGTTGTTCGTTAGACGAAATTCGCATTTATGTTTGCACTGTCATTTGAGATAGATATAATTTAAGAACATTTTTGTACCATGGTGTTTGAGAGAGTACACAATTAGCACATATTAATTTGTTTCCTACATACTCTCAATAGTTGATCAGTTATGTCACGAATGCCAACGTTTGAAAATTCAAACCGTGCAACCAATAGAACCAGTTTTTGCGGATATAATATAATATAAGGATTCAAGATTTCAAAATTCATGATTCAAGAAGAAATTCTTGAATCTGATACTAAAATAAAACTATTGAATAACAGAATGGGTTCACAACTGCAGGTTCTATATATAATTATGATACTTAGCAATCTGTACTTTAAATTATTTGTGATTTATATTCTTCAATAAAATAATTTATTCGTGAGTAAAAATAGAGTAATTTTTTTTTTACTCATTTATAAGTAAATTTTCTTAGTTGGACTTAGAAAATTCCAATAATTAAAAAAAAGTAGAAGTAGATCTGTAAATAGTATAAGGACAGATTTCTAACATAATTCTAACATGCACTGATGTTAGAAAGTCTGACTTAGAGAATTCTGCTAAATCTTAGCAAACAGGACTTGATCAAAAGTATAAAGGACAGATTTCTAACATAATTCTAATGTGCACTGACGTTAGAAAGCCGGACTTAGAGAATTCTGCTAAATCTTATAAGTAAGGAGTTGGTGAAAAGAATAAAGGACAGATTTCTAACATAATTCTAACGTGGTTTACGTCGACAGCCGGTTCAAAGTTGCTGCATTGAAATGAGCGATCTGCTTTCATACACGATCTAAGTTAGCCCAGCCAATTAGGACATAAAACTAACATAATTCTAAGGTGCTCTAACGTGTTTCTACCCAAATCATACGTGAAGTTTCTGTACGGGAATACTTTGGCAGCTTTCTTTAGCTCATTCCGTATCTTGTGTTCTTTCTGTTCACAAGTTGAAAAGTTATTTTTTGCACGCGACACATGTTTTTGCCCTTCAAGTATCAACTCAAACATTTTTCTGTAAAGTTTCAGCTTTTCTGTAAACTCTGTTTGTACTTCAGTCCAAAGAATATTAAGCTCTGCCAACTGGTTTGCGACGTCCTGAATAGCGCGATTTTCTTCATTTGCAGCCCATTTCAAGAAATCTTGTGAGGCTGCACTCTGAACATTGGAGAATTGTTTTGCTGAATTCCTCATGTCCTTGACATCTGATATTAGAACATTCAAGTCAACATGACCTCCAAGAGACAATAATTTCACCCCACTCCTCCGGATTGCTCTCGATGCTCTATCCATGATAAATTACCTTTATATATAGTCAGGGTCTCAATATACAAGTGGTCTCAATCAATTATATTTGTCTACTTTGTTCTGCGATTGATAATAATGCCACAATCGTCATTACAGCGAACAAGATCACCGTGGAAAACAAACAGAGTTCCTTTGTTCCTTAGAATAAGGAAATAGAAGAAAAAAACATATCAAAATCTGGTTTGATATAATGGATATATTTATTGGGCGATAAAAACCCAAATTAATCTGTCTGTATCTGTATAGGTTTCAGCGCTGGGAGGACTATGCTGTTTTGTCCGTTGGTTCCTCGCATGTGCTATCCTCCAGGCTGTTCCACTCATCGATAGCTCGAACAAAGAATGAGTGTTTAAAGGGGCCGGGATAGGCCTACTGTACTCAAACGTTGAAAGGGATAACTCAAATGCTGTTGGTTTCTTTAGTCTCCGAGTCGTAGAATAAGTAACCATTTCCCATTATTTGAAAGTCTGTTGAGTACGAAGTAATATTATGGATGGCAGATTAGCCGGAATACGAACATATCAATTGTCAATATCTATTAATTTTTGGACAGTTTTCAAGCAAATGTATAAATTAAATGTTATATTATATGGATACTAGAATGTACTCATTTAAGTCATTGTATAGTCACTAGTCAGTGAGTGGCTTGAGTTTACGCCCAATATCAACATAATTGTTAACATGATTATGTGTGCCACGCGTTGCCCACTCTACTATCCGTGAACTATTTTGAATACGTCTTGTACACGGAAACTCGTAATTTAAATTTATATCAAACTATTAGCTTTGATTTTAAGTTAACATATTAACCTGAACTTTACTGAATACATCGTCGACTTAAATTACTTAGTTTTTTTTATATATTATTGATATTAGATCGTTGCTATTACCGGGAATTTATTGAAAATTGTGTACAGCACCTCTTGAAATTGTGCCGTGTTTGCTCATATCCTTTCGATGGAATTCGAGTTATTACATTCCTCCTTTTCGACAAGGTTTGATGACACAAAGCCTGTGTATTTTTCGCCTTAATGTTCTCTATCGATACATGGTATTTAGCGATTTGTCTGTTCTAAAAATATACCAATAAAGTGTCCCCAATAAAGCATCTCATTTCATAATAAAATATTGAAAATAAAATCAATAATAATTCACAGAAGGCTTTCCGGGCAGGGGTGATACAGGGGTCAGTTCATTATTATTACTTTATACTCACGCAACTGTTTCAAATTTGTTATTTAAAGGTACTCAATCCGATCAGACCCTCATAAATTACTATTTCTTTGACTTCGGGGGTAAAAAATAATTGATTCGAGTCGAGGAACCTACTCATCAATGCTCAAAGTTACCAGATATAATTTTTTGAAGTTTTGTTATTTCTATTGTTTGTGGCCCAGAACACGCTGTCAAAAGGATGTTCTCGGTCAAAATTGCGTTATTATTACCACTTGATTTTAGGGTTATCCATCTTCGCCCGTTTGAATAAGTGTTTCTGTTGCAATTATTAGTACACATCTCGAGAAAAAATCAACATCACTCTGAGTTTAATGGGTGCGTTCCTTGACTCGAATAAAATATTTGTTACCCCTGAAGCCAACTAAATAGGAATTTAGGGGTGCTCAATCGGATTGAGTACCTTTAAAAAGATAATCCATCTTTAATGTGTGCAGGGATCTCTTCCTGAAACCACAGGTCAACAGTTAGCTGCCATTGAAGTGCATATGTATACCTGGAATATAGCTGGATTGTTATTGGCGAGGAGTATCACTGGGGGTAAGCTCCGTGGGAAGCGGTTCGCTTGTGATAAAAGCTCCAGTGCGCATGCACGAAGCTCCAATGCACATCCGGTCAGAAGAAGTTATTTTATTTACAACATTCAAAGAACACAGATTGAAGGTAAGGAATAGAAAATAATTTCCACTGCTGCTCCCTTCTACGATAACATTTATAACAAAATCAAGGACGTTTTGTCACATCTTTGCTCACAATACCCTCCTTTTCCAGTTTAGCATTGCTGAAAAGTATTCCCTATGCATTTACTATGGGAAAATACCGAAAGTAACCGGGTGAATAGAGCGTATTTAAAAGCTTATTTGAGCGTGAACAATATTGAACAATAAAGCTAATACGTCATCTAGTAATCCCCAATCAGTGTCGATGTATTCTGCTCATTTAAATCAATGCCAGAAAGCTTTAAAATCATGACAAAAAGCCCCAGTGCCATTGCGATAACAGGTTACACACCGTGTGCGCTTGTGGTGAAATAAAGCGCCAGTGCGTAGGTGTCATGGAATCGTAATTGACTTATTTTGGCAGGATAATCAACATTCTGACAACCGAAAACTACAGAAGGTGGTGTGTGCTTTCCTCAGAGTCATTGTCTTCAATTAGCTTGTGTTTTATGTTGTAATTTAATACATTATATACCATTTATAGCATAAATATCCGAATACGAATGTAATTATGACAATTAAGAATGTAATACAAATGATACGAATGTAATTACGATAATTAGACATTAGTATATATAATTACTATAATATAATAATCATATTCATATCATTTGCAGTGCATTCTTCGCAGAACCATAACACCATATATATAGTGGTAATATGGCTTCGTGAGTACGAATGTAATTATGATTATTAGACATTTATTTTAGTTGGGAATACGTTGAACTGGTATCGCTATGTTGTTTCAATGAAAGCAAACACTGTATTCATCACACCTTGATGCAGGATTGGGAGTGTCAGGGACGTGACTAGAGGCTCTTGGTTTGGGTGGGTGTCAAACTTCGAATTTCCAACTGTATCCCCCACTTTGGAGCACATTTTTTTCTCAACTTTAAGACTTTCCTTTTGCACACTCTTGAGCTTGAATATTCTGACTGTTACCTGAAACAGGTTTGTAACTGGTTGGAACTCCAACGATATACCCCCATATATTTGAAAGTATCTTAAATATATGTTGTAAATATAAATGTCTTTCAACTCCGGGTGGAGTGCAAATCACAGGGGTCCGGGAATATATATGTTTTTAATTTAATATAGTATTTTGAGAAAATAATATGATAAATTAAAACCAAAAATTCCTGGACCCCTGTATTGCAAATTGATTTGCCCAATATTGCCCACCCGGATTGAAGACACTCTACCCACAATTATACCTGATTATCTAGCGTTTATTATTTCATTATTGTCATTTCAGATGTATGCGGGTATGGAAGGGTCGCTTATATCAGTGGAGGATTCAATAATCTTAATGGACCTATCGTGTCATCTTATAACCTCGGAGGAACCATATCCACCCTAACGGAGAGCGACATGGCTGAAGAGAACGAGAGCGAGATGGCTGAACCTATGGCGACGAGTACACAGATGAAGCCAACAGACAACGCGCCTCCGGTGACACATCCGTTGTTCGAGTGTGGGATTTGTCCATACAAATCAAAAATAAAAGCAAATTACAGGAGGCATTTAAAATGACATCAGGATGTCAGGTCTCATCAATGCGATGCATGTGACAGCAAATTTGTGGAACAATATGACATGAAGAGGCATAAGCTGTCAAATCACTCTGATGTCACATATTTATGTGACTCGTGTCCTACTAAATTCAAAACGAGGACTGGTCTACTAGCTCTAAAACCAGCACCGCAAGTTCTTCAGATGGGTGCGCTTTCGCGATGTGCCGAATTGCACCGCGGCCGTTTTCTTGTTTTTCTCGGCAGTGTTAACACCTTAGTTGTTTCTGAAAAGTTAATAAAATGCCTGTATTTGGCATTATTTTTTGGCAATTAGTTGATTTTAATAACTAAAGCGTCTTTTGAAAAATGTTGTTGTTATTGTTGTTGGAATCTGATTATACGAGGACCACCTGATCGGATTGTCTGCCTTTAATAGGTCATGCATGCCGTTTTCGTGCCATTTATATATAATGACACATCCATATTGTGTTATGACTTACTCAAGCCGCATATCGACAATTATTTTGCAAAATTAATTATGCGAATACATGCATGCCATGGTCAAACTCTCAGATCGTAATATGCATTCATGATCAACCCACTATTCGAAATCAATTAGGCTGACAACAAACGAACAGTTTTAATTATATCTGTACAATAACATGTGAATCACACAGGACTTCGTGTACATTCAAATACATACCGATTGGAGTATATAATAGGATATACTATTGGTATATAACTGATAATTCACGGAAACACCACACGATAATTGTCATGTTTTAGGCCCCAATAATGCCAATGTGATTGAAATAATAAATACGAACTTGTTTCGATTGTTTTCACATCTGCAATTCCCTAAATCTCTTTTTAAATGCGCACTCGATCCCTCCAGTCGCGGCGGTCTACGCGCTGGCGCTTATCGCAATACGAACTGGAGCGTCCACGTGGTGGTGCGTGTTAAAATGCATTTTTCTCAGTATTTAGTTGTTTGAGACACCAACGCCAACAACAATCGCACGGCGGAGATGTTTCTTATAGCAATTGATACGGGACATTATTAAGATTATTTCGTTTTCATACACAAAATATCAAGTTATTAAGAATTTTCTCGTTACAAAATCGGGTTTTGAAGTGATAAATCAGCTGCTTCTGCGTGGTATGGAAATGTGTTCGAATAAATGCGATATGAAAATCACAGTTGAAGCATGTTGGTCATTTGTGACCGACGTTCCATAGAATAAGGGACATGACAATCTGCGGAATGGGATGGAATATGGAATAGAACGACAATCTGCGGAACAGAATTTCAAATTGCGTGGAACGGCCGATATCTCGAGGAATACAGGGCGTAGGGCGCTCATGTTGGTGTCTAACGAAAGGCCCACATTCGCTCTATCCACACATATTAACCCCGCCACTGACCGGACACCAGAAGTTGCATTATTTGATCGAAAACTGACCTAACATGGGGTGAAATTTGGGATAGCATGGCAATCTGCGGAACAGAATTTCAAATTGCGTGGAACGGCCGATATCTCGAGGAATACAGGGCGTATAGGGCTCATTTTGGTGTCTAACGAAAGGCCGATATTCGCCCTATCCACACATATTAACCCCGCCACTGAACGGACACCGGAAGTTGCATTATTCGGTCGAAAACTGACCTAACATAAAATGCCACAAACACGAAAAACTGCGTTCGACATTAATGTTTAGAATTTAGATTTCTCGACGAATACGCTAGCAAACACCAAGTTTTAGGTATCAAATAACGCAGTGGAATACTGTGCACTCGTTTTTATCTACAATATGGCTGTTTTAGTGCGAAAACTGTAATAGCGAAACGCAAACAAGCGCCGATAAAACAGCTAAAAATAGACTCGATGTTTACATTTACACGATCGATTTCAGCTGGTATATTCAATATAATGGGGCGTATAGTATATCAAAATGTAGGATTAGACACAGGGAATGTATTTTTTTCCAAATGGGTCCACCACGCGGTGAAATTGTTGCAGAAATTCGCTCCAAAATATTCGCACTTCAGTTGTGACTAAAAGCCCAGATGCCGGAGCCCGGCGACTAAAAGCCAAGTTACAAAATAGATTAACTGGTTTGAACGCATGAATATGTCAATGGTCAGACTGTTGGAAATAATACCCAATTTTTTTTGGAAACGGGCCCACTCGCCCCAGGGCCAGCTCGCCCCAGTCGACCTGGGCCAGCTCGCCCCGAGCCAGCTCGCCCCGGGCCAGCTCGCCCCAAGGGATAATGTCTTATTTAAGTTGTCGTTTTGCTTGCTTTCTCTCTCTCTCTTTCCTCTCTCTCTCTCTCTAAGCCAAAGGGTTGTCGAGAGATATATATCTTTATTAACCTCCATTAACGGAGAGCATACATCAATACATTGTATGTGTTGTATAAACGAATTGGTATATGCGGTATGTGGTCGGCATATGAAAGTGATTATCTACCACACTGAAGCCATCTCACCCTCTGAAGTGTGAGGTGTGATTAGTCGACTGGTTACTGTGTAAACAACCTGCTTCTATTGTTTTGATAGGATTTGAATGGGGACAATAACGGCTTCTAAGGGTTTCCCAAACTCCAGAGATAGTGAGATGAACTCAGAGAAAAAGAGAAACTTTAATATCCAGATTGTGAAAACAGTTCATTATTGTTATTTATGAATTCGCCGGTTCGTCGTTCAAACCAACTAGTGTGATATACTGCATGGCTATTATCTTTGCTAACAAACGTGCCTAAAGTAATCTAAATGTCAAAATTGATGGACATAACTCTGAAATATATCATAATCTGAACTTAAGAAATTATAATATATCAATATATATTAACTTATTTACAACTTTAATACAAATGTAATACCCGGGCCAGCTCGCCCCTGAAAGGTGGGCCAGCTCGCCCCAAAAACGGCCTGGGACGAGCTGGCCCTGGGGCGAGTGGGCCCGGATCCATTTTTTTTTATAGACTTATATAAACACTTACGTGTGAAACTCGAATTTTAATTAAATCCATGATTGTGTAGTCTCTCGTATATCACGAACACTGCGCGCACACATTTTATTGGAATACATGCCATCTTTGCCTTGTGTTTTGTTTAGTTTAGTTTTTTTGGCGACCAAAGATGAGATGTGTTCGCACCACACTGTGCTAAGGCCAATGAAATCACTGAATTTCAGATTATCAGCTTAACCGCATTATTTCATTAGTATCTGAAGCAAATTAATGAACACCATAAACAATAGAAAATTAACACAGCTCTTCGTGCGGGATAATCTTTAAAGCCAGTGACATCTCAGTCATCCTGACAGACTGTACAAACATAATGATAATGGGGCATTATGCATCATGAATATTTTTGTTAATTGGAATTGTCAAATCTAACATGCATGTTGTGGCTTCTAAGTAAACAAATTACCAGTTTTTTTAAATGGAGGCATGATGTTAAAGGTACTCAACCCGTAAAGAGGGTCCCCATCTCAACAGATTCCAACAACAACAATCCGATCAGAGGGTCCTATATTACTATTTCTTTGGCTTTGGGGGTAAAAAATATTTGATTCGAGTCGAGGAACCCATCAAACAAAGCTCAGAGTTATTAGATATTGATTTTTGAAAATTCTTATGTTCTCGAGATGAGTACCAATAACTGCCGTCAATTTGGTAACATGCTCGAGATTTTACGCCAAAATTATATTCAAACAGACAAGGATGGATAACTCTATGATCAAGTGGGTAATAACAACGAATTTTTTACTGTCTTCTGGGCCAGAAACAATTCCCGATAATGAAAAATAATAGATTTCTAAAATCGATATCTAACAAATCTGAGCTTTGATGGGTGACTTCCTCGACTCGAATCAAATATTTTTGACCCCCGAAGCCATTGAAATAGTAATTGAGAGGAGTTTTATCGGGTTGAGTACCTTTAAAGGACTCTTAGTTGCAATTAAGACCCTCGCAATAAATGCTTCAACAAACGCTCTTTATTGATATACATGTTCTATGTATACTATAGGGCGACTGTATATACACAGACGGTATAGATAACTTTTAAGAGTGTTAACAATAATTTATTAGAACGAAAAAACAGAACGTCACATTTACAATGTATACATAGAAAAATAACAAATAGTTCAAATGGCGATATGATAACAAGCAATAAGCCTATGGCTTTTATAAAAATCCTTTCCTCTAGAAATGTTACCCCGAGTGTCAATAGAGACAGCTGCATGGTAAAGAAAGCGGGGATTTGAATATAGTTATGTTTTCTCAGGTTTTTTGTGAAGTAGGTTAAGCGAGTGCGGGGTTGAGAAGGGTTGGGTGTGATTGAGAAGATAATGGAGTAGGTAGGAAAAACAATGAAACAGGAAGGAAAAAATGTGTGGTAAATGGTGCATACAAGCATACATGTATATAGTCGAAATTTTAAATTATGGTAGTGTCCAACATAGAAACGGAATTAGAAATCAAATATGTCTCAGCACTCAGAAGATGTGATATAATGAAACTAGATAATTGTTATATGCTGGTAGCGTGTATCAATAAAGTAAATAAAATTAGTAAATACAATCAGTTTTAAGTGCATCAATATGCCAAGGTCATCACTGATTTCATTTAATAAAATTTAACAAAGCATATTTGGATTTTATGCCCAGTGTTGTCAATGCATGTCGCTCTACAAGAACGATGTCGTGTATTTGATTTAAATAAAGTTTTCATACTAGTATATGGTCATATATGTATGTTTATTTTAGTTGATGAGACGGTGCAAAGTGTACAATAGAAAGCGTTGCAGACATTACGATTGTTCTTTTCATGGACCAAGGATTTTATGGAGACAGCTTTTGTATTTGCTAGAAAGTGTTGTTACGCCCCCCCCCCCCCCATGCGTAATGGTATTTATATGGCCGGGCACAGTACTTGGTACACACGCATGAATACCAGCATCCCATCTGTGACTCAGCTATGGTATATATGACTACATCTACAACCCTTCCATTCTGACGATGAACTTGGATGGAATGGCATGTTGACACAGGAGAGTGTTCCGTTGATTATTTCTGTAAAATATGAATCCGACTTCTAAGCACTTACGTGCACTGATCTGAACCATAGCAGAGTATCTCCTGGCATTTCTACGTTCTGAAACGAGAAATTTAATATTTATGTTTAAGTAGTTTTAGAGTTCATTTATGTATCAAGGGTCGGAATTTAAAACAAAAACTATATGCCCAAAATCGGCAGATCACACAAATACATCATAACTTAATAACAATTTAGTTATATCAAACTAGCAGGTGACCCGACTTCATCCGGGCTTTGACCTTGAATTGATCATTTTGAAGGTCAAGGTCGGGTCGGAGTCACTATTTGACCCGTCCAAAACACTCCCCGGACAAAGTACCAAAAGGTATCAAATTTCGTCGAAATCAGTCGGTTTACCAGATTTTACCTTGAATTGACCATTCTGAAGAATAAGGTAAGGCCCGTCCAAAACACTACGCGGACTATATTACCCGTAGGTATAAAATTTCGTCGAAATCCGTCCAGCAGTTTTCCCGGCCATAGCTAACAGACAAACAAACAGACCGAAGTCCCAAAATATATATTAGATCCTGATATTGAGTCCTGGGGGGGGGGGGGGGGGTGCAGAGGTCGATCAATATCTCCTGGACTAATATGCTCCTGCTGATCGGATCGAAAGTTCATGTCTGTTAATAATTACCATGCGCGATAAATGGTGGACAAATGTCCATACCTCAATGAATTTACATACCTCCAATGATATGCTCCTCCTGATCGGATGGACACACAACCAGGTGTACAAATGCTCGCGTCATGGGCTGGATGCCGTCATCTAATATTCCTTTCAGTGCGTCAAAAAAGGTGAGATGGAAAACTATTTCATTTGTTCGTGGTTGATACACCCAATACTCCATCAATTTAGGACACACCTGAAAAATATGATGAAAGGATATTGAATACCGGGTTATTAATTTGATATAATATTTGCCTTGATCGACCTAATATCAAATCGACTGATATATATGGGCTTACACATACGAATATAACAACCATCCAGTCTGAACTTTAGATAACATTTAACTCGGATATAGCGAGTTAACGTGTAATTATCAACATGTAATCACTGAAAATCAAGCTTTGTGAACGTAATTTCTTTGTTCTCGGTAGCATACCGACTGTGAAACAAATTCTGAAGACAAACACTGAGTATAAATTGTACATGCGCTATCCTTCTGTAAAATAGGCGAGGAAATATCCCGATGTGTGTCGATACTTTGGAGCATTAGCCTCCTACTCACAAATTATGTAGGTTAATGTAAACATATTTTTATTTCCAAACATAATACACATAATACACAAATGACATACATATACAACATATAAGAGATAATGTATGGACATGAGGATCAGACAACAAGCCCGAGGGCTTATATGAATTCTTCTCCTCTTTGGCGACATGCCCCTTCCCCAATAAATGAGGGAGGGGTATCGATCAGACGGGAATAATAGAAATAATATTTTTAAAGGAGAGAGAGAGAGAGAGATTCTTCATGTAGAATCATTTCATGTATATACAGGATAGTGACAAGTAAGTAACTTACAAAATAATCGTTATCGGAAGACATTTAGTACTACATATATAATGGGGAACGTCGTGCTGCCGCATAACGCGGCCGGAATCCAAAGCAATGTGTTACCCATACAGATCATGGAAATCTTTTTGTTCTCATAATATATGTCTGTACTGCATTAAATATTTGTTTGTTTTCGCAAAGACTAAGCTCCCTTGACCCCCGCATTAGTGTATTCTCAGATAATGCAACATTTGGTAGGGAGTCATATAGTTCTCTTCTGGGCTCTTGATAAAATGTACATTCAAAGAGATAGTGGTAAGTTGTCTCAAATTCCCCACATAGACAGAAGGGGGAAATTGTTACATGGTTATCTGTCAGTAGGTTACGGTTCTATTTCAAGGTACATGTGTAATCACGACTGTGGCGGTTCTTTACATGATTTTTATTCGATATCTGCACTTTGGGATCATTTAGTTGTGTTATATAGTGTCATGATATTCTGTTAATTTAAATGAACATGGTTCATTCGAACTTCCAAATTTTGTGTAAGTAATTTCTAAGGATGCATAAGATTGGTTGCAAATACAAGAACTGTTGATAAGTATATATACCGCCTCGTATTGTCAATACAAATATATATCATTTATACTATTTGTATTAGCAATCATTAGACATACCTTTACCGTGTGTCCTTGCTCCGCTTTAAACAAATACAATCCTGAATCACTCATTTTCATCGTGACCCGTCCTCGGGTGTAGCCGGAGGCTACGGCATCAATTATGTCACTGGTAGTCACATTATTCCATCCATTGGACAAATCCATCGCCAATTGTTTGCAACAAACGTAACCGTTGGCTGAAATGTAATATTTTACTTTTATAACTGAATGGGCGAATGAGTGGGCATTTAATGATATATAATGCAAAGAGAGCGTTCATCGTATTAGGACATACAATATTAATTCCCAATACAAAAAAATATAATATTTTAACAAAATGATCCCCCGGTTGGCAGTGGTATGACAACCAATTCTATTCGGTATATATGAATACCTTCCTCTCATCTCCGACTCATTTATGTTATGACTTGCCACCCCAAATTATAATTGCAAAGTTTTAAGATAAATCCAGATTCTTCGTTTCCTTCTGTGACTTAATTTTGACATTATAGTTAACAAATGTATTCAACGTGTAAAATTTTGATTAAAATCTACATGGGATATACCGCTATGATATCCTCGATATAAATTTCACAATATATAGATGGATGTTTATTGACTCACCTGGTACGTTGTTGTTGTGGCGAAGATACCAGACCAGTTTCCTGGAAATGGACGATTTTTTCTGATTCATACTTGTTGCGATGTGGTAAAACAACGAAAAAAGACTGATTTTCTTGTTCGTGAAGTCATGAAATGCGATTAGGAGTCTTGTAAGTGTATGTGCATACATGGAGATTTATATGTTCACCGTCAGTGCTTTGATTGTTATTTGTTGTTTTTGACCACGTTGATTTATTCAGCTGATTGTTTCTTTGAAAAGTGATTGTATCTCACTCTGGTTGTTCACACATTCAGAACTTGAGCGAATATGCACAATTGAATGTCGGATCCGACGAAACCCTAAAAGGGTGACCACATCGCAGATAACATAAGCTCACTTTTGTTTTTATAGAACAAACATACGTGCCTATGTATATGGGGTCATTGCAAGACATAAATATTGCCCGACAACCTGAGTTTGGTCACTTGCCCAACACGAACACAATAATGAACGACATATCGAAATTCGCGATATTTGGCAGCAGCTATATCAGAAATTTGGCAAAATTTTGCGAGGGTGAATTTCTACTAACTGCTGAATGCAAGACGTTCACTACCGGTGGCATGGTGCTGTTTCCTGATGATAATGCTATTCGCAGAGGGAAATACTTCAAACCATATCTTGATCTCTTAATACAATGGAAACCAGAAGCCATGTTCGTTCAGCTAGGGGCTAATGATATCACCCCTGAGCGAGACGCAGTAGATATATACAATGCCCTCATAGATAAAGTGGTAACACCATGCAGAGAGAACGGCATCCGCGTGTTCATCGGTCAGATACTTCAGAGAGGTAGATTTAAAAACCAACAACTGACGGCTGATATGTACATTCACCATCGCAACATCATCACGTAAGTGTTTATATAAGTATATAAAAAAAAATTGGGTATTATTTCCAACAGTCTGACCATTGACATATTCATGCGTTCAAACCAGTTAATCTATTTTGTAACTTGGCTTTTAGTCGCCGGGCTCCGGCATCTGGGCTTTTAGTCACAACTGAAGTGCGAATATTTTGGAGCGAATTTCTGCAACAATTTCACCGCGTGGTGGACCCATTTGGAAAAAAATACATTCCCTGTGTCTAATCCTACATTTTGATATACTATACGCCCCATTATATTGAATATACCAGCTGAAATCGATCGTGTAAATGTAAACATCGAGTCTATTTTTAGCTGTTTTATCGGCGCTTGTTTGCGTTTCGCTATTACAGTTTTCGCACTAAAACAGCCATATTGTAGATAAAAACGAGTGCACAGTATTCCACTGCGTTATTTGATACCTAAAACTTGGTGTTTGCTAGCGTATTCGTCGAGAAATCTAAATTCTAAACATTAATGTCGAACGCAGTTTTTCGTGTTTGTGGCATTTTATGTTAGGTCAGTTTTCGACCGAATAATGCAACTTCCGGTGTCCGTTCAGTGGCGGGGTTAATATGTGTGGATAGGGCGAATATCGGCCTTTCGTTAGACACCAAAATGAGCGCCCTACGCCCTGTATTCCTCGAGATATCGGCCGTTCCACGCAATTTGAAATTCTGTTCCGCAGATTGCCATGCTATCCCAAATTTCACCCCATGTTAGGTCAGTTTTCGATCAAATAATGCAACTTCTGGTGTCCGGTCAGTGGCGGGGTTAATATGTGTGGATAGAGCGAATGTGGGCATTTCGTTAGACACCAACATGAGCGCCCTACGCCCTGTATTCCTCGAGATATCGGCCGTTCCACGCAATTTGAAATTCTGTTCCGCAGATTGTCGTTCTATTCCATATTCCATCCCATTCCGCAGATTGTCATGTCCCTAGAATAATGCTGTTTATAGAGATAATACGTACCATTTTTAATACTTCAGTTTCCTTTTTCACAAAATAATCACAGACGCACCGTCGCATTGTAAATTGCGCACTGGAGCTTTTATCACAAGCGAACCGCTTCCGACGGAGCAGCTTACCCCAGTGAGTATGGTATACAAGATGTGGTCACGGTGGGATGTATATGTATATACGGCGTTGCTGTTTTGCAATTGTTTGGTGTATACATGCAGGTATACAGTGAATTGTTGTATGTCGTGGATGTGATGTATGACAGCGGGTGGATGTATTGTCATGGATGAGGTATATATGCAAGTCTGGCGTGGAATGGTGACAAAGGGTGAATTGGCAGTGGTATTGGAATGACTGAATGGCCATTGTTGATGTGTCTATGTATACATAAAGTGAATGTATCGGGTCAGGCACATCCCGAATTCCACTATTATAGTGGTATTCCACTATTATAGTGGTATATGACCATAACAAATTCATGTTTCCTGTATTTGAGTCGGGAATAGTAAACGGCGCACACCAGTGCACAGCCAATTGCACTCTTAACAATATCACAGCGAAGGAACAGTCTTCTGACAAAATTCGTTGTACAATCTCTTGTTCCATCTTTGTTATTCAATAATATTACCAATATATTCCTTTATAAATGACAATAACAGGATAACTCAATCGCTCCTCCATTAACAACATTTAAAGTAATTGAATGCTAATTGAGTTTCTTAATAAGCTTATCATGTGCCGTCATGATTAATCATTCATCTGGATAAAATATATCTATAATACCGAATTAGTGTGACACATTTACGTGAAATATGATTCTTGATTATTCCTCTTTTATCAAATTCACAAAACTGTAATGGTCAAATACTACTATAATAGTGGAATATCAGTATAATAGTGGTATATCACTATAATAGTGGAATTCAGGATGTGTCTGACCTGTGTATGGTCATGATGGGTCTATATCATCATAACCATCAATATCAAATGTTTCGGAACAAGTCATTCGACTTCTGGTTCCGATATACAAAAACAATTGTTATATACATCATGTAATAATAACTCAGTCAGCATATATGTACTTCAGACTGTATACTTGATAATTTATCTGGGATTTGAATTTAATCAGTGAAGTGGCAATGACAACGTTTTCTGGACGTTTGATCTACTGAACTACAACACATTGAGTGAAGAAGTACTTCCCAAATTTCTTATTCACGGTTTTAAAGTGATGTGAAACACTCCAGTACTGTGATAAAATAGAAATGGTGAATAATCTTCCTCAAAGTAGTCATATGTTACATATAGTACATATAGTACATCCAAAATCGACAACACACACTGCCATTCTTAGATATCAATTAAATGTAGTGACTCTCGATGGCGAAATAATTTTCGTAAGTTTATCTCCGATAGTTGCGTCCCGAATCAAGAAGAAAATATTTACATTTGAGCGTAGTTCGAAAGATGTTTTCTGTGGAGTAGCATGGTTGATTTGCTTCAGATTTTGGTTATGTTAGTAGAATGTTACATACCCTCAGTTGGCATAGCGCCCGAATACTAATTTAGCAGTTTCATGGAGCCGATCAAGTCCATAATATGTCTTTAATTTGCAGCTTGAAATTATGTCCTCGTGGTTGCTTTCTGGAACAATTAATCTGTTGACGTTATACTGATTATGTAAGTACTTGTACGTCTCTATTAAATCACCTCGCAAACGCCTGTATTTTACAGACATTGAGTTCAACTGAACGAGTCTATCTCTGTAACCAAGGTGTTTCAGCTCAGGTACCAGTCTGGTTGCACGACGCTGCACTTTCGGTAAAACGGTGCAATTCTATTTCACTATATAATCACTTCCGGGGTCAACTGAGATAGCATTACTGCGCATGTGTACTCTACAACACCTCTTTGTGTTCACTGCTAGCGTCGAGTGTAGACGTTTTATGTGAGCTCTGCAAATAAGTCTCTAAAGCTACGATTGAAGCAGCTTTGACTTTCAACTTCGTCGATAATAAATTTTGATAGGAAAGCGACGACTGTAGTTTCCTTCCTTATCATTTGACATTTTGATTTGTACATTTCGTACTGCTGTCAAATTAATATTATCGACAAAACACCATGTTACGATCGTAGTGCATGGCTTGTTGCTTACTCACCGTTGATTTTCAATAGATCACGCCTGTAGCGGCCTGATTGAGCAACGCTGTTCATAGTGGCCGGTGTATTCACACGGGTTCTGTTGAACTGTGATTATTTAATTGGTTGGTTACGCACGATTTTGCGTTGACTTTTTAGCCATTTGTTCTCTCTTGCCTGTTTTGTTAACATGGCGGATGCGATGTTAAAAGTTGGTCCCGTTGGAGGCGACTTTACAGCTTCGACAAGCACTGTTTCATCGAACATGGCAGGCAACACTATGGTTGCTTCTAAACCTCCGTCGTCCTCGAAGGGGAAACAAAATGTTGTTAAACCCCCCGCCAGAATACCTGTCTCAATTCCACTGGACTCTGTGAAGCCATCGGGCTCAGGGTTTCAGGCGAAGAAACCTCCTCACAAATCGCCAGACGTGGACCAGAGAGACATTTATGCATTATTATTGCAAATTCGAACTGACCAACAACAACAGTCCACTTCTTTAAGTGTGCTGTCACAGCGTGTTGGTGACATGTCGGCTGATGTGTATTATGAGCCCGAATTTCCGGATGGTCAGGATTCTGTGTATGCTGTCTCGCCGACTGGAGATAACCAAAGTGATGGTTATGTCGACAGTCAGGGTCCGGCGGATGAGGCCCTTGGCATGCCCAATAAGCTGAAAGCGGCTGGTGCAAAACTTAAATGTCGAGACGTTTTGGGTGTTGAAGTCGATCAACCCTTGGCTGATTGCGTTCAACTGTGGTTTCATGGCGGTATTGACAACGACAAACAAGCTGAGTTCATGAAGGTCAACCGTCCAGCTATCTTTTCCGCTTTATGCCCAGTTCGCACCAATTCGGTTATTTGGGAGCTACTGTCTTCAAATGCAAAAGCGACCGAGCGAAAATTACAGGGTGTTGAAGCAACCCTTCTTCAAGCATCCACTATGTTGGTAAAATTGGTCAACCTGATGGGTACGGACCTTGACGCACCACAGGAACTCATCGATTCCTCTATGGAACCGTTATTTATGCTTGGTCATGGTCATCGTCAGTTAAAGTTAAACTTGGCGAGAAGAGATCTCGTCAAGCCAGAGTTAAAATGTGAATATTCCCTTCTCTGCTCTCACAATGAACCATATACATCTGAATTATTTGGTGACAATATCTCTGACCGTGTTCGTCAAATTGGTGACACGAACAAGATGTTTACTTAGCTGCAGGGTGGTTCGTCTGGAACGAGATTTTCTCCTGAGTCCTGCCCAACGTGGTGAAACCAGAGGGCGTTTCCAGCGGCCATTTCCTCGAGGTAGAGGTTTCTTTGGAAAGGCTCCGAGACCAGCACCATACCCTGTGTTTGGGGATTCAAAAAACGGTCGAGGCAGCGAGCTCCTCGGAAGTAGTCGACTACTTAACGACATCTGAAGGTAAGGTCAGTCCTTTACTTGATAATTTTATCGCTGGTCAATTGCATTATTTTCTGGCCTCGTGGCGTAAAATTACATCTGATCGTCGGATCTTAGATAAAGTGTCTCATTGTCGGTTGCAATTCATTGGAGACAAAGAGCCACAGCAGTTGCATATACGGTGTCATCAGTGACTACAAAAAATGAAATGGATCTCATTAACACAGAGGTAAATAAGCTTCTATATATGCATGTTATTGAGCAAGTTTCATTGTCATACAATGGGTTTGTTTCCCCAATTTTTCTGCGACCAAAACCTAATGGGGAACACCGCATGATTTTGAATTTAAAGGGTCTCAATGCATTAATCGAGTATCATCATTTCAAGATGGACTCATTGGAGAGAGCTTTGTAATTAGTAACACCTGGTTGTTACATGACGTCTATCGATTTACGTCATTCTTACTATTCAGTTTCTATCGATATTGACCACAGGAAATTTCTAAAATTTGTGTGGAACGGTCAAATGTACGAATTTTGTACTTTACCACAGGGCCTTGCCAGTGCACCTCGGTTGTTTACGAAACTGTTGCAACCGTTACATGCAACACTGCGGACGTTCGGCGTCAAGATAGTCTCCTATATTGATGACTCTTTTCTGACTAGCAAGTGTGCCTTAGAATGCAATTGTCATACTGAAATGGCATTAAAACTCATTCAATCGTTGGGTTTCGTTATCAATTTTGAAAAATCCGCGTTAACACCCACACACAATCTCACATTTCTTGGTAATGTAATCAATCTGTTGATATGACAGTTTCGGTCACAAAAATGCGACGCGCGTCGCTTAAATGTGCCTGTCGGAATCTTGAAAAAGCTACATTTGCTACGATTCGGAAATTAGCTGAAGTTATAGGTTTGATTGTTGCTAGGTTCTCAGCTAATGACTTTGGGAAGTTGCATTATAGAATTCTAGAATCTGCCAAGATACGAGCGCTTAAAGAGCATAAGTTCAACTATGATGCTCTGATAACGATTTCAAGTAATATGCGACTTGAATTGCGTTGGTGGTGTGATAGTGTTGACAACGCCCTGCGACATATTGATCATGGTTGTGTTACACATGCCAGTCAGCATGGCTGGGGATGTAGTCACAATGACCGTTCTATATGGGGTCATTGGTTAGCTGACGAACAAAAACAGTATAAAATATTAGATTTGAATCGAAGACTCCTGTCCGGAAATGCTTCTATCGATTAATATTAATTTTATTTCGAATATTTTCTGGTCTAAAAATGTGTGTTTGTTCAGCTAACGAACAATAGTGGTTACTGTTAACAGAGACCAGAAATTATATTGCGCAATTTTGTCAGAAATAAACGTTAATTATACTCATTATCGCTTATATCTGTGGAACAAAACAATACAAACAACCAATCTGTGACATTTGACATTCGTTGCGTAGCCGTAGGAACAGCCCAGTGCTCTATATCGCAATACGGTCTCATCCGAATGGTCGGTTCTAAAAATAGTAACATAAACGGGCCCGATTTAATATTCGAAATAAAATCAATATTAATTGACAGAAGCTTTTCCGGACAGGGGTCTTCAGTTCATATCTATTATTTTATACCCACGCAACTATTTAAAATTTGTTATTTAAAGAGATAATTCATCTTTAAAGGCGTTTGGGAAGAATTGGCATGACATACATATTCGTATTTATTCGGATAACACCACATGCAGCGATTTCTTACATTATTAACATGGGACGGAATAAAATCTGAAAGTTGTAATAGGTTGGCATTAGCACCGTGGCAATGGGCTCAGTCCAAACATGTATGGATTTCAGCAGGGTTTCTGTCTGGAACTGAGAATAGTCAAGCTGATATAGTCCAAGTCTTCTCGTACTAAAACTAGCTAAGATTTTGGGATGGAGATGCTAGTGTTTAGTCCGAGTTCCAGGCCCATGCATTTCTATGACACAACTTAAGCGTTAGTGACCCGCTCAAATAAAACCACAATTATATGAAATAAAATATCACAATTGCTACAATAAACGGATATTTTCCGCAGAAGACATGCTATTTGATCTGAAACCCACATCGGTTGTGAATTGAAAGCGGTAATTTAATGTGAAAAGAAACTTTTGCCGCAGTGTTTACATATTTTTTAAAGTATGCGAACTCAGTTGACCTTGCGAACTGCGTTCGGCATTTTCCGGTGAAAATATTCCGTAGATTTTCAATCAACCACGCACGATGAATTCTCCATTGTAATCGTAATTATACGTGACAATAAATAAATAAATACATAGATTAAATACATATTGAAGATATAAATGTAATACATTAAATAAATTACGGGAATTATAACCATCTCACAGTTTAAAACAGTGTAAACACAATGACCATTAGAATATCATGGGGGCCGCCATTTTGTTTGTATCGAAATTCGTCTCGGCCAAAACAAACACCGAACAATGCCGAAGTTCTTCGGAACCTGAATTCGGCTTTCAGTTAAGTAAACAAACAGAAAAAACAACGATGTTTGTGGCAATCAACCGGAATATTCTATGTGTAATTTAACATTAAAGTTAGATTATTATACACCATTATGACCATAAGATGTCACTCTTTCCGATGTATATGTATTGTATATGTATATGTATTGCTTTGTTAGGTAAATCGAGTAAAATACACCACAGATTCCCGCCACAGATCCTGGGCGTAACTCGTGTCATAGAAATGCATGGGCTTGGAACTCGGACTAAACACTAGCATCTCCATCCCAAAATCTTAGCTAGTTTTAGTACGAGAAGACTTGGACTAAGCTGATACTGCTTCTCGGGCATTTGATGACCGACATGAGTGGAAGTTACATACTGAAGTTTTTGATAAGATTACCGCAGTTTTTGAAATGGCGGACAATGATATGTTTGCTCAGTTGGAATTTTTCTGCTCGCGTTATCCGGATCCGGATGCCAAATATGTTGATGCATTTTTGCTCGAATTGGGTGCATATTTTGCTTATCTTTTCCCTCCTTTCAACTTGGTCGGGAGATGTGTACAGAAGATCCAGCTCGAAGAAGCGGAATGCATTCTCGTAGCTCCCATCTGGCCAACTCAGACGTGGTTTCCGATGGTTTTGGATTTATTAGTGGAGGAACCACTGCTGATCCCACCTGCGACGAATTTGCTGCCATTGCCACACAACGACCGGTGTCATCCGTTGCACAACAAACTTTCTTTGATGGCATGTCGACTGCCCGGCGTCGTTTCACGACAAGAGGCTTTTCGGAACAAACTACAGACATCATCATGGCGTCCTGGAGACCAGGTACCCAAAAACAATACTCTTCCTACATTAAGCGGTGGTTTTCATTCTGTGATCTGAGGAAAGCGGATCCCGTTTCATCGAATCTAATTCATTTTCTCGATTTTCTGACGGAGTTGTTTTCCCGTGATTTGGGTTATAGTTCTATAAACACGGCACGTTCCGCTGTGTCGTCGATAGGTGCTCAAGTGGACGGCGTGCGTGTTAGAAGTAATCCTGCCGTCGTCCAATTCATGAAGGGTGTGTATTCGCTGAAACCTTCAATCCCGAGGTATCATAGTGTTTGGGATGTTTTTCCAGCGTTGGTTTTCCTGCGGGGTCTTACCACTATAGACGATTTATCGCTAAAGGAATTAACGTTGAAGAGCGTTATGCTAATGGCTCTTACCACGGCGGCGCGATGTCAATCTATTCACTGTTTATCAATTCAGTTAACGAAGCAGAGAGCTACTGAACTTGGAATTTTGTCAAAACCCCTCTTTTATTGGCAGAACCACCACCCGGGACCATAGGTCACGGAAGGAACGAAACACGAATTTGTTGCCACCCATTTTGAACTCAACTGTATTCCTACAAAAAATATATTTTCACTAAAAACTTTTGGTACCTCTTACACCTTAGATGCCAATCTACAACATTCCATAGGTATATTTTTCCAGTTCTTCGAAAACCTCACTTTATTTCGGTAATGTATTGTAAATTCACCAACGAACACAAATCTGCGACACCCCCATCACCCGTTGTAGAATCTGAGTAGCGGAAATGGTACCGAAATATGCGGAAACTTTAAAACTATGATCCGGAGACGGATAGCATGAAAGTACCGTTTATAATTTCGAACATAGCTGCTGATTACATGTTTATTACATGACCGAAACTGATAAATTGTGTCAAATACAATTTAATATATGTAATTCTGCGTCAATCATACGTCGTGGTTGGTTCCTGACAATATTAAATGGCTTGCAGGAATCGCCCAACTATCATTTTCATACATAATATATGAAAATCGTACGAGTGATCGCCAAGCTACAGCCCACCAAACACAAAATTCCCTCCCAAAATCTGGGCACATAATACAGAGAATGCACTGGCCAGATAAAATTTCGACCAGATGTATTATGTATCAAAATGATCATTGGGCAATTCCTGCAATCGATCTAATCACAGGAGCTTGGAATATGGTCCCGGTGGTGGTTCCGCCAATAAAAGAGGGTTTTTGACCAAATTCCAAGCTCCTGTGATCTAATAAATATTGTCTGAGTCATTTTTGGCTCATTTGCATAAAAAACATGGCCGACAGCAGCCATCTTGGATTTCAAATTTGCACCCTTTAGCACGGACAAGAAGTCGCAGTGTTGGTCCGATCATAATTAAATTGGTCATGGAGGTTGACATTGACATGTAGATGGGAACGAATAATTTTGGAGTGAATCCCTCAAGAAACATGGCCGCCGTCGGCCATCTTGGATTTCAGCGATAACCCTGCATATATAAATCAATAACACTACCTAGAGCTTTGTCG